>NW_019384285.1:175456-237937 GCF_000648655.2 Copidosoma floridanum | reverse complement strand
AGTCAGTCTTGACACCGGGGCGTAAGTCTCCGTAAGATCATACTCATTTTTATCTTTAAAACCCCGTATTACCAGCCGTGCTTTGTGTTTCTCACATCCTTGAGCATCAACCTTTTTCTTAAGAACCCATCGGGAATCGATGATATTCGGACGTTTACCATTTACCAGTCCTGCAGGTCTGTTTACCAACTTCCAGACTTGATTCTTTGCCATTGAGTCAAGTTCTTCTTGGATGGCTTGATTCCAGCCTTCTTTATCCACAGCCTTCATTGCTTCTTTATATGAAGCTGGATCTTTATTTATTTCTGCCAGCAAAGAGTGGTAAACTAGATCTTCCACATAAACGGTGTTATGTCCTGACGTTTCAGTATCACCGTTCTTAAAAATTAGATCTTTTGTTACTTCTTCCCCGAGAGCTAAGCCCGCAAAGCTGACGTCTTTTACACAACTTTCTTGGACCAAGTTGGCCTCCATTGTTTCTATCAGTCTTTTCGGCCTTCCTCTTTTCCGTTGTACCTCCGGGGGTGCTTCCTCCGATGATACTGTCTCTTCTCTTTCCTTTTCGAATTTTAAAAACCACTCGTCTAATTTAATATCTACAGTCACATTTTCCCAGTTTTTAATTGAATTTTTACCAAAAACGTCTCCATACACAAAACGCTCGTTAAATCTGACGTCCCGACTTTCATAAAACTTTCCTTTGTCTGGACAAAGCAGACGATACCCTGTTGGCGTGTATCCTACCATAACTGCTCGTTTCCCTTTTGCATGGAATTTAGTTTCAGTGTTTCTTTGAACTCTCTAATACGCGATCCAGCCGAATCTTTTCATCTGACTTACGTCTGTCCTTTTATTCGGAGCCAGCTTCATTAAAGGGATTTCCATGTTATTTGAGCAATGTGGAGTACGATTGTACGCAAATACAGCTGCGTTTAGTGCCAAGTCCAACATGTTTTCCGAGAGTCCCGAATCACATGTCAGAGCTCGGACTTTCATTTGAATTGTTTTGTTCAGCCTTTCTGACGTACCATTATGTTCAGGGGTATCCGGACAACTCAGTTGGAGTTCAGCTGCAAGGTCATTTAATATTTTTCGCACGAAGCCTCCCGTGTACTCGGTACCCTGATCAGACCTTAGATAACACACTTTAGCTTCAAACCCAAGAAGATTTCTACAGCCTTTTACAAAATTATTTAAACTCTCACCTGTATCACTTTTCTTTTTCATCGGGTAAGCGATGCAAACTTAGAATAATCATCAATAAATACCGAGATAAATCTGTATCTTTTTGGGTAAGAGGGCGGACTAATAATTTCCATTGTATCTGAATGAATTATTTGCAGGGGTTAGGATGCTCGTTCGCGTACTGAAAGGAAAGGCAGTTTTTGGGATTTTGTTCTTAAACACACATCACAAGTCTTAATCACATCATCAAATACGGCTTCTCTCAGACTTTTTACTTCCGTATAGTTTTTCTGCAGTTCCCTTAGATACCCCAACGAAGCATGGCCCAGTCTAACATGCCACAGCATGGCCCGTTGTTATCTTTAAATTTTTTATAATTTTTGCTAAACGGACTTTGAATGTCTTTTATTTCTTCGGTCAGAACTTTTTCGAATTCATGAAATTTTCTGTCATTTATTAAAAATACATCTTCAAAACTGTCATTATTTAACTTACCGACCGAGCTCTCTGAATTTTCCGACTTATTATTTGATTTTAAATCTGCAGTTGAATTTTCAGGAATAGTGTATGCTTTTGACTCAGCTGTCAAGACTTTCATTCTTTTGTTGTCCGACTTAACAAATTCAACCATCCAATAGGGTTTTTCATATATTCCCGATATCCATACATTTTCAGTATACGGATCGAAAATACAAATCTCCTTGTCATCTAAATAGATCGACAAGCCCATATCAGCAAATTTCCGCAGCGACAATAAATTCCCGATCAAGTCGCGAGCACACACCACTCCCTTCAACTCAACGTCGTTATTGCAATTTTTAAGCAGCAAATTTCCCACTCCCTCCGTTTTCAAGTCTACGGATGAGTCTGAGTTTGCACATTTTATTTTACCAATTTTGTTTCTGTCAATATTTGTCAAGAATTTTTCTAAATTTGCAAAGTGATCAGTCGCTCTCGAATCAGCGACAAATTTAATTTTATTTTCTCCATTCGATTCTAAATTATTTACCCAACCCGCAGAGTTTGAAAACAGAGTATTGGGGGGCTCGATCAACGACAGAGACTCACCTTTATTTGACCCTGAAGCATCTCGTTTTCCCTTTGTCTCCCGGCCCTGGTCAGAAACTTTCTGCCTTTTGGGATCTTTTTCGTCCCTGACGTTGCTAGAGTCGCTTTTCTGCCCAAAGTTTCGGAAATTGGAGTGGCCTCGGCCACTGCCACGGCCACCGCCGCGGCCACCTCGATTCCCTCGACTTCCATGGCCCTGCCTTTTAAAATCCCATGAATCAGACTTATTTCTCTCACCACATCTCGGGCTGCATCTCTTGTGAGCTGGGATGTCATGCACGAACGTGCCACACGTGTAACACTTCCTGAGTCCGGTACCTGCCTTCGGACACTTGTCAGCCATATGGTCCCAGTCATTACAGTTGAAGCAGCGGAGGCGGTCCTGGGGCCAAGAGGCAGTCAAAGCTGCCCTCGTGGGGCGACCTTCAGTGGCTTCTGCTAGGCCTTCTGACTCGACCTTTAACATGTACAACATGAAGTTTTCATATGCCATACCCTTTCCATCTCTGCTTTGCATTTTAAGCGTGAAGTCTGTCACCTGCGCGCTAGGTACTGCTCCGATTACGGCAGTATAAAAGACATCTCGCTTTTCTTCTTCAGAAAAGGGACCAGACGTACTTATAGTCTCATAATTTCTGACCAGTTCCTCAAATTTTTCTATGAATTTGGCAACCGATTCTTTCCCTTTGTAAAATTTAATTTTATGCAATTTTTTACGAATCGCGGCCGTTGTAAGGGGCGTCTCCCCCTTCTTATGTTCTTTCATAATTTCCAATATTTCAACCGGATCTTGCAGACAAAAAGTTCTTAAATGATATTTTTTCGTTACTCTACTTAATAAAATATCTCTGACTTTTAATTTGTCTTCTTTGATCATGTCTTCGTTATTCAATTCCGTATTTTTAATCGAAGAATCAATGACATATAGTAATCCTTTAGACCAGAGTTCAGACTTAAATTTATCGAGGAAAACTTCAAACTTTTTTATGTATTTGACTGATGATTGTCGCGAGAAGTTCCGCGCTGCCTTTTGACAAATTTTCATTTTTTGTGTCATTCAAGAACGTTTTTAATTTGTCTTGCAGACTCACCCGTGTTCTGTCGTTGCGAGGAGTTGATGACTGCAGGGGGGCCCCGGTTGACGACTGGGTCTCGGATGACTCGACCTCGGATGACTGTTCACCCACTCGCCCAACCGGGATAACCTCTGGTCAAAATTGCGCATGACCAAAATTATCTCCTCCCTTGTTCTCTCAGCCTCCTGCCTTTCTTCCTCTGCCTTACTTGCCTCCTCGTTTGCTTTCTCCTGCCTTTCAATTATCTGACTAATCGTGGCCATCATCGAGTCGAACCTGGCCAGCATGATGTTTTCTGAAAAATTTTCATTTTTCTGTTTATCTGCCATATGCAACTTCGTTTTGCTGACGTTTATCCATTTATATTTGTTTTCAATGGTTTGCACTTTCTTCATTTTAAGTTGGGTATTTTCTGGTGTGCGCGACGGGAAAGAGGGGGCTGCTTCGTGTACAGACTCATTTCCGCCTAATTTCGGCGAAATATTTTCACTGTCTACATTTACCTCATCAAAGTTTCGGACTTCTGACATTTCGGACTTCTTCTCATCTGACATTTTAAACACATCGACCGACTTTTCAAATAACCTGGGTTTATCACGAGCAGATTCCTCGCTTTCCCCGTCTTACCTGAATAGATTTTCTGGCAACGTTACTTTGCCTCCCTTTTTACAAAGAAATTCAACGATGTATTTGTAATCGTCACCGATCAGGTAATCTAAAACAAAAGACGGACATTTTTTTCAGGGAGTCAACCAGAAATCGACGGAACGCAAGCTGAATCTAGTCAACGTGGCCCGAAGCGTGTTCTCTGCACGCTTGGCACTCACACAGTCGCGTGCGACCGAACACAAGTCTAACGTGACTGTGCGAGTCACACGGAAAATAATTTCGTCTACACACATTTGGCGGAAATATCCCTTTGCCTGACACATGCCATTATTCCCTTTTTATCCACCAACAAGATGGCAGCTTGTTGTCGCCCCTCTGACTTGCCTTGGGATAAAATTCCCCGACATATTCTCGATAGAGCATCGATAGTTTGCTCCTCTGAAAGAAAATGTAAGCTTTAAAAATATCAGCCTTTTCTGACTAAATCTAAAAATCACCTTGAATAGTTATTGCCTAGAGTTCAATTAATTAAAAGCACCGGGAAAGGACATATATAATTTTCTGCCGACACACGTTCAAACTTTCCCAGTTCAGACATTTACATTGTAACGCGCACGCAACAGTCGAGGCGACAAGAACGAAAGACGCGAGAAAACACGAAAACAAAACATAAACGGCCTCGTAATATATTTTCCGTCAAAAAGCCTCGCGTCATCACGAGAGGGAGAGAGAGAGACCGAATTTTCTCCTCAGCCACAATCTGTTGTCCCCCTCTCGATCCGCCCCGCTCTTGCATGTGCGTGTTGCGCTACCAACGCCACGTGTTTCTTGGAATCCCACGCATTTCTCCTAATGCACAAGAAATCCCCCTTTTTTTTTTTTTTTTTTTTTTTACCTGACGCCGTAGCGTCCAACCTAGGGATCACTTAAAAAAACAAAGTGTTGACCTACCGCTGATCTCGGTTCTGGCGTCCAAAGTTGCTCCCCTATCCTCGACCTGCGTCGACAACGCCTGGTCGACAACGGACTTGACCTGGTCACCAGGGGTCACGCTCTCGGCAGCTTCCTCGATCGGACTCTCTTGTTAATCTTTTGCTGTCTCAGCCGTTTCCGCCATCCTCCCTTTTGTCACACTCACCCACACAAAAAAAATAAAGAAGAGATCACGCGCAGTGATGCGAGTCTGGGGCCCTTAACCTGAAGAGGTGTGAGTAAAGGGGGTGCGCGAAATAAAAACGAGTATTTTCAAATAAGACAAAAAGTTTATTTAATTAGACTGCCGACCGACGTAAAACACAACTGACTTGATACAGTTTACAGACTTTACAGACTTACTCCTGACGAAACGAACAAAGACAATAAAGCTAGAGCCGACGATAGGTGTAGAAGGCACGGTGGCTTACACTGTACTGACTATAGGGCCCGTATGTATCACCTTGCCTGTGGCGCTGTCTTACACACTATATATACTGCCTATTGAAAAGTCGTACATGCCAACATATGATGAGAAAAAAGTTGGAATCGATAGCCTAATAACTTCTAAGGAAGACTCTTGCATCAAAAATATGCATTTTATAAGGCGTTTAGAAGAAATATCAGTGCAAACGTAAACAAAGTCGCATGTAGGTCTTATGTTTAGTATAGGCTCCGTGCACAAAAACCCCCAGCGCCAACTTCTGGCTGGATGGTGAGTCCACGTGGTTACGAGAATACACGTCGAAGGATAGTTGTCCAAAGTCAATAATTTTTGTCATTAATATCAAAATCCTTCCTTATAGTCCGATTATCTCCATTAGAATCTCTAACACCTTAACTTTACGATGACATTTTTTTCAGCAAAGATTTGGCTTTAATAAGTTGTAAAAGAATTTGTTACTCGTAAATGTGAGGTACGTTGCATATGTCAGTAAAGTGTGTGAGAGAGATATAGAACACTTAGTAGTCAAACATATGCAATATAGCTCACATGTACAAGCAACAAAGAAACATGTATTTCTTTTACAACTTATTAAAGCAAAATCTCATGCTGAAAAAAATTTTATCGTATAGTTGAGGAGTTGGGAATTCTAATTAAGATGATGGGGCTACTAGAAAGGTTCTTGATATTAATGAAAAAAATTATTGACTTTAGGCAACCATGATTCTCTATGTGTTCTCGTAACCATGCAGACCCTCACCAAACGGCCACAAGTTGGCACTGGTGTCTTTGTGCACGAAACTTATATGGAAGAGAGAACCGAGTATCGTCTACTGCTAGCTGGTCTTCTCATACGCAGCAATACATCTGTACAAAATTGCTTTTAGAATTTGTTAAACTTGAAATCATGATCTGAAACTTGGCTCAGACCTTCTTAAAACTTCAAATTATAATGCTCTTCAAAAAAAGTTTGTTTTTAAAAAATTCATATCACACTTCTGTTGACAAAAATGAAGTCTCCTACTATTTTTTTAAGGTTATTTTTTATCATGCGAACAACATGTTCTCAAGTTTTTTACTTAAAGTATCGGAAACAAGCTGAGTTACAGTACGTACAGTAATTTTTTCGTAACATTTAATGGTTTAACTTTTGAGCACTGATGAGTTAAACACAGTTAAGTTAACCATGACGAAGTAGACAGACATTTTCATGCACGGTTACTACAAATCACTTTTTCATGGTGTCTAATATGAAAGCCCCCACACACCCGTTCAATCTCCTGAAAAAAAGACTGAATCTCCATAAAGAGGATATTTGAACCTGTCCAAGTTGCCTTGGTGAGCAAACTCAGTGACTTAGTTCCCTTAGTCGTGGTACATGTATTTAAATATATATTTATATGTAAAATCGTACGCAAATATGTTGAATTCAGTAGTTGCACATCACTAAAGTTTGTCGTGAGCGATACATTAGACAAATATTTTACGTCACTGGTGCTCCGTCAGTGAAAATTACCGCCAAAAATTACTGGCAAGATTTTTTATTTACCGAGCACAGGAGACGTAAGATCGTATCCGCACCACGTTTGGAGGTTAAAAAAAGGCCCTAGATTTCACGATAACCGCCCGATGCGAAGCCGAGGGCGTTAATTCATGTGAAATCTGTGATATTCTTAACTTCACTCACTATGTGCGTTATGTACTATATAGTAAGACCAAGTACTTTTTTTCTTACTCAAGTTAAGTCTTATACATAAAAATATTAAAAACTAGCAGCCCCCCGTCTCGGCTTCACCCGAGACTTACTAAATGAAACACCGTAGTGTGTTGACATGTAATGTGAAACATTTTCAGTTAGAAATTTTACACATATTCCTGATACATCTCAGAACAAAAATCTTCTTATTAAAAACATATTTTTTCGGAATCCATATAGTTTATTTCGTCAAATAATAAGGTGTAAAAATTCAAAAAAATAATTATGCTGAAAAGTACCGTGCGTTCTTTGTGCCATAAAAAAATCGGTGTTCGTAAGAAGCGGTTGATTTACAGTTTCTCTCGTGTAATTTCCGAAAACGGCTATTATTTCAAGCTGTTAAGACCTTAAACCCCCAAAAAATTATATTAAAAAAAATTTTTTTTTTTCATATTTTCACAACTTTATTACCAGAGCAACAAAGTCCTGAACCTTAAACCCTACATTTTTAATGCCACAAAAACACAAATAAATTGTTTTCTCATTAAAAATCGGAAGTAGGATCTTTAAAGATTTCCGAGATTGCTGTAAGGGTACAATGAAAAGCTGATCTCTCATGTAATGGACTCTTTAGTTGTCGATTTTGACGCTGCTGTTTCAATCTCAATAAATTTCCTGCGTCAGTTTCTTGACGCCTAAGTAAAATTGAATTTATTAGATACACTTGAAGTTTCTCTTCCAATTCACCTTCTTGCGACTTTTGGCATGCTTAAAATTTTTGTGACCCCTAAAAGCTGTTTTCTGTCAACTTTGTTAAGTTCTAATATATTTGTTGGCAAGATAGTTCGACGTCCGATGGCCCTAAAAAAGACCAGTGAGCTTCTTAAGTTAACTCTTTCTTGACTGCAGTTAACAGCAATTGTGACTGCCTGGATACCTCAGGGTGATTATCTCTGGCCTGTTGTTGAAAACCCAGACTGATCAGGAGAAAAATTACAAAGTCCGAACCTTGGGGCTAGTTGTAGTGCTCTTTCCCAACGTCTCCCGGTATAACGTCGAAGACGTTGGTGTCTAAAGCACCTTTTTTATTTGCAGATTCAGTTGTTTTGGTGATCTTAGATGGGAAGATTGGTTAGTGATACATGTCCAGTGGAGGCTGTCCCGATGGCTCAAGTTTTTTTTCCTTCATAGCTGTTATTGGTTTGCCCAACGCAGACCTTGGAGAGGATCAGTGATTCCTGGTAGAATGCTTAGAGTCGAGAGGGTAGTATAGGGTCGTCGGTCACCGGGTTTTCCAGCCTTGCAAAGAACAACTCCGCAGGTCACGTCTGCTAGTGAATGGCTGACTTGGTTTAATAGTGCCCGTCTTTAGTTAATATAGTATTTCAGTCGACGAATCGCTTCCGGAAATGGTAATAAAAATGCATTTGTTGGCAAGGTAGCTTACACTTTAGTGGATCCTAAAAAGAACCGATGAAATTGATGGTTAATTAGGGAACGTAAATACTTATAATGGCCCTAAAAAGCGCCAGTAGTGAGACTTCCAGGCTATTCTTTATTATTATTCCTGATGATGAAGAGCTGGCTGCAGGTTGCTTGATTCTTACCCTGGGAGTCTCGATGTACGGAGACTGTGATGGAGGGAGGTTACGCCGCTGATTAAAGAATATCTCGTCTCGGATCGTTCCCCGGATAACCAACCGCTCATCGTTAGACGGGAACATGTGGGTAAGCGCGTTGGGGATGCGACGACCAAGAAGGTAGCCGTTGTGGCTGCCCGTGCCCCTCAGAGCTGTTTTCCCTTGCTTACATTTGTAGCCACAAATTCTCCAACTGCACCAGGGAGGATGGTGGGACTGCCACATAACTCTAAAGAGGTGGTGCAGATTGTGCTCTGGCTAGATATGTCTCCTGGTATTATGCCATTGATGGTCATCGATTGGAATGATTTTGTTTTGATCGCACTCGTCGAGATTCAGGGTGAATGGAAATCTAGGTCCCTGTCTCCTTAGAGAAGAGTGTCGTCCGCAACCGGGATACCCAGCTGTGAGACTATCATCAGCATTCTCTATGCAGTTCGTTGAACTGCCGAAGCTTGACTACATAATTTTGGAGACGCTCCGGCCTATTATAACCACACTTATTTAATTATGTTGCAGGCAGCTTCGATTTTATGTCAACGCCACCTAGCGGATTTTACTGAACTAAAGTGAAAAGCTGGCGTATTTTTGCAAAAGTTTGAGCTCATTTATTGCAATTGTTATTAAATTTTTTAAGATAAAAACTATACTAAAACCATCTAGGGAGTATCATGAATCAGTGGGCAAAATTTCAGCAAAATCTGTTCAGTAGTTTTCGCGGTTAGCGATTACAATGGTTTTAGCGACTTTGCTTCATATATTAGTAAGAAGAAGACTAAAGGAATTCTCATTAAAGTTAACAAAGTATTCTTTTGGTATTCTTTAAGCAATCTTATGTAATACTTTGGTGTGGAAGTTATACTAAGCTTTTTAATGAAAAAAACACTTACAAAATTCTTATGTTGTGAGAAAATATTAATAAATTGCAAAAATAGAGATCTTACTTGACACTTAATTGTATTTTTGACGGTAAAAAAATGTGTATTTGCATTTGGGTGCCAATAACCCGTTTTACGACTTTGTTTTATGAATATACGCTAGTATGAAATATTTTGAATGAAATAATGATTGAGCCATAAAGAAATATTCGTATGGAAATATTTCTTATCTGCGACCATCAGATGAGATCTCACTCAAGATCTCAGGTAAAAGTTCACTCGAAAAGTTTACTATCCGCTCAGTCAAAAATCATCAGGTATTATTTTACTATCAACCATAGCTGTATTTATACAGCTATAATTGGCTTCATTTATAGCTTAATTTTGTTGTTTAAAAGTTGCGTGAAATTTATAGTTGTAAACAGCTACTTTTATTAGTAATTATTAGTACATGATTATAGCTACTGTGCAGTCAATTAAATCTATTATTGAAGGGGATTATAGCTGCAAATATAGATATATTTGATAGGTAAAATAATAGCCAATAATTTTTGAATGAGCCAGCTTAAAATTATTAATGATAACTGTTTTAAGTTCCATACTTCTGACTATACTAGTCAATTGACTTCAATACCTCTTTGAACTATTAAAGTCAATTTGTTTATGAACCACACTGGCACACATTAAAAAAAGTTATTTCATTTAACATATACATTAATTATAACATATACATATACATAATTATTAAAATTACACCATCTATCTAAGTCTGTTTTAGCTCAATCGTTAAAGTGTCAGCCAACCACTCCAAAGGATCCAAGTTCAATTCCCCGTCACTGCAAATATTTTTAATCATTGTTAGTAGAAGGCTTTTAATAGTAACAGAATTTTGAAACAATTTGTGTAAACACAAAGTGGTATAATTAACAATCTGGACCTAAAAAATTTAGTTTTTTGCAGCTATTTCAATCAGTAAAAAAAATTTTCCTTACGTTTTTTTGAAAAGAATGAAATTTAATGCGTTTCTTTTGAATTTTGAAAGTAATCTTATCACTACAAAAAAAAAATTTTTCCACGCCTGTTAAAATTTCTTTTCATCAAAAAAAAAAAAAAATTCTTTAAGAATTTTAATACAGTGGACATTCGTGATTACTTAAAGAAGTTAATAAGTATTCTTCTTGATTACTTTTGGAAAAAAAGAATTCTTTTTGAATTCTTTTAGAATTATTAACGTAATCTTTCTGTGTATTGGGGACCTACATACGTGGTTTTGTTAGCTTAGAAAGTCGCATTACCGCTTTTTGATATGATAGTCTAGTGCTTGAGATATGTTTTTTTTTGTTTATTTCACAAATATTTTATTTACGGTGGTTAGGGTGGTTGGTACCGTACCTGGGGTAGGGTGCCATAAGGGCCCCTAAAAAATTAACGCTTTTCGACGGTAAATTTTTCAATAAATATAGTTACTTCGATATAACCAAAGCACAAGTTGAAAAAATTGCGAGAAAAGTACCGTGAAATTAAAACTGTGAAAACAAGGAGATGTTGTGAGGTAAGCCAGATTAATACTTCATACTTTTCTTCTAATTTTCTCTTGAGTTATTTCGTTGACCCTATATTTTTAAGAATTTAATAGATTCTTTGTAAAAAATCACACAAGAACTGTTTAAAATTTTTCAGATTAACCAAAGACTTCCCAAGATATAGTCGATTTTATGACTACTGTTCTTAAAAGTAGGGGTTAAATTGGTGAATTTTCAGTAGCGATTTGCAAAAAAATTAAGTCGTTGACCCCAGTATTTTCTTGTCGCAAATGAATTTAGCTTACTTTATACACATAATTCCAGAATTTCAGAGGTTTTGATCAAGCCGATAAAAATCGCCCTAGCCACCTCAAATACATTCCATTACGTCGCGTCGTTACGATTCTTTTTTTTTCTTGAAGTTTTATTATTTTTTAGTTACGTTTTTAAAAGTATTCTAAGTGCCAAATAAACGTGCTCATTGATTTGATGCCTGATGCTACTTAACATGTACATTTATTCGAAATGCATGAAACATTTACATATGAAACTTACATATGAAACTTACATACAAAACTTACTATGGATTACTTTTCATAGTTTCATGGGGAAAAGCTTGAGGTAATATGTTGAGTAAGAGTTTTTAGGATATCCTTACTTACTGATACAACACTTAGTAACATAATTTTAACTGAGGTTATGTAATGGTGTTGCATGTTAAAAAAATTAGGTGGTGTTTTTTAAGATCTTTACTAAAAAAAAAAAGCTATTTTAATTTAGTTATTACATCACAATGGACTTAACTTTTGTATTTATATATTCGGGTAGTATCGTTTACATGAAACTAAAGACAAAATCGTGCACCTAAGAGTGCAATGAATAGGTAAGTACAGCCGCTTTCAGCAGCGGTCGTGTCTCAACGGTTTGAGTAAAGTCTCTCGAATCCTTAGTTGTTTGATTTGAGCCTTAGCACTGCATTTTTAGCGCAGCTACTCACTTAAAATATTTTAGCAACTTTAATTCTTTTATTTAATATTACGGAATTATCTTCTCTCCATCTACATGAAAATCCCCGAAGCTTGTTCTGACAATGTTTTTTCAATTTAATTTAATTCTTCCGTTTCTTTAATGTAAAAAAATATTGTGGAATGACAGTTACATATCTCACGTGATTACTTTGTCAATAATAAATTACCATGTTATATCTTCAGTTTTTATAGTACTGTATCTTTTTATTTTATCATAGTTACATATTCAATATGATATTTTACGAATTAAATTAACATCATTCATCATGTAGATAACTTTAATGCATGAATGTATGCAGTTTTTTCAAATTATTTTTAATTAACTCTAGCTACTTGTTGTTTTATCGATAAGTTTGTTGGCGTGAGAGTAGTTATTCTCATTCTTCAGTTGTTTATTATTCGTAGTACTCCTTTTACAAGTTCCATTAAGAATAAAAGCCCTGTGCGAGAATAGAAGATTGTTATTAATGTTTATAAAAAAAAAAAAGATTATTGTTTCAACGTTAGTATTCAAAATCTAACCACAATATTTGTGAATACTAACGATGAGTAGTCATAAATTTTGGGTGCCAATAACCCGTTTTACGACTTTGTTTTATGAATATACGCTAGTATGAAATATTTTGAATGAAATAATGATTGAGCCATAAAGAAATNAAAGAATTCGATGAACCTAACTTCGAAAAATTTTGTGCTGCTGTTGTTAATGAAATATATTTTTCTGATTTTATTTGAGACTACACAGCACTTCTTCCAAAATTGAATGAAAAAACATAAATTGAAAAGTAAAAGGAGAACAGCTTTTAAAATTTTCGCAGTTGCTGATTCTGATAGGGTTAAAACTAGATTTGGTAACAAATTGCATAGAAGAGAATACATCAGCCCAGGACTAAATTGTATTGGACACCTAGATGAAGGTAAATTAAAGCAATTGGGTTTTGCGTTTCACGGTTGCACAGACAGATTATTAATTTTAGATAGCTTATAATATATTTCTTTAAGATTAAACCTTTCAATAGTATTTCGAGACAGGACATTTTTTAAATAAATATTTAAGGTAAAGCCTTCTTTTATACTATTTTGAAATAGGTTATTTTTCAAATGCATATTTAATTTAAGATGAGATATTCTTCTATATTATTTTTAGGTAGAACATTTTCTAAATACATATTTGAGATAAGACGTTGTCCAAATGCTTTTTTCAAACATGTAGTTCGTTTATTTTACTGACGATAATACAACTAGCAATTGAATGCATTTCATGTTTGTAAGTAAAAATGTAATAAGTGCTCTTAGTTGCTCCCGACTAATATGCATCTAGAGTCATATAAAAAAAATTATTTGTTGTAGCTTGGTTTAAAACAAATGATAAATAAAATTTCATGTTTAAAGCTAGTTCCTTTTTAATCTTGACTTTTAGCAACAATCGGTAAGTAAAACATTGGCATCTTAACATTGCTCCAACCCATCAATTAGTTATTGCAATGTGAAAAATTTGCGAATAAAAGTTCAAATGGTTTGAATGTCCATCGTATTAGCCAAATCTAGAACTCAGTGTACTACCACCTGTACCTTAACTTTAAAAGATATCTTGGAGGACGAAAATTTCACAGCAACAAGTTCATTAAGGCTCAAATAGTAGATAAATCATTTTTCTTTTGATGGGATTCTTTAGGTGACTAAGAGTTGTACTATCGTTTATTATGAATGAAATAAAAATGTCGACATGCGAGCTTATCAATACACTGGACCGCTTGGGTTCTTATTTGCAATTGATTAAATCATAAATGTAGTTATTCAAGCGTATTGGGTTACTAGAAAGAGATTGGCTACTGGCTATTTGTTAGATGAATGTGAAGCATACATGAATAATATGAGTAGTATGACTAGTATTAAGAAGTATAGTGTGTTAGTAGTATTAATTATTTTTTTTTTTTTTTTTTGTTTGTTTATATTATAGTGCTCTACGTCCGGCTACTTTCATAAGGGCACTACTATGGGCACTTAGCACTTGGAAAAGGGACAAGGAAAGGGATGGGAGGCCTCCCATTACTGGGAGGGGGGTAGGGGGAAATTAGGCAATTTTTGCTTCGAGAAGGTCGCCTAAACCCTCCTCGAGGAGCATCGCGTGGTGAAAAAGCACATGTGAAAAATCGCAGAGGTACTTGTCCGAAAGTCGCCCTGGCCAGGAATTGAACCACGATCTCCCGTGTGCCAATCCACGACCTAGCCGACTGAGCTACTGCGTGCTCTCTTAATATATAAGTAATAGGCTTAGCTGCTATGAAAGCCCATATTCGCTATGTGTAACCGCCTATGCTACCGTCCTCGCGGCCACCTGTGGGAATAATCTAGTGTATGTAAACAAAGCTAAATCGTATTGCAGAGGTAGGAGCAAAATCATTCTAATCAAATTAATTATCATTTATCAATATTAGAACGATGAAACTGATATTCCTATAAAGAGGAACGTATGTTAAATAATACAGAAGTATACATTTTCTGTATTATCATTAAGATAAAAATAAAATTTTCTCTCTTTTTTTTGAAGTTGTATGCTTTCAGAGCTAAGCTGAATGAGATGTAGATTACCTTATGATATAATAAATGTCAAGAGATGACTCCCTGCAGCATGCATACCTTTTTTACATCATTAAGGCAATCTTTATCTTATTCGGCTAAGTTCTAAAAGTATACAACCTTAAAAAAAGGGAGAGAATTTTATTTTTATCTTAATGATATGACAGAAAAATTATGCTTCTGTTTCATTTAACATACGCTTCTTTTTATATAAATATCAATTCTATCGTTCAAATATTGATAAATAATAATCAATTTGATTTAAATAATTTTTCTCCTACCTCTGCAATACGACTTGGCTTTGTTTACATACATTAGGTCATTTCCACAGGTGGTCGCGAGGGTGGCAGCACAGGTGGTTACACATAGCGGATATAGCGTCGTGATCCATACGTTGGAACTTAAATTTGAGCTGCCGAGTATTGTATCAAAAGTAGGTAGTAACCTTATCCAAATAAGGTTATACTACGATGTTCACATTCAGAAATACTTGACTTTTTTTACAAAAAAAAGTAATACTTTCAGTTGAAACTGGTACCACATATTAACGTTGAAGTTTCAACTCAACTCAGCTGAAGTCTTAAATCAAATGTAGACTCTTTGAGACTCAAATTTTTTAAGAATTTTCTACATTTTTATTAGTATTTTATTAGTTTTATTAAAGTAATTTATAATTTATTAATAATGAATAGTACAAATAGAAATAATTCAATAATTTTTGTAAATATTGTTTTTAAGATTTCAATTTAAACGTGAAACATGTGGTTGGAAGAAAAAATTAAAAACTATTCTAATAAAAATTGTAGTAATAAAAATTTTTTAGTTATTTCTTTAAAAAAACTATCAAATTAAGATTTTAATTGCAACTATCAAACAAATAATTCACTGCATGAATCTTAAAAAAGAATTCGATGAACCTAACTTCGAAAAATTTTGTGCTGCTGTTGTTAATGAAATATATTTTTCTGATTTTATTTGAGACTACACAGCACTTCTTCCAAAATTGAATGAAAAAACATAAATTGAAAAGTAAAAGGAGAACAGCTTTTAAAATTTTCGCAGTTGCTGATTCTGATAGGGTTAAAACTAGATTTGGTAACAAATTGCATAGAAGAGAATACATCAGCCCAGGACTAAATTGTATTGGACACCTAGATGAAGGTAAATTAAAGCAATTGGGTTTTGCGTTTCACGGTTGCACAGACAGATTATTAATTTTAGATAGCTTATAATTATTATTAAAAAAGTATTGGAAAATTTGATTTCTTACTTACTATTATAAGATCTGATAAACAATTAGAGAACACTCTTAGAAGATTTGCATAATGCATTGTGATCTTATCATGCAGACAAACTATCCAGTGCTAAAAGTCTTACTTCAATGTCGTAGTAAACATAGTTAGTGCATAGAAGTGTACTAGTAACAAATACATCATTCAGCAGATTTTTTTTCAACTCTTCAAAAACATGCAAGATAATAATTTATTTGATGGCTTAAAGTTACATGTAGAGTCTCTCCAATTTTCTTTTGGACTATTGATTCAAAAAGGTTTGCAGAAAATATGGGATCTGTGAAATTTTCATCAAACACGGAAATAGGAATCCAGGACCCAGGCATTAAATAGGTGGAGAGCCTTACGTATTATTAAATTTACATAAATGTGATTACAGAAAAAAATCTTGCAAATAACTCTGTTGATCGTTTAGTAGAAAAATTACAGTAAGAACTACCTTGGTTGACCCAAAGTTTACTAAACTAGTTAAGATTTTGAAGCCGAGCACTAAAATTGTAACAAACGTAAAAGAAGCAGTTTCTTTGCATACAGATTTGTTACTTACGGTCAATGTATACAGGAAAAATAATGTGCATGACAGTTAATTTTCTAATGTTTTATCAGGCAACGTTTAATACAATAAATTTACTGTGTACTTTTAAATTGACTCAAATTGTCACATTTCATTTGTTTACACAGTAATCAGTATTTGTATATTTAGTTTATAATAATAGTTTTATTAAAAAAGAAAGTATTGGACTATGGACGCATCTCAACTTGGTTGTTCAAAAAACATTTTGTTACTAGAGAAGATCAATCAAGAACGTCATGGAAAGTTTTATTCCTTATAATATTTGACATTTTCTCCACACACAAAAGACATGCAACACTTTAAAAAAAATTAATGCTTATATATACTGCACCATCTAAATTTTTCATTACTTTAGCGGCAAAAAAACAATTTTCTAAAAACTAAAAAATACTGGAAGATTATTGAATTAAAACTGATCTGCGTTTCCATATTAATCACAATTTATAAATAACCACTGAGCGAGATCTTTTTTCTTTTCTTTACGTAGTTATTGGAAACATGCAGATTGAAAGTTTTAAATGGAAAACATTTCAACTCTTGGTTCTGAAATCATGTAATTATTGATATACGCAAGAACTTACTTAAAATTTATATTACAAAGTAATCAGTAGACAGTGGGTGCTTTGGTACCCAAGTATAATGTTTATACTTCTAGAAAATTTTATGGCAAACAATATAATTGGGTGATTCTGCTGAAACTTGCTCAGATCGTGTCCGTTACTCATACTCACGTGCCGTAATGAATCCAAAACTTTAAAAGCGTTAAATTGTGTTAAATGTTGTCAACTTCACTTGAAATTTTGTCTAATACCGATATATTGATTTCTTTATTGAGATTATCGATCATTTAGAGTCGAATTTTTCATTCAGACCCATGTCCAAAACTCAATTTCATTCATAAAAACTTTCACCGGTAAAAAATAAGGCTTATCTACTACTTGGGCATGTCAGCATTATATACTCTAGCTATTAGTGATTAGATTTGTACCTTAGTCTCACCAAAACTCGACAAAAACGAGTGAGTTTTCACTGCATACATTTTGTCCGCATATTTGCCCCATAATCATAGTTTTAACAAAAATCAGTTCAAACTAGTAACTTTATGATCTGGAAATACTAACTAATTGTCACTTTTTACAGAATAGGACTACAGTGAATAAATCTATACGACAGTAATACCTGAAGTTGTTATCTTTCGAATAGCCAAGCTCTTCTTTTTGCGTATTTCACGCGTACAAACATTTCATTCCATTCCAACCCCCCATGGAACAATCACTCGATGTACGTGTGCAGGTACGCAAACTATAGTTTCTTATTGCATTTGAGGTTAGTAAATAAAGTATGGGTGGACAAGTCATTGTAATACGTCCATGAGTCGTACGAGCACTGCAAACATTGAAAATTCCATTCCGAACTTTTCCATTTCAACACTGCCTCACTTCGAAGTGCCGTTTTTTTCGTTTTAGAGCAATCAATCCCAGCCAAACTTTTTTTTCATCACTGTTGGTCTAAAAGATGAGACACGTGTCTCGGGGTTTCGTCAAATTGGCCTCTTTTCGCTACATAAATGCAAAAACTGGGCTTAAATAAAAGCAAAAATAAAGTCCTGATAATTGAAACAAAAATGTTTGAATTTTATGCCCCGAATAAAAAGTTATAGTGATTTTATGAAAAATACTGAATTTCAGCCAAAATCACATTATTAGCGATATTGACGCTCTAATTAAAACAGCTGTAACTTTCGAATGAAAGCATGAAACCGAACAAAATTTTTTTTTAATCAATAGGTCTTGATCCCACCTTTTATTTTAGCCCAGTAAGAATACTCTAACTGTTGAAGGAGCTTAGCTACATGTGTTAGAAAGAGATAAAATTATTCAAAAATCGATGAAAACTGACTTTTATAAAATTTCGTATAACTTTTGACCAGAAAATTTGGTAGTTGCATCGCTTTAGATATTTGTCACTGATGTTGTGTACAGTAGAAATACCATGAAAAAAATTTTTTTGAACCAACTTCTTTTTAAAAAATTTTTCAAGTCGATCTGAGAAAGTTACGGCAGAATCACCCAATTATGAGCATAAAAATACCATCTATGAAACGATATTGTGTACGAAGATGGTGCAATGATCGTGGGAATGAGTATATCTGCGTTAATTAAGTATAGTTTAAATCAATATTTAATACGTTATAAGCAATGTATTACGGCCAAATGCAATAAAAAATAGGCTGGCCAGTACAAGACTGCGCTTTTATCGAATCTTCTCGTAATTTTAGAACAACTTCCTACTGCCTACGCTGATTACATCTGTAACGTCACGCTCACATCTGTCATTTACGCCCATACACTTATTCCTTGTTTGTCTTGAATTCTCACGATATAATTGGATCCAGAATAATAAGAAAAACCATCCTGTGGTACTACTTTCTTTAATAGCAGAGTGGTACATGCCAGAATAGTGAATGTCTCTTCCAGACGTTCATCACTTGGTTTTTTAGACAGAGATTATTCAAATGTCAAACTTATGTTCGAAATAGCATAAAAAAAAACCACAAAAATTGTATCCCGTATGACTGTACCATTATTTTATAAATGTTAAATTACAAAAAATCGCAATTTAACATGTAACCTTATAAAAAATTACGTAAAATGGCATTTACATGATCCGTAGAAATCTCCTAATTTTTTTGGTACAAGACATTACTTTAGACAAACCTATCAAATTTTCAACTAGATCCGCAAGGTCAAAGTTAAGAAAGAGGGGATCAAGTATGCGTGAATAAGCATGTACGTGACCTACATCCACATGAGAAAAACAATTGCTAGCTTTGCTGCACACATTTGCGTTCCTCTCACTTCTCTGAGCTTTTCCCCCGGTAACTATAAAAGAAAAAAAGAATAAAACACAGTTCAAGTCAACTGTTGTTATGGTATAGTACAAAAGTTTTTTTTTTAATTTTTGAAAATTTTAAAAAAATTTGTAAAAATTATATGAACAATTATTTGTTCGTTTGATGAGAAAAGTTAGTTTGTTATGTATATTATATAAGTTACTTTACTATAGTTTATTTATTAACTTAATTTATAATCAAACCAAATGAATGAATATATAGTAAATATAAATTTACATTAAAAATTAGTTACGAAATACACGATAACATGCAGTAATCGAATTACATTCATCGGGACTTTTTTTTTTTTAATATGTAATTGGTCAAAAAAAAAGAAATAAAATTTATAAAATTCAAAACGTATGGTGTGGTGTGGTGGGATTGTGTACTGTAGAGGGGACGGGATGTACGTCACGGAGTGAGGCGAAGGGGGAAGAATCGAGAATAATCCATTTTCGTTGATTTACCCTCATGCATAACGCGTCTATAGAAGTATAAATTTAAAAATATCATATGTGACTTACATAGAAAGTCTTTAGAATGTCAATTAGGTTACTAATTATTGGACGTTTCGCAGGTTTATAATTAAAGTTATTGTAAAACGCCAATCATCCAACACGGAACTGGTATTTGGTTTATTATTTTTAATTATTTCATCTTTCAAAAGAAAAAAATTATAAGAACATTGTTCTACATCAATTGTTTTGTACTGTTCACTAGAATCATAATTTTTTTTTTTTTATTTCAAAAGCCGAAAAAAGAAAGTATTGGACTATGGACGCATCTCAACTTGGTTGTTCAAAAAACATTTTGTTACTAGAGAAGATCAATCAAGAACGTCATGGAAAGTTTTATTCCTTATAATATTTGACATTTTCTCCACACACAAAAGACATGCAACACTTTNTTTTTTTTTTTTAATTCAAAAGCCGAAAAAGGAACATTATCTTTGTGAGTTATTGTATCCGTAGATTTATGAAATGCTGATGATGCAAATTTTTTCACTCTTTCAGACTCTTGAATTAAATGTAGCTCATTAACTTTGAATTGAAGCAGAGCTTGGGATACTAGATCCACATATGAGTCATGCCTTTGATTTAACTGAACATTGGGCAATCAATTTAGTAGCTGGTTGGCACTTTTTTTCATAAGAAATGGTTCCGTATTTAAAGGCTCCTCATTTGTGAGAAAGTGTAAATTGACTGTTGTTTATTTTTTTCTCAAATTTTGTGACAAAAATTCTAAAAGTCAGTTTCCTCTTTATCCAGGTCAGGTCAAAAATTTTATCGTCCGTAGAACGTAACTTGCTTTCCACATATCGAAACATTGATGCATTTCAGTTTGTCTTAATGCGTTGAATGAGTTTCTTACACCTTTATTTTTCCGTTTCCTTCAGTAACAATTTTTTTAATTTCTTGCAAAATATCTTCAACCTTTTCTTTTACTTTCCGACCCACTCCAGTGGCAACAATGAGATAGTAACATAATGTATTTACTCCTGGCTCGAACTTATTTAATATTTTACAACAGGACTACATAATTGTGAATACCGATATTTTTTATTGTGGTTGATAAAAAACTGTACTCATATACACCTGACTGCAATTGCAATTCCTCATTTACTATTTGTAGAGCAAATGGTTGGTTGTTCCTTTCGTAGATTAGATTTGTTTCATTTTTTTTTGTAGTTCTGATTTATTCCAGCTTGATTTTGTTGGTAGCTTTTATAATACATTGTCATTCTTGATGCTTATGTAACTCTAATAAAATATAAGTTATATTTATGAACTCATCATAGTTGTTATTATTTATTTATGATAATTAACAGTACAAAATTGATTAAAAATATACAATCCTTGGTCTCCATGTTCAGACTGTAGAATTATTACGTGATACCAGCTTAAACTGTTGGTGTTACTTTTTTAAAAGAAAAAAACATGTATTATGGAGCACAAGCATCATAATATAACTGTATTCAATTGCTACCTACTTTTAATACAACACTCAGCAGCTTAAATATAAGTTCCAACGTTCTGTGCATGGAGAGTAGTACTGCACACCTTGGACACGTGAAGGGGAGATATACGGGCTTTCATAGTAGGCAGTAGGCAACCTGAGTGAATGTTACTCTCTGTCCATGATACATAATTGTACAATAGTTAAGAAACAATACATTACTATACATGAATATTAATGTGTACATTTAATGCACTCGTTTTTATTCTCTGTTTTCTTTCTACATACGCAAAAAATGACTACGAGAATGAGATTAGAATAAGAACGAGACACGGCGCTACAAAATTTTGTGTGAAACTACGTATTTGTGGTGATGATAAGGAGAGAAGTCTTTTGTTAATATTTATCCAGTAACTATCTGAAGACAAAAAGGGACCAGTCAGCCCATAGATTGTGTTAAGTTATCCGTTTGTCTTACGTGTAAATTTGTTAACTTTTGTTTCGAGAGCATAATGTTTAAACAAGTCACAAGACAAAATGATGATAAGAGCAGCCATCATAAGTATACAGCCATTTTCTCCAGAAAGTTAAACATAGAGTCAACGGTCACAATGGTTAGAAGGCACATTCTCTATCATGAGAATACAAGAGACGGATAAAGTAGTAAGCGTATTGAAAAACGTTTCTTAGACCCAGACATAATCTGCATGTTCTCCAGCCAATATACGAGGCCACCGTACCTTGTGGAGGAGTCCAGCGGCTCTTGGTACATCACTGACGACTATAGGCATCTCAACTCCTGCACGATTCTTGACCACTATCTTCTGCCAGTCGTCAAGGATCTGCTGCAGGAAACCAAGGAGGAGATCTCTTGGTCATCTAAAGAAGGCTGTCTACCAGATTCCTATTAGAAAGGTGGACATACCAAAGGCAGAAGAAGAGCGTTAAGATCTAATGGAATTCAGAGGTAGATACCTTTTTTGAACATAGTGTACTCATTATTTCAGAAATTACAATTACCACCATCTTTAAGGCTGATGCTCCACTAGCTCTGAAAACAGATGCCTCAAACTCCACTATTGGCACAGCACTAAAACAACGAAATGACCATGGCACTAAAAGATCTCTGACCTTTCGCCATAAAATTCTTGTATGCGCAGCTACTCTGTTATCTAAATTTCATCTTAAAATTTAATATTACGATAATCTACGTCAAGAACAATAATAATGGTGGCCGATGCTTTCCTAAGAGTCACCACTGTCTCTGTTCTTAACACAACATATCGCCTCCAAGTTTGTTTGATCTAAAATATCTGAATATGTCAATCACTGTTTCTGCGAGCTCTTTCAGTGAGTTAAGGCATATTGTCATAACCGTTTGGCTCTTGGAGACTTCAATTTGCCACAGGGCTAATTACAGCATATCAACGTCATTATCAAACTGCCTGTATGTCAAGGGCTATAGTCCTGCCTTACCATCGTTTATAAATGAAGCAGGTGGGTGTGAGCCATTCTTTTACTAGATCAATAAGCATTTATGTCGATAAAAAGCGTCACCAAATCAGTCACTATAGCGATCTATTGACCATCGCATCTGACCAAGGCAGTAGGCCAGAGAAGACCACCCTGAGGTATCAAAGCTGTCAGATTTGCTGAAAACTTCAGTCAAGAAAGTATTTAGCTCATCAGTTTTTTTAGGACCATGAAACGTCGAACTACCTTGCCATTAAATATATCACAACTTAAAAAAGTTGACAAAAAACAGCTCTTAGGGCTCACAAAAGTTTTAACAATGCTTACAGTTGCAAGAGGGTGAAGTAAACGGAAAACGTCAAATGCTTTAAACGTATCCAAATTTAGGTGTCAAGAAAATGACGCAGAACATTCATCAAGATTGAAACAGCAGAGTCAAAATTGACGAATAAAGAATCTATTAAGCGAGAGATTAGCTTTATATTATAATCCTGACAGTAACCACTTAAATCTTCGAGCTCTTTAAATAGGTAGAAGCATATGTGTTTTAATTCATTGTGGTGATAAAAAATAGAGATATTAGGAACCAGGACTTAAATGCTCTGGTAATAAGATTTTAGGATTGAAAAGTGTATTCAGTTGTATATTTTATATCACTTTTAAATCTTTACAGTTCTGACAAATAGCCCTTTTTAATTATTATAACATGCGGAAGTGCAAATCAACGGCCCTTTAGAGCCAACAACTATTTTATGGTACCGTACTTTTCAGCATCATTGTATTTTTTTGAACTTCCTTACAGCTTAGTATTCGACAAAAACTGCATGAATTACAGGCAAAAATTTTTTCAATTAGAATTATGTGTCAACACACTACGGTAGTCTACTCAGTGAGTCTCGGATAAACCCAGGGGGCCGCTCATCGTAACCATTTTCATGGCTTTCATACAAAAGGTCGAAATAATCACTTGTAAATCGATGAAAACTTTCCATTAACTTATACTATAATGAATTGAAACACTTTTTTTTTATCGGATTACTTTACGTGTACATTATTTTTATAGTGGTCAGAGATGCTGATAACGTGATATTGTTTATCGTACAATAGTTTGGTAATAAAAAAATGACTAGTTTGTTTCAGTTGTTTCGTGTATGAATAATTTTTTTCTAACATTAAACATTTTAAAGATTTTTATGGTTATTCTTAAAAGTGGTATTAACTGTTTCAGGCAAACTGATAAGCAATAGTTTAATAAAAGAGTTATTAAAAAGCTACTGTGAAAGCAATTATTGTTGAACTTTCTAAGATTCTTATAAATAAATTTTACAGTTTTTTAATGATTGAATTATGCTTACTACATAATATATATGGTCTCATGACCTTTTTTTGTATATAAATACCTATGTAGTACACGTATGTATAAAATAAATAATACTTTTTGCAGATGAAGAATGCAGTTTTGCAGAAACAAAATAATGACACCGCAATGTTGAAATTCAAACCTTCCCTTGAAATTTATAGACCACCCGGTAAGTGTGTATAACAATTAAGAACATTTGCATTTGGTCTCAATAAGTGTATGTGTGCTAGTTGTGCTATGCATCAGATGTTTGTTTGTTGACATAATATTCATATAACAGAGATTAGTAGGGAGATTACCAGTGCCTATGGAAAAAAGTATATCTCTTGTTTTCACTAGCTTAAGCGCCCTATCGAGGCGAACTAGCCAAACTATAAGCACATTTTCAGCTGTGGAGGGGAAAGCCCAAATGTGCGTACGATAGGTACCTAGTAGAGGGAGAAGGGATATATGCATATATATATCTGTAGCTGACGACACTGCTGATCTAGATATGATTGTGGACATCACCGAGGCACAAAAGGTTACCGAGCAATATAAAAAAAAGAGATCTGAGGACCCTTCGGACAAGTCTTTCTTTAAGAGTAACAAAAAAAATAAAAAAAATAAACAAAACAATGAGCAAGACGCTGAAAATTCTGACAAGAATACTTACGTCACTGACTTAAAATACGCTGAAAGTAACGTAAAGCAAAAAAATATCAAGTAAAAGAGATCTACCTTTAATCCAATCATAAGCTTGAAGTAATTTTCAAGACCTTTCTAAATGGTAATTAAATTTTGGAGGACGAGCAAATTCCGTGTTAAAACTTCATACTTTACTTCCGTCTCATTGAAAAAGGAATCATAAAAAGCGTGAACTTTGATAGAAAATACAACGATATTGAATAAGATTTAAATTCACAGTGTAAGGAGAATTACAAAAAAAAGTCAAAATGTCTGTATGGACCCTACTTTATCGAAAGATATTCCATTAAGTCAATCGTCATTTCTTTTCATAGTCAAGTTCTATCACAACGGGTTTATCTTTACCGTATAGCTCACTCGATTCAAGTTTACGTTGCTGAGCCCTGCATCTGCTACTCTTGTTTCTTACCTGGCGACACATTATGTAAATATCAAAGGTCTTCTCTTTGCAGAAAATGGGAGTTCTAATGCTGCATTGACAGTCAAGACGACATACAAAAGACAACAATATTTTCATTGTATCATACTCTCCTTAGAATACAAATAATTACCGAAAATTTTTTATAAATTTGTGTACATTTAACAGAACAATAAATATTTATTAAATTACTTGACTGGCTCTGTAAATTGACTCGTAATAATAAGCTACCTTATACTTACACATTTTGTATTACTGCATAAACATGTGTTATCTAAATCTATGTATGTATTAGTATTCTGTGATAGAAAGGCATACAAGAAATTCAAATTTTTTAAACACTTTATCACTGACATTAACAAAAACAAGCTAAGCGCACCGAAAACTATTTTTTTTACGTACAAATCATAATATGTTAAATAATATTTAATATCATTTAATTTTGCCTTCGGTTTAAAACTGAAGATTGTGAATTACAGTCTCATGCTTCTTCACACGCTATGGGACAGCAGATAGTCCGTCTATTTGTTCCTTTGTATATTGGGAAAAGGAAAAAAAAGAGAGTGTTCGGCTTTGTAAAATATAAATATCTACATACCTTTTCTTCCTTTTTTATTTAATTTTATATGACTCTTCAGTGCTGCTTCTTTTAATATTATTAATTTTATTGAATTTCAACAAATAAAATATTCTGCACAATCTGGTGTGCTTCTTCTTTTTTATTTATTTAGTTTTCAAATAACTCATGCATTTATTTGAATTTGATTTATTTGAATTAACTTAATCATTTGCGGATTCAACTAAATATTTACTTCAATCAGTAAAATTATATATTAAGTCACATATATATTTGAATTAAAAAAAAATTTAATTGAAAATGAGAAATATTTATTAATACACAAGGCATACACAATTTAATTGCGACAAATAAATCATTTATAAGGATACGTTCAAAAAAACTATTTTTTCGTTTCGAATGAGACGTTCTGAAACAAAAGTGATATTTATTTAAATCCAAAAAATGTTTAGTATTTCAAGGATCACATATTTGCAAGAAAATAAATATTTATTAAAAACTAATAAATATTTATTTCATCAAGTAAACAACGCTTATTGAGATTATTTCGTCCATTTGACTGAAACATATTAAAGCCAAGTAAAAAATTTATTTCAATTTTAAGGATGATATGATTTCTTCGAAACATGTAAATCCTTTATAAGAATACGTTCAAAAAAACGATTTTTTTGTTTCAAGTAAGAAACGTTCTAGAACAGTAATATTTATTTGAATCCAATAAATGTTTGGTATTTCATGGACCTCACATTTGCGGGAAAATAAATATTCATCAATAAATAATAAATATTGATTTCATCAAGTAAACGATGCTTATTAAGATAGTTTTGCTTACTTGGGTAAGATATATTAAAAACAAGTAAACGATTTATTCTAATTTAAGGGATTACATAATTTATTCAAAACATGTAAATCGTTTATAAGACTACGTTTACAAAAACAATTTCTTTGTTTCAAGTAAAACACGCTCTAGAAAGAGAGTAATATTTATTTGAATCCAAAGAAATACATGATTTATACTTAATAAATAAATTATTTCTTTGGATTCAAATAAATATTACTCTCTTTCTAGAGAGTAATATTTATTTGAATCCAAAGAAATACATGATTTATACTTAATAAATAAATTATTCTTATGTACTTAAAAAATGACTTATTTTATCTAAATTGAATGGTATTGAAGGAAAAAAATTTATTTATTATAGGAAATCTTACATGTGTTAAAATAATGTAAAAAAAAGTTAGTATATTTTATTTAAACTCACACTACTTATACCAGTCATTAATTTACCTAGTTGAATAAGTGACCGGAAAATTTGTTGTGTTTATTAAAAATTATAAGAATAAGATCCTTGTGATACAGCATAGCAAAGTTTATTTTATGTTCATAAATCAATGGAAATTTTATTTTTCATCACTGGAAACAATCTGCGTAAATTTAATTACTTTAATTACCTTTTAGCTGCTGTTGTTGCAATGCAGTGTAAATACTGGTTAATGTAAACAAAAGTTCAACAAAATATTTGGTTATGTCGTGTATACAAACACAACTTGTGTAACTCGACTTTAAACTTGCTAACTTGAACTCACTCTTGTTTTAGATTCGGGACGATCATCTGTAGNTTATACCAGTCATTAATTGACCTAGCTGAATAAGTGACCAGAAAATTTGTTGTTTATTAAAAATTATAAGAATAAGATGCTTGTGATACAGCATAGCAAAGTTTATTTTATGTTGATAAATCAATGGAAATCTTATTTTTTATTACTGGTTACAATCTGCGTAAATTTAATTACTTTAATTACCTTTCAGCTGCTGTTGTTGCAATACAGTGTAAATAGGTACTGGGTAATATAAAACAAACTTAAAAATAAAATAATATGTACACATACGTTTGTGTATGCATGTGTTGGGGTCTATGAAGATTAGTAGGGTGTCAGTAAGGTTCCACAAAATTAGTGAGGTGGTCGTTGAGGTGGGTCAATAAAATTAGTCTGGGGGATAAAGGGTCTTGAAAAAAAATGTACTACCTCAAAATAAGTAAGAAAACGACCGAATTTCATTTTATTTCTTAAGGGGATCAGTGAGGGTCTGGGGAGTCTGTAAGTATTAGTGGGGACTGTAAGAGGGAGTGTGTAATGACTGTTACAAATAACTGTATTATACAGGAAGATTTATATAGGAATTATTACATATAGATGTGTACGTATTATTTTCATTTTTTTAAAGTGTTTATTCAAAAGTTAGTTGAAAAATTTGTTGCTTTTTACCAAAGATAACTTAATGTATACCATTCAGAATGTCACTATTAAGATCTGACATTGCAACATTAGAGATTATAGTCACTCCATTTCTCAAACTCAAAAGAATCATTCAACAATCCATTAACATTCCAGGATTTTGTACGCTTACAAAATGACGCGCGTCCACTCTAGGTAGTGGCATAGTTTTTATTGTACGATATAATATTAAATACTATGAAACTTATACTCATTGTTTGGACTGGTCAGCTGAACTGGGCAGTATAAAGGCCAATAACGTTTTTCCCCCTTTTTATTTTTATATTTGCTACAAAACACCGGGACATACTCTTTTTCAGTTGTTTTGGGATGCAAATACGGAAAATAAAAAACCTTCTTACAACTCAACACTTATTCGCGATTACAATGCACACAACGTGCCGTGAAATTGTGACATCACCCAGTACTAGTATTTATTTCGAAAATTCTTTCTTAGCCAGAGACTCAGTTCTGCACAACTTCAACACTGTGACACTAGCACATACTGTAATAATCGTAGAAAATACTACTCTAATCTCAACTTAATACTTTTTACACAAAATATTAAAGACTTAGTAATCTACTTGGTATTCGAAAAAAATTTCGGCTCTGACCATTTCCGAGTAACTTTTGACTTATTTACTAGCAAATATATTTATGAAAAAAAAATTATTTAAAATTAACTCTATTCGTACAGATTAGAACAGGGTTGAAAAAATCTTGGGGAATAATTTCGAAAATCTTCACTAGAGCCACTATGAGTCTTTAACTCCTACAGATAAATTTTAATTTTTTTATTGATATAATCATCTTGATTAAAATATTGCATGAAAATAAAAAAAATAGGTCTTTAAGATTATGCACACCAATCCTGCTTTCTGGTGAAACTAAGATTGTGATACCTTTTGTCTAGAATAAATGCTATATTTAAAAAAAACTGAATTCTCAAACCAAATATTGAACACATGGTAGATAACATTTACCTTAAAAGCTTATACAAAGCTTGGCAAGATATATTCATCATGGGTATCCAGAAATTCTGATAACTCATCTCCTTGCCTACCAGATGCTTTCTTGGACTCCCCGTTTTTGTTCTTAAACTGAATGTTGCCCTTAGAGACAAGAGAGTTACTTTTACTCCTGGCATAGATGGAATTAAGCTTGCTATCATAAAAAAACAATCTAATAAATATCTTCTCATCTTACTTCAAATTTTGAGCTCTATGTTTATAACTAGCTCTGTTCCAGAAAATTGGAAAAATATTTTCGTCTAATTCATCCCTACACCGAATGGTCTAAGTATCAGGCTTTTCAAATTGTACACTTACCATAGAATCAGGGTTCAAGGAGGGCCTAGATGTATATGCTATTTTTCTTGACATCGAGGTAGTTTTTAATAACGTCAATATATATATATATATATATATGAACTCTGGTATAAATTAGCGGACTTTGTTGTTCAACTCGAAATTCTGCAGCTCTTTAAATTTATTGTATCTGAACGGTATATTTTTACCAACAATTCTTTCTTTAACATCACTACCCATAAAGGGGTTCCACAGGAGGCTGTATTAAGCCCACTCCTATACTTTTAATGTACTGAGTCGATGTTAACTAATCTTTCTCCTAGTATTAAAACCTCAGCATGTGCTGAAGACATTACTGTCTACAAAAAAAAACAAGCCTCCACATGGAACAGTTAACTTGTCTTATAAAGTTTGTTAAAGACTAAAGACTTCAACTCTTTCAATATTGGATCTTATCTTACCTTTCCTCAAACGGCGTTACTACAATTTAACAAAAAGGTATTAAACTGAGTTTTTTGTAAATTTAGCTTAGAGATCTTTCTGTCGAATCCTGTTGTAATGACAAATTTTTTGGCGTATTCTTTGATGACTAGTCTTTTTTTCACAACCATATCGTTTACATTCATGTGAGATGCTTGGCTTTTATTTGTGTGGTACTTGGTGAGTCTCTATTCCTGGCACTCTATTAATTCTTTACAAGAGCCTCATTTAGTCTATTATTGATAGTGCCAACTTCATCTGCTACCCTAATAAACTCAATCTTAAGCTCAAATTGAGAAAAGTTTAATATGTGGTGATTATACTGTCATTGAAATACAGAAATAGTACACCCACTATCATACTACTTAAAAAGTCTAAAATAATGCCCACTATATCTTACAGTAAATATCAATGCTTTTGCTGCCTGTATCCAAAATTTTTAGCAGTTCTCTCTCCAAATCTTTCAGTACCTTCATTTAATACTCGTGTTCTAAATCTTAGTTCAAAAGTCTTTCAACACGCATAATTTATTTTTCGAATTTCCTTTTTTCCTATTTTCTACCATAGCTTTCTATTTTTTGATGAATCCTTTACATCTGACTTGAATATTGGAAGGACTCTTTTACATACACCTACTCAATACTCTATTGACCAAAATGCAGTGGCCATCCACATCAGTGGTAGCAAAATCTTTAGAGCTTTATACGCTGGATTTGCTTTCTGTTGCCTCAGCTTATGAATCAAATGCCAAACTATCATTTCACGATATGCATCTATTTTCTCTGCCAAATTTCTAGCCATTTATGATGCTTCTAATTTAATTTTAAATATTACACTTTTTGTCATCGAAATTTTCTTACTTTTAGTGACTCTGTAAGTCTGATTAACAGCTAAATCCTTTCTTCCCATTATATCAAAACTTACTTTTTTATCTTAAAAAGTAAAGAAAATACCTTTTATTTCTTTTCAAATTTCTTGAAAAGTTAATCAAACTTGTTTGGATTCCATCTCACATTAGTAACCAGAAAACGACTTTACCAAATCACTAGCAAGAGAAGCTATACTTACCCTCCTCCCTATCTCTTTTTTGTAAGCCTTACGTATCTTTATTTATTTTATGTTATCATATTTTACAGCCATTCTGACGAGTGGTGCATACAACGGCTCTGCATCGTTGTGTTACTCTGCATTTATTTATTATCGACTGTGGTATACTAAGAGACTGACATAACAGATCTTAGTCATCTCTTTCTTTATATGTGTTACTTAGTTTCCACTTTTAAAAATACTCAAGAAGGTCTTCATCGAGATAAAATATATTCTTTCATATGTAGCACTTCCATCTCAGGTCTCAAGGAACAATAAAAACCGTGCAAGTAGCTTCTAGTCCCACATCGGGTCTTTGTAGCAGTAGTACCGTGCAGAGATGATACCACCGGTCGCTTTCACTACTACGACTTTCTTTGCCACCTGAGTATGGCGGATTAACATGTTCTCAACAGTCTCACACAGTCATTCATACAAGACACACGCACAGCTAGTCAGCAACACACTTTACTTAAACATTACAGTTCTTAAATAAAGTTCATACTTCGTAATCCTTTGACAAGTAGTCGTTTTATGCATTGTACTCATGATCCGTCTACCTCATTTTAGAATAGCTTTGTTCATAATTAAGTAAACAGAATAGGGACTGGGTCATAGCCGAGCTCTGAGGTAGCCCAAGTCCGAAGTGGCCTAGCTCGAGACCTATGTTCTAGAGGGTTTGGGTTATGGCCAAAAACCCACCTATACAGATAATAGGCACCCTTTCTAGCATCGCTCTGAGCCTACCCCACCCATTCAGCTTATAGGCTGTCCCCTTGGCTTCGTTCCAAACCCTTTCTCCGTATAGCTACCAGCACAGGCTGTGCCCATGGCTGCAGTAAACGCCCCACTCTTGTGCTCGTGGCTGCCCGATTAGTGTCCAGTATCTTTACCTTGATTCGGACCATAAGAATAAACGCACGTTTAAAAATGTGTTCTTACAATTAATTTTTTTCCATGTAAGTGAGAGTGCATTTTAAAATGTGATTTAATATTATTTTTATTGTACTGAGATATTAAGAGAAATACATTTTGAAAATAAAAATTTTTTGTGGTTCAATTGGATTTGAACCTCGGTTTCCAGAGTGATAGACGGATATACTACTGACTGTGCTATCAGAGAGTTGTATAGTACCTGAACTAATACATATATGATTGAAAGATGGTAGTATAGAATCGCACTGTCTTATCAACATAAAGTGTACATGCCTCAAAGATAACTTGAAGATTACTTTAACACTATCTGACACAGTTGAAATGATAACTAAGGAATGAGTAAAAACTGACTTATAGATAACTGAAAAGTGACTTAAAAATAATTCTATTCATAACTGTAACGTAATCTAATGAAATTTTTATGTTCATTTAGCAGCATGCTTGATAAGAGCCCTAAAAAAACGCTATTATCTGTGTGGTACTACCATTGAATCTTACCTCTCTAAAACAAGCGTAGCCAAATTTTCTAGTTCGCCTATTGACTGCTAGATGGCATTTGGACATAGAAAATATATTAAATGAAATGATTAAACACTTAAAGCAATGGTTACATCTATTCCATTAACTCAGGCAAATCTAGGATGAACTTTTTTTATAGTCTAACGTGATGATGTGCACAGTTGGCTTTGTACGCCCCATTGCAATGGAGGCAAACAGTGGCCAGTTTTATTCTATCAATTAAAGGATAGCCCAAATCTGTAAGGGATCATTGACAGTAGAGCAACGGAGCTATGGCCTGACGTTGCTAGACGTATTAAACAGGAGAAAGCGACAGAGAACAGAGGATGCAGCTTGAAGTATCTTGCTGTAGCTAGCAGTACCTCATCCATAGTATGTGCATAAGCTGGAGGCACATTTAAACTATACATGAATCTAACACTTCGAGCTGCATCTTCTACTGCTTGATGTAGCTGGCTACGTCTAGCAACGTCAGGCAATATCTTTATTGCTCTACTGTGAACAATGCCTAATATCGTGAACTTTGAATTTTAATTACTTCAACCATTGTTTTCTCAATTATCCAAATACATGCACGTTTCTTGTATTTTGTAGGTGTTCTGGAAGAATCGTTTCTATAGTTTTGTACGGGAAATTTTCTGACTTACACAGTATACCGTGGAAACAGCATTTCAATCACAAACTTTTTATTCTGTATTTATCTGAGAGTCTTAGCCATAGAAATGACTCTTTAAAGAGAAAAACTACGAGTTCACCATCAAAATAAAGTGGTAGTATAGCTAATTCCTTGAAAACTAAATCGTTGGCAGGCTGTTCAAAGACTTGCATATCAACCATGTAATCCATTAATTTCTTGTAACTTCCTCACTGTCACATTTTTGGATACTTTCCTCCCTCATAGATCACTATTTTTATGATTCTCTTAAAACTTAACACATACATTAGTTCAATGTTTTTCTGTGACATTTTTTAGTAAAATAATGCTTGCATTTTCTTACTAACGTATTTTAGAAAAAGAAAGTGGTCGAAGCCTTACCCCATCTTGACCAGTAAGAAACAACCATGTATTTTCTTCTCCTTAATACTTTTTTTCTCAGTTTTATTTATTTAAATATTAATTACAATACATGTTAACAAATCATCATCAGAGTTCAGTGTTTTAATATTTCTTGTATCCACTGTATCTCTGGAGGTGAGCAGCCAGTCCTAGTGCGGTAGCGTTTTTAAAATCCCAAACGCATAATTGATGTGCAAAGCATGCTTCATACTTTGTATTGATTTTTCTGACAGCAGGGCATCCCAATACTTCAGCATTGCAAATATGACTGGAACATAAAGAGCAGTGTTCAGATTTAATTTCATGAATGATGTATATTATAGTACTTACTAGTCAGATACTATCTCCTTTAGCCAGCTCTCTTTCTCAAACCCTTTAACGTAAATGATGTTGGTATTCTTTAAAAATTATTAAATGACAAAAAATACTCTAGAGAAGGATGTGCTCTCTGAATCTGAGGGTATCCCGTAAAAATTTCTTTCAAGCCACCCATTTTGACCATTTAGATGGAGCATTAAAATAAAAACACTTAGTTCAGCATTTTATTTTAAAGGTAAAGTAACAAGCTCCTTAGAAATAAAAAATGTTAGAGGATCTCCTAAAGCCCTGAACATCAACAACGTTGTCCATGATTAAAGAGGTCTTATCTCTTGACTAGCTGATTGACGACTGAGCTCTCTAGCTGCAATCAGCTTCTCATATTTACTTTCTCCCATTTTTTATCCTCACCACTCTTACCCTACCATTTCTTAACATGGCACAGTGGTAAGAGAGCTAGGAGGTGCAGTGCTCGGAATCGTGGATTGACAAGTCTAAAATCTTTATCTCATACTCACTCCCTCTCTCTATTATTTCTACTTCTTACCTCCCCCACTATATAGATCTGATTCAGAAGTGGAGTCAAGGCTGCTTATATTACACCCTACTCACATTTTAAGGAGTGGAGATAAGTAGTGAGCATAAAAAGTCGAGAAAAAACGCAGAGAGGCAAAGTCTGCACAAAGAAGTCAATGTGAGTAGAGATATAAGCACTGTATAACAATCGTCATTGTACTTGGCCATTTAAAGTAGTAAAGTGGGAGTCAGAGCTATAGATAGAGCTACATTTTTCTGTTTTCGAGCTTAGTATTCATCATACGGTAAGGAGATTTTTTTTTAATACTCATTATTTAGAGACTCTGATAGATGGATAGAGGTTTCCCCACTGCCACCATCTCCCCTCTCTCTCTCTCTCTCTCTCTCTTTCTCTTAACGTACTAACTACAATATATTCTTTTGTTTATTGATAGATCATACATCATGAACGTTTAGTACTTTAATTACACTGTAGATTTGCTGCAAAAAGCCTTGAGGTAGTTTGCTGAAGCAGACGATGACGATCCACAAATATGGTCGAAGTTAACCAATCTAGCACGTGAAACGTTGAAAAAATGTCTTGACGTCATTATTCAGAGACGAGATGCAATCCTGCTAATTTATCTGGACTACTTTGCTCTGCGTTCAAGACAAGTTAAGCAGTTTACTGAGGAAGACTGGAGAAGACTTACAGTGGCACCTTCCAGAGCAGCAGCAGTGTAGTGAAAAAAATAGTGATAGTGTAAAAAATAGTGCAGATCATAATAGCGTGCAAAATAGTGACAGCGCAGATGATCCTAGTGCATCAAACAATGTTGATAGGCAAAACAGTGCAGAAGATCCTTACAGTATTTATGAATAAGACAGTGTAGACACACTGCTAAAAATAATCAGCTGATTTGTCAGGTTATAAATCAGCGTATAAATATATGCGTTTTGGGACGTTCACAGTAAAATGAGATGGATGAACATTGAGAGGTTAAAAAATTTTTACGAGACACATTATATTGTAAATGTCCCAAAATACAGACTTTTGATGATCCTAAATGTATTTTTTTTTTCTTTGGAACTTGTACTTTATGGCCCTGAAGAGACTTAAACTTTTTATAGCGCACAAAACTTGTAATTTTTGCTCAGGATTTGTATTTTGTCGCACTGACGGGACTTATACTTTTTCAGCGTACGGAACTTGTAATTTTGGCTATCGAAAGTTTTTCCAAACCTCTCAATTTTCACCTATTTTATTTGACTGTAAATGCCTCAAAACGCATTGTTTTGATGGACAAAAAAAAATGTTTCCGTAGGCACTTGTATTTTGTCACACTGATGGGACTTGAGGAAGTTGTTTCCCACGATATGATCAATGCAGCAGATTCTATAGTTTGGTGTGTCATTTATCCCTCCCACACTAGTGCTAAAACATAACTTTTAGCAGCTTTTTCTGCACTTAATAATTTATTTCTTATCTCACAGACACCCTCGAGAGGTTTCATAAAATTAAATAAGATCATTAGCCATTTTTGAAGTACACAAAAAAAATATCGTTAAAAGTTTATCATTATTTTGTGGAATGTATGTAATTGAAGCCCAGAAAAATACATTATCCCGTAAGGGTCCATGTTCATCTGCTCAATTTTTATCTATCTCATTATACTGTAAATGTCAAAGAACGCATAGTTTCGATAATGCAAAAAAAAAAAATTTTCGCCTGCACTTGTTTTTTTTCGCAATGATGAAAGTTAATTTTTTTCAGCGCACGGAACTTAGAATTTTTGCTATCAAAAACTTTTCAAATCTCCTAATTGTCACCTGTCTCCAAACTTGTAATTTTTGCTACCGAAAATTTTCCAAATCTCTTAATTGTTACCTGTCTCATTCTATTGTAAATGTCCTAAAATACATATTTTTGATGTTCGTAAATATATTTTTTTTTTGGACTTGTATTTTTCGCACTGACGGGACTTCAACTTTTTTCAGTGTACGGAACTTGTAGTTTGTACTATCGAAAATTTTCCAAACCTCTTAATTTACACCAATCTCATTTTACTATACATATCCCAAAACGTATTGTTTTAACGATGGCAAAAGAAAATTTTTTTTCGTTGAACTTGTATTTCGTCACACTGACGGGACTTTTTCAGCGTGCGTAACTTGTAATTTTGACTATCGGAAAATTTTCAATACTTTTCCGCCTCAGGTGGTTTTGGGAGGCTGGTACTTCCTCGGGCGAAAAAGCAGTTTTCCGGAAGTCGTTCGAAAAGTTTTGTTTACGAACCTCGTTACGTCCCTCGCCTTCGGCTCGGGCCGCAAACCTCGCGGTTCGCAAACAGAGACTTTTCAAACTCGTAGGAAAACTACCATTTCTTCCTATCGGGCGCAAAGTGATGGCCCAAAGTACTTTTCGTGCATGCGTCATGGGCCCAAAGTGGAACTTTTCTGCCCTAGGGCAGAAAATAGTAGTTTTCCTACGAGTTTGAAAAGTCTCTGTTTGCGAACCGAGAGGTTTGCGGCCCGAGCCGAAGGCGAGGTTCGTAACAAGGTTCGTAAAAATAGTAGTTTTCCTACGAGTTTGAAAAGTCTCTGTTTGCGAACCGAGAGGTTTGCGGCCCGAGCCAAAGGCGAGGGACGTAAGGAGGTTCGTAAAGGAGACTTTTCGAACGAGTTCAGGAAAACTGCTTTTTCGCCCAAGGAAGTACCAGCCTCCCAAAACCACCCGAGGGCGGAAAAGTACTTTTCTGCCCTAGGGCGCAAAGTACTTTTCTGCCCGCCGGGCGCAAAGTAATAACAATTCTTTGTACACCATAATTCATACTTTTTCTATACGAGTGTGCATAAAATGGGCTTTTTTCACATTATTTGAAGTGCCAAAAATCAAATTTCATTTCAATACATGAAAATAGTGTGCAAAACATATAAGTATGAGTTTTTCAAAGTTATATAATAATGTGAAATAGTATAATTTTGAATTATTTTAATTCTATAATGAGTTTTTAAAATTAAATTATCAAATTTGAATGAAATCATATTTATATACAATTTTTGAAGAATAAAAATGGATTTTTTTTTTTAAGAACGAACTATTTATGTTTTGTAGTCGGGGGGCGAAATTCTATAAGTTTTCGAAATTAAATTATCAAATTTGAATGAAATCATATTTATGTACAATTTTTGAAGAATAAAAATGGATTTTTTTTTTAAGAACGAACTATTTATGTTTTGTAGTCGGGGGGCGAAATTCTATAAGTTTTCGAAATTAAATTATCAAATTTGAATGAAATCATATTTAGGTACAATTTTTGAAGAATAAAGATGGATTTTTTTTTTTAAAACGAACTATTTATGTTTTGTAGTCCCAACCGGGGGCTTCGCCTCCTGGACCCCTACCAGGGGCTGCTGCCCCTGGACCCCGCACAACCTGTCTCATGAAACATACCTTTATTCCCCTTAGTTAAAAGCAATTTAATGCTCCTATCTTTAAAGTCAGCACACTTATATTTGAAAAAAAATGTATGCACATATATCAACTTAATATTGAATATTAGTAACTCTGTTACCGTCGAGACTAAAGACCATTTAATACTACTAGTGCCAGTATACACATACATACCACTACATTGGCAGGCAGATCGTAAATTCTTTATTATAGACTCTAAAAAAAGCATGGTTTTTGGCAATGGACATAACGCAAAGCAGCAATATCGGCAGCCTAGGCTGCGTTCAGACACAACGGCAATATCAATCTGCACGCATTAATCTACTTGATTGCACGGGTGCAAGAGAGAGGGTGAGCGATCCGTCATCTCTTCGACCTCTCTCTCTCGCACTCGCGTATTCAAATAGATTGTAAAAAGTATTGGCGTTGCGTCTGTACGCAGCCTTACAACATATATCTACTGGAGTTGGCATATATATGGCAATGCTTGCATACTAATTTGAGGCTTATAAACTTTAATTAATTTTTTTATTAAACATGTAGAGTTGATAACCTCACTTTGCACCCTTAAGGAGAAAAATAATATGCGCTACTCGAGCGCAAGCCTTTGCACCCTTGGGCGAACTTTGCGCCCTTCGACTACTTTGGGCCCTAGGGCGCAAAGTACTTTTCTGCCCTCCGGGCGGAAAAATACTTTTCTGCCCACGGGCCCAAAGTAGTCGGCGGGCGAAAAGTTCGCCTGCGGGCGCAAAGTGACACTTTGCGCTCTAGTGGCGTAATGTACTATTTTTAGCGCACGGCACTTGTAATTTTGGCTATCGAAAAATTTTTAAAACTTACAAGTGTCACCTATCTCATTTGACTGTATAAGTCCTAGAATGCATAATTTTGATGATGGCCAAAAAAAAACTTTTCCTTGGGATTTGTATTTTTTCACACTGATGGGACTTGTATTTTTTCGGACAGTCAAAAAATCAGCTGACGATTTGGTATCAGAAATCAGCTGATTTATCAGCTGATTTTTTTAGCAGTGCAGTGCTAGTGTAAAGTGAAAAGATTTAACATCAGCATTCAAGAACCGTATAGCAACTGGTGTGATAATCAATCGTGGACTCATAAATATTGTTTCCTTTCTAGATAATGTCAAAGTTCATATTGTATTGAAAATTATGAATGCTTTAGAACAACACAATGCTGTGAAGATTAATTTTGAGCTTGCCTCAGAATGTATGATTCAAAAAACTTGTCAAGGCTGGTGGCAGATCAGATACCTTCTTAGAGAAAGTGGAAATGCTGAGTTTGTAATAGATGCTTACACGTTTTCTACAGTGAAGGTAGGCTTAAGATACATGAACTTGATTGTGCTAGTGTTAACAAATGTCGAATAAATCTTCCAACTGTTGGAAACAGCACTTTTAAGTTTACTAACTTTAATTCCACTGAAAAACTTCCCTACATAATCTATGCGGACTTTCAGTGTTTACTAAAGCCTGTGGAGAATGATTTTTGTGCTTTTTAAAAGCATCAAGCCTTTAGTATAGGCTATTACGTGAAATACAGCTTTGGTGACAACCAATTACAATATACAAATCATAGAATAGAACAAGACGCGGAAACACAAGCAGAGCATGTTATTTAAAAGTTAAAGAACATTGCAAGTAATCTGCAAGAACCATATGATAATTCAAAACTCATGAGCTTAACTCATGCTCAAGAAACACGAAAGTTACCACATTAACTACCAGAATTTTAAATTTATTTTAGTAATATTTCACAATCTTATCAGTTACGACTCGCACTTTATCTTCAAAGAGTTGTCCACCAGTGAAGACTTCGAAAGATTTATTAATCTTGTAGCTGAGATTTAGGATAAGTATAATTCATTCACGAAGCATATAAAGGGCAGTGATATGAATTTTTGATTTACTGATTCGTTCCAATTTATGCCCTCCTCCTTGGAAAAATTGGCATTATACCTGAAAAAGTGTAAGATAACTAATAGCGAATTTCAGCGTGTATATAGGGAGAAGCAGACGAGGCTATTGCCGAGAAAGGGTGTATTCCCTGCAACCGATATGCCAAGGCCAACAAAAAGTACATAGAGGATTGTAATCCTTCGAAAGAAGACACGTATCTCATGTACTTTGATGCGAACAACTTGTATGGGTAGGCGATAACACAGGTGTTACCGAGAGGAGACCTCCCATGTGGTGACTACGTCACGAAATTGAACTCCCTCCATATATAAGATAATGATCGTTACGGTTACGTATTAGAAGTAGATCTGAAGTACCCAATAGCTATCCACGATGGGCACAAGGATTTATCTCTCTGCCAAAGAACATATGGCTCTACCTAGCTTCAAGCAGCAGAAGCTCATGACGACTTTGTCATAATAAACTTTGTCATAATAACTTTATCATAATAAAGAGCACTAAGTCATACATAACAAAGCAGTGAAGCAAAATCTTACTTATGAACTGTGCTCAAGAAAGTCCATAGAGTCTTACACTTTAGAGAAAGTTCATGAGTTGAACCAAACGTTGATCTCAACATGAGGGAGAGAAGCAGAGGAAAAATGAGTTTGAAGAAGTTTTCTTTAAACTCATAATCAACGCCGTGTATAGTAATACCATGACGAATGAGTGAAAAGGAGTAGATGTTGAGCTCGTAAATAAGTGAGAAGGACGAAACAGTACAGAAACACAAATTGCATGATCAAACTTCCACAGTCGCTTGATCTTTGCTGAAAATCTTTTCACTATTAAACAATCACGTACCGAGATCAGTGTAAAAAAATCAATATATGTAGGTTTGAGTGTATTAGTTATACCAAAGACACGCATACGTAATTTCCATTATTCGTACATGAAGAAGAAATTTAGCAAAAGTAAACTGCTGTACATCGACACTGACTATTTGATGTATGAGATTTCTGTCAAAATATTTACGAAGTCATGAGAGAAGATATTAAGAGACTTGACACATCAGATTATACACCGAAAAGTTAGTTTGATGTGCCTCTGGTAAATAAAAAAGTCTCTAGGCTGATGAAGGATTATTGTTGTGGTAACATCATGACGAAATTCATTGGACTACGAAGCAAGATGTATTGCATCTGAGTACAAAACGAGAAACTGATTAAAAAAGCTAAACGTGTCAAAACAGCAGAAGTGAAAACAAAAATCGTCTTTGATAATTACTGGAACTACGCCTTCAATAAGTCTACCGTCATATCAGAGCAAAACAATATCAACTCCAGGCTACTCGTTGTCCGTACAGAGCAACAAAGAAAAATAGCTCTCAGTCCACAGGATGACAAATGTCCGTCTGTAACTTCCGGACAGTACAAATACACTACCATGGGGTTACATCACTTTATATGACGATGATCTCCATCTTCTAGATATGCTAGTTTATCTAGATGATGAGAAAGTGGTAGGAGAAGAAATATAGAAAAAGTGGTAGGGGAAGAGCTCTAAATAGAGCCACATTTATGATCAGAGCTGATTTTGTCGCTTGACGAGCTAGAAAGCTACTTACTCCTTAGAAGTAAGAAAGCTAGAATTTGAGAGTTTAAAGTAACATTCTAAAATTTTACTTTACATACTTTAGGCTACAAAATTATATTGTTTATTTTTATGTTTCAGTAAAATAAACTTTGCTGCATTGAACCACATCACCAACAATAACTATCTCCTCACCATGAGTTTATCGCAGCTGGGGAAAGAGCAAAAATATATGGTGACCAACCTAAAGAAAGTCAACACCCACTTTGGATGCAGAATAAACATCACCATAGATGACGAATTTCATGTCTTTATTCCTGATTGTGTTTTAAAAGCTATACAAACCAATGGTGTTCATTGTGTACCAGGGTGATAATAAGTTTGATTTAAAAAATTTTTGGATACTGTACGAATAAAGAGAAAAAAGAAAAGAGAAACTTTTGAAGGAGGTGGAAAAGTATAAAAGGTTTTTCATCGCTGGACGGGTTGTTGTATGGGATCCCCTACACTTCTTCTTTTTTATTTAATCATCAAATATCGGACTTTCAATCTAATTATTATGAGACTTATCAAATCCCAGCCATTTAATATAAACTGTATTACTACGTTTTATTAAGACTTTTTCCACCAGATATGTGTCTGGGTACTTGGACTTCAGAAACTCTCGTTCGTAAAAGTCACCAGATACCAGCTGATTCTAATAACCTTTTTAATGATAAGTAACTAAATAAGTTTTTTAGTTGTCAGTACTTTATGAGCGGTAAATATTTTAGTTGACCACTTTAGCGTGTAGCCTTTTTTAAAGGCATTTTTAGCTTTGCTCACACGCATTTTATCATTAACTTTGAGTTTCAACTTTTTTTATCATTTTATCATTAATCTTGAATTTTTGTAAAACTTAAGCTTAATTGCCTAATGTGACATTGGCAGGATTCATACCAATTGATCGATGCTTGCGATCGTTGTACGCTGTAATTAGATCTGGTTTTTACCAGCCATACAATATCAAGCCATTCATAATTTTCTTAAAGACTAAGCTTTGTTCACATTTCGTTTTCAAAAGTGCGATTGAATCGGTCACAGATCAATGCTTTGAGATTAGTGCATGTCGAATAGAGATTTATGTTTTTTTTTAGCATGAGGTTTTAGAAACTTTTATTCTAGAATTCTTTTCCTATGTCGGTATATAGATTCTTAGGTACTCGACCATCTCGTAATACAAACCTAATTGCTGCTGTAACATCTTCTCCGGTTTTTCTCTTTACAGGTACAACCTATTCATACTTTAAAATACATCTTTTACCGTAAGCATGTATCCATGACCTTTGTTTTCACGAGCATAGGCTATAATTTCTACAAGGTCAGCCTGCTCTGTCTCGTCCAAACTTCGAATATCATGATCTCGACGTGAATAGTTACGACATGCTGGTTTGTGGAGCTCTTCTACAAGCACTTCCTTCTTACGATCTATCCTGATTGACGGCTGATAAGCGAATGAGGCTTATTTCCTTAGATCATTGGTTTTATACATCGGGTTTAATTATTTTCTGGAGTGCTATTATAGATCTCAGACAATACTTCTTTTACTGTATTTACTTCCTGCTCCAAGTTTCCAATTTTCTTATCACACACTTCACTGTAGTAGTTAGTAACTACAATGAGGTTACTAAGCTTTATACTTTGCTCATCCCTCTTCATTTTTATTTCTTTCTGAAAAGTGTTAAGATTCATTGCATCATTTTTGTGGATAGCTGCTTTAACATTGCACAGTCTTTTATGTTCAATATCATTTTTTTTATCTAAAGTGAGTTTAAAGCCAACTCCTGGAGGACCAGGAAGACTCCGTTTGTCGCCTTTACTCTTATATCCGAACATATCGATGCTCATTTTGCTACTGACGCGAGTGCTCGATTCAGTATATATAGCCAGCTTTATGAAATTCCTCACTAATCGATATTATATCATAGTCATGGCTAGAATTTTCTGCAGATCTTTCTGCTATGAGTAATCGAAGACGATTAACCAGCTTAATTGGATCGTCCTAGTGTGTGTAATCTGCTTTCTACTGCATTGTTTTCGAAATTTTGTGAGAAGGTAATAATGATCCTCTCTTATAGGTAGAAATAAGACCAAACATAAGCACTACGATTTCATTAAATTTATCACACCCATACAATCGAATGGGTTCATTCTCGTCAAACCCCTTTTGATGCACACGCTAAGTTTGTAAAATAATGTAATATTTTTCCAAATCATCCTCAGTTATGCGAGTTGTGTCAAAATGTTTTATCATCAGTAGCTCCATCAATCCAATGCTCATAAGAAACTTAAACTTGTTCACTCTTATTTCGTTATTGTTAAAATATATTGGCAAATTGACTTATACATTTCGCTCTCTTTTCAGAGCCCATACACCAAATCCAATGATTTTTAAAAATTTTGTTTCACTATCTATAAATATGTATTCTTTTAAAAATTCTCACAAGTTTTATTTCAAATGGTAACATTCATTTCATCATCATCATTTTGACTAACAGTAGGTTCAAACATTGACTGTTAGTGTCTGTATTTTTCTCCTTTTATTCGTTTGATAGTTGGTGGCTTAGCTTTGTTAGAAATTACAGAATTGTTTATTTTTGTCCTCCTTTCAGTAATAATTTTCCAAAAAAGATTAGTAATTGGTTTAAAAGTAACCCTAAGTACTTTTTTAAATATTATCTTTTCCAAATTTTAATAATTTATACTGTTCTTCGACGGCTTCTCTGGCCTTCACTAATTAATAACGTACGTCTTTTTCTCCTTTGTTCATGTTGATGCTTCGACGTCTCAGAGTAAACTGAATGTTGTACTCTATGTGCAATCCATATTTAAAACAAAATTGTCAAAATCTTTTCGGTATCTTACGCTTTTTAGCTGTTTATCCTTGTCAATTATAACGAATCCATACTTTCAGCATGACATACTTTGACATGTTAGAGTTCACGTGATTATCATACACATATTTCATATTCAGCTTATCTTGACGAAAAAGTGCTGAAAGATTAACATTTTCTCTCACAAGGTATTTCAGCACTTGTGCGTATGACTGGTATAGATAGATAGAAAAAGTCAACATTTTTATGTCTGCCCATACGGTAAAAATCTCTTACACTATCCTGCTATTCACAAGCTATGTCATCAAAAATCATGATAGAGTTGGGTATCGCATCATCTGAAGATAATACTGCTTTATGTACACTAAATGTAAAAAATTGTATGCCATCTATCGACTTCAACAGCTCTTTAAAAAACTTGTACTTTGGCTGATTAAGCGACTTTGAGTACAAATAGATGTTTTCAAACCTTAGTCCATTGGGGTCTACAATAAGTGCTAGTAGACTGTTTTTTTTTACCGCAGTTAGGTGGGCTACAGAATATGGCTTGAATAATATCTGGAAGTAATTCACCATGTCAATTCGAACGCTTTTTCTGTCCCACAAGAGCATTAAAGTTGGTAACTTGTAATTTTACAGTTTGCTTTTTGAACTGTACATCTGTACGGTATGATGGCTGGATAATGACTAATGTGATAACTAAATGCACAGTGATTTTATACCCTATAAATACAATACTTTCAGACTAAGGTGCTCAATCGTAATTCAAAAACTGAAGAGTGATGATTATTCATTGCCTAAAAGGACATGGCTTTTTGAATTGGGTTGTAAATACTTCACATGTAGAATTACACATACCAGGTTATCAGTACTACGGTCTTGGCACTAAACTCGTCAAACGTCTGGCTAAAGGTGATAAAGGAATAAATCCACTAGTTGCAGCGTGCAAGGAACACAATACAGCCTATTCTCAGAGTGGAGAAAACATCGAGGGTAGAAATTCAGCAGATAGAGTTTTAGCCGAGGAAGCTTGGCAAAGAATCAAGGCCGAAGACTTAAGTATTGAAGAAAAATCAGCTGCTCTAGCTATTGCAAGTACCATGAAGCTTAAAAGTAAATTGGGTATGGGTGTAAAAAGTAAGAAATAGCTGTACTCTACTTTGAGTGAAGTCAAGTACTTTGAGTTAAGGCTCCATTAAGGAAAATAAATAGTAAAGATGTACACAAGGTTGTGCGGTGTGTACAAAAAAAGTGTACAAATACCATGTATCCTACCTCTCCTTGCTCGAACTATCAGTGCTCTACCTCTTATGCCCTGATCTGCTGGCTTTAGTGCAACCAGTGCACTAGCTAATGGTGTAGCTGAAATGTTAAAAAGTATAAGTGCAAGTAAGGCTGCTAAATAGTAACTGCAACAAAACTAATGACATAATAGAACTGTGGTGGTCATTTTACTTGAGAAAGATCTAAAACTTTAATCGTATAAAACTGGTGTGAGTGTCTACGAAGCCATGCGCAGAAAAAGGTTAAAAAACTTTTGAAGTAAAGATATCCAAGAGAGCCGTAACAGCGGTTGATTCATTCAAATATGGTAAAAAGGTAGCTATATAAGTAGTTTAACATGCGCTCCAGCAGTCAGTTGAGAACGAACAGTCAAACTAATAACACGTCAAAGATTACTAATACGTCAAAACATTCAGTTTCTAAAAAGTTTAGGATTAAAAACAAAAGACCTTGGTGGGAATTAACTTACATATTTTTGTTGTTCTGCATACAACATGAAAGAAATGCTAAGTATTTAGTCTCCTAAAAATTAAGTTGGTAAATAATTTCATCTGCCACTGATTTAAAGAAGTTATGTATGAGATAAATGCTATTGAGATAAATGAGTGTAAAAATGTGGGTCTAACAACCCTTGTAAAAAAATTGGTCAATCTTTAGTCCAGATCAAAACGTATTGAGTCAGAATGCAGGTTGAAAGGAAACTCATGCTTTAAGTCTAACGGAGGGTAGCTGCTTTAATGTCTTGATTCCTTTTAGCATGATTTTAGTTTTGCCGAAGATTATCTCAACATTGTGGCCAATGTGAAACACGAACTTATACTTACGAGATCGAGGAATATCTTTGATACAGTTGTTCAACGTGCTATTTCAACTTCAATTACTAATGAATAACCGACTTTGGAAGAGTTTAAAATAGTGATACTAAAGCTCGAATAGCTTATGCCCTACATTGTGATGTCAGATTCTTATAAAATTTGTCTGCTTAATTATTTGAAAAAAGATAAATTGATATCCATCAGCTTTTGTACTTGGGAGCTCTATGAATATCCCCTTTTGCCCACTACATCAAAGCATGTCTGGACAGTCAAAACATCTAATCAGTTGAAAAAGCCATACTACTTTATACAGGCCTTCCAAACAAACTGAAGGGATCAGAGAGCTGCTAGTGCTAGTGAGTTCGATCCCAGTAACATAAGAAATGTGAGACTCTATTTAAATTTACAATATTATCCGTATGATTATATCAATCTCCATATTACAAACAATCAGTATGCACTGCTGTATGACATGAATGCGCATTTTCAGAACTTATATTACAGTAAGGACTCCACACCTTTGCTAAACAGATATGATTTTCTGAACGTCACGCTTTTGATTGTGATTGATTGTTTCAAGCAAAATGAGTCATTAAAAAATATTCTAGTAGATGTGCGCTTAGAATTTAAATCTCATGCTAATTTTCCCGCCAATTTATCATCCTACTGCTGGATTCTACACGATCGTATTGTTCATTACAGTCCAATGAGTAGAGATATTAAGAAACTTATGTAAAACTATAAAAGCCATGCGCACGACCTTACCAACATCATTTGTCTTTTAACCGTCATGAATAAAGGTCAATTCAGCAGCTGGAGCCAAGAAGTAGAAGAGAATAAGTGAAGACAAAAAAAGTGGTATAAAAAATTTGGGAAAAAATATAATTGGATAGAGAGAAAAAAGTCTGTGGAAAAAAACTATTAAAAAAGATAAGAAAATTTGTCGTATCTTCTAATCATTATGTCATTGAAACCAACTGAAAGAAAATTCACCAGTGGCGTGAAGTATCAAAAACTTTTTACTAAGGATAATGATGAGAAAAATTCTTGATAGAAAAATTTAACAGAAAAGTTTTCAACTAATAAATTTTCGTTTACTCAACGTGAAGGTTATAAGCAATTGTAAGCGAATAAAGCGAACACCGTTTCAACGAAAGAAAGTACAGGCACGTTCTCTCACAGTTCACTTGTCACAAGCAGCGATTGAGATTTGCTCTTTGGGTGCATAACTGGCCATAATAACTGTCCAATTTTTAAAATCGCTTCTCAGGGAACAGCTTATCAGGAATAGATATACGTATACAAACATGTGAGAGCCAAGAGCTGGGAGCTTAGGCAGTAGGCAGCCCGTGTAGGGTATATTTATAAAACATCCATGCAGCCAAACTATGTATTGAGTGGAAGTACAGGCACGCTCTCTCGCAGTTCACTTGTCACAAGCAACGATTGGAATTTTTTCTCTGCATGTGTATACTCGTTAAATGAGTATTGAATACTCGTACTGCTAAGTACTGACTTCTTTCTCGTATAAAATGAAAAACTAGGTAATGAAAACGTACACCCGGATATTTAATGATAAGCCTTAGAACTTCTTTATGATGTATTCATTTTTACAACTTTAATTATTTTTGTTGTTGTAGCTACGCAAAAAAATTTACGTGATTAACAAATATGTACTAGTGCGTTGAAAAATATGAATTAATTTACAATTTTTTTGCATATTTCAAATTTGCAATTAATATAAACATTCTTTGCTTTTACTTTTACGGTTATTGAATGATAAATCACTTTTATGGAATTTAAATGTCATTCTTCAACACATATAACTTACCTAATAAGAATAAGTCATTATTTCCTAATGAAAAATAATTATTCTATTTAAGTCAGCTACACGTTAAAATAATTACCAATATAAGAACAATTAATACTAACATCTAAACCCTAAAGCTTTACTAAAAACATATAACACTTTTAAGAGTGTAGAAAATACCCAGAAATTTACTTTCGCTTTGAGCACTCTCGGGTTCGGATCTCACCCAGGGCAAATTTTTTTTTTTTTACATTTACTATTTTGTTTTCGATTGTACTCTATAATTTTTTTCAATAATAAAATTTAATTTTCGTGATATGCTGCGCAATGAGCCCACCTCCTGAATTCGTTAGGTGGGGAATTTTCTTGCATTAAAATTTATTATTATAACACTTAAAATTTTAATGATGTAGTACATGTTTTTCAACATTTTATTCTTGTTTAGTTGGCTTTGCAACTATTAGTAAGAAAGTTAAAAAATTTTATGAGTAGTTTCATAGTACTTAATTGTTTGACACTTTTTTTAAAAAGTAGTATGATTAACACTTTCAAAGATGATCACACCATTTGCGACCTAACTAATAATAATGTATATTTTTAATTTAACAATTAATATGACTATCTTATTTAGAGAAATGTTTTTAAATATGTTTTATCCAATGATTTTTCAATCAATAAATTAATAAGGCTGGAAATCTGATCAATACAAGCTCTCATGAAGAGCAGTATTTTTCTGTGTCCTTTTTCAAGAAACAATTCATAAATAGAACGACCACATAAACAAACAAAAATTGTTAGCTACATTTTTTGTTATTTTTAACAGATGTTGCAGTCTAAAAAATTTTGATTGTCGTTGGAAACGACAAATTTGATTATATTGTATTTTAAAATTTTCAGTTAAATAAATTTATCAAAAGACATGTTTGCGCTTTCTTACACGTTGCAAATAAATATTTAAAAGATTAGTATATTTTGCAATATGTAAATAGCAAATTTTTAATGTGACAATTATTTGTTAATGAATTTATATTTTTTAACGTGCTAGTATATATTTATTAATCATGAAAATTTTTTTGTGTAGCTGTAAGAAAACTAATTATTTAAAGTTTGAAAATAAAAATTTTATAGAAAAGTTCCAAGGATTGACAGAATATATATCAGGGCTTAAATTCTCATTACCCAATTGGTCTGTTTATGCGAGAAAAACTCAGTATTAAGATGTACAAGTATTTAAGACTCATTGACGAATAATACATAATCAAACATAATAATTGCCCAACATTCAAAATCACTTTTAAGAGAACAGCACGTCAGAAATAGATATAGGTATACATGCATGTAAGAGCTGAAGCGTTGAGAGTCGAAAACTGAGAACTTAGAGCTCAGATGGCAGCCAGTGTATTGTGTAGCTACAAAACATATATACGGCTACATATAGCTATAGCCATGTATACGCTCAATATCTGTTCTTTTTCTCTCTACTATCACTGAAAAAAATTTTGAACGTTTACAGCCAAATGGGTACTGGACTCTGAAAGTTCAAATGTATTGGACTGTTAGCATTTGAAAAATCAAACTTTAAGGGTGTAAAACAGCTTATAAGCTTTAAAAAACCAAGCACTGTGCATCGTAGAGTCCAATGTTGGTATTTATATACTTTGGCTTTGCAGTGGGCTAAGAAACACTGAGAAGTAGAATGCCACAGCTCGATCGTTTGCACTGTTGGAAACTGATCGTTAGAGCTCAGCTCACCCCAACTTGTAGTGCCTCTTACAAATACGCCATAAATACAATATACCAAAAACCGTTGTAGTTTGTAATGTTAATAAAGACAAGTATAATTTTGCATGATAATACAGGATGATCAGAAAGTACTGTAACAGTCGAAATCCGAGAATGGAGTGAATTATTCTGATTCCAATGCCGTTTGCAGAATCAATTTTGATGTTCTAGTGTCTAAGTTATAAGCATTTTTATATAAGGGTAGTTTACCGGCTTTCTAACGATATTTGCTACAGCGCCGTCAGTCATGAATCACAGCATAGCTGTGAGGCCGAAAGGTGAGATCGTTAATCAGAGTGGCTACTACTAGCCTTTTTTCTGGTCAGATGGCGTGCACCCATGTTGTTGCTAGCTGCTAAGCTACTGCATCAGTGCTAGCAGTTTGATTCAACGGTATGGCAGCATTATTAAAGTGATACCAATAAAAACCTTACAAACTAACACTTAAACTACCACTAGCTATCGATATCGATGTTCTGTACAGCATATCATCTAGCAATATCAGTAGCAGTGGTATGTCAGCTTATGCATGCTTTTTAAAAATTTAGAGCATTATGCGCGCCAGTGCATCAAAACTTAGGCTGCCGTTACATAAAGCGCAATAGAGCTCCGCAATAGACCGTCCGCAATAAAAAAAACCAATTAGGGCTATAGCAGATTTTGTTATATTTTGATTTTTGTTATAATCTCGCTAATGAGTTACTAAATATTATTCCATCTGCGTAAAAATACACTTCGATACGTTCAGAGAGGAACAGTGCCGTTTGCATCGATCAGTCCCCAATTTGATATGGCACAACCAGCTCTATCATTCTTTAAAAACAGAAGTAATAACTTATAATTCATCATAAAAATTGCATTTTTTCACTTTCGAACTTTTTAAAATATCATCATATGAATTTTGGTTTTTGTTGTCATGTCTGTAACTGCACTGTTCGTTTGCAACAATTTGACAGTCGAAATTGGCCTGCTAAAAAAATATGGTATACGATTCTTCAGTTTTGGCGAAAAAAATGTTTTCTTTGGTCAAAAGTGGCTGTCAAAAGTTCCGGATAGTTTCTCAAATGTGGTTGAGTTGTAGGAGATTCAAGATGTTGAAAGTGCAAGTATAGTGAAGTGTAATCAACGATACCACGCGCTGAAAATTTTGACATCAAGCGGTGAGTCATGTTGCCAATTAATTTTTGTGCTGTCCAACGTGTGCATGAGCAAGCGTAAATTGATTATTCTAATTTAGAGCTTCAGCATTGTTGATCTAAAATTGATTCTACTAATTTAGACCATCAACATTTTCATGCGCATTTTTTACTTCCTTATTTTTAAACTGCCGAACAAATAAATATGTGTGCACGCTGAACTTTTACGTGAGTTAATGCGGTGCTTACTGTTTTACTTCCTACGCGTAAGTTTCAAGGATAAAATTCATTGCTCTGATAAGTGTGATTATAATGCGAACGTGTTTGTTATTGGTTATATTTTAATATTTTTACAATTTGCCGTTTGAATATTTTAAAATTAAAAGTTAATACTATTTATTATATGAATTAAGGACAACGAGCGATACTTGCGGAAGCTCTTCGTATTGCCGAATGGCCGTTTTATTTACCCAGATCATACTGCACAAGGTAAATAATTCAGTTTTCATGATTCCAAAACGACAATTTGTCGTCTTAGCAGTAAATACTGTTTTAAATAAGATTTTATAATTTTTTTTAAGTACAGACTCTGCGTATGTACGAAATCTGAGAACAACAATTGCACCAGTACATCATCAGTCCATGCAGAGTAACTAACTAATATATTTAAGTACATTCTTATCTTATATTCCTAAATAATTAATGTTTTTAGTTAGCTGATACTGCTGCTAATCTAAAAGCACAAGAAGCTACAAGTAATTTCTATTTTACATATCTTTAAATTAAATGGTATCAGAGGAAAAAAATAGTGTGGCTAATTTTCAATCTGCCTTTAAAACGGAAGATAATAACGTAAGAAAACTTGGTCACAAATAATTTAACATCATTAAATGCAATAAAAATAATATATTTTAGGTTAAGCTGCATAAGTCACACGCCATTCATATATCTATAGATGAGCTAGATCAAATTCTGATATGAGCTCAGGATACTAACGACTTGATCCGAGGACGGATGAAGTCGAAAATTGGAGTTGATAAGTTAAAACTTATGTCGGCTACAGGGAAAGGAAGTTACCAAGTCATTTCTGCTAAAATATACGATTGTATGTACGGTAACTTGATACACAATATGGATAATGGGATTAAACAACTAAATTCGATTAAAAATATGTAACTTTTTTTATATATTACGTTAAAGACAAGGCTGACAATGTATTTAGCAAAGAGGAGTATCAAATTGTCTTGACAAAAATGTTGTGGTGACTACGCAACCCTAGCCAAAAAAACCTTGAATGGAGTTTGTTGACATTGCAGTTAAAATTATTAATAACTTAATAAATCAAAATATTTTTTTATATAACTTGTTGTATTAAATATTAAGTATACCCATAAACAATCTTTAGGTCCCCTAAGTTCCCCACAAGTCCCCCTAAAGCGCCCTTGAATATCCCTACAGGTACTTTCAAGTCCCCTGAAGTTCCCCTTATTCCCCGTAAGTCTCTTTTAGTTCCACGTAGTATCACTTAAGTCCTTTAGACTGCCCCCAAGTCTTAAAAATCCTTAAGCCCCCTCAAAACCACTGAAACCTGCTAAAGTCCCCTTAAGTCCTTTTAAGTCCTCTCAAGTCCACCAAAGGCTTTTCAAATCTACAAATGTCTTTTTATGCTCTCTTAAGTCCCCCGAAGTCATTCCAAGTCTCCCAAAGTCCTCTCAAGTTCCCTTAAGTCGTTTCAAGTTCCCCGAAGTCCTCTCAAGTTCTCTAAAGTCCTCTGAAGTCCCCTTAGATCCTCTTAAGTCCCCCGAAGTCCTCTCAAATCTCCCAAAGTCCTCGCAAGTCCCCCAGAGCTTCCAATGGGCATCTCAAGTCTCCTGAAATCCCCTTAAGTCTTCTTAACTCCACTAAAGACCCTATGAGTCCTATAAGTCTACATGAGTCCCCAAAAATCCCCCGAAGGCCTCATAAATTCTCTCATATCCCCCAAAGTCCTATCTAGTCCCCTTGAGTCTTATTCAGTCCTTCCAAGTCTCTCAGAGCTCCTAGTGGTTCTCTCAATTTCCCCGAAATCCCCTGAAGTATTCTTATGTCTACTAAAGACCCTGTAAGTCCGCATGAGTATCCCTAAATCCCCCGAAAGCCCATAAGTCCCCTTAAATTCCGTTAAGTCCTCTCAAGTCCCCCAAAATCCTCTCAAGTCCTCTTAAGTCCTCTCAAGTCCCCCAAAGTCCTCTCAAGTCCTCTTAAGTCCCTTTAAGTCCCCCAAAATCCTCTTAAGTCCCCTAAAGTCCTCTCAAATCTTCCGAAGTCCTCGCAAGCCCTTTAGAGCTCCCAATGGTCCTTTCAAGGCCCCATAAATTCTCTTTATTCTTCTCAAGTCTACTGAAGACCCTATAAGTCCGCATGAGTCCCCAAAAATCTCCCGACGGTCTCATGAACTCTTTCATATCTCCTGAAGTTCTATCAAGTCTCCTCAAGTTCTATTCAGTCCTTTCAAGTCCCCCAGAGTCCTCTCAAATCCCCTAAAGTCTCTTTAAGTTCTCTCAAGTCCCCTGAAGTCTTTTCAAATTCCCCAAAGTCTCCTTAAGTCCTATTTAATTACCCGAAGTCCCCTCGTGTACACTTCAGTACCTGAAAGTCTTTTTAAATTCTCTTGAGTTCTTTGAAGTCCGTTATATCCTCTCGTACCGTCTTAAGTTCCCTGAAGACTCTTTGAATTTACCAAAGTTCCTTTAAGTTCTTCCAAGTCCCCCGAGTAGCCTTCAGTACCCCGAAGTTCTCTTAGGTCTCCTCAAGTTCTTTACAGTATCGTAGAGCTTTCAATAGTCTTTCCAAGTCCACCAAAGTCCCCTTAAGTCTTTTTAAGTCAACCGAAGTTCCTATAAGTTTATATGAGTCCTCCCAAATTTCCCATGAACTTTTAGGTACCCTAAAGTCCTCTCAAGTCCTCTGAAGCCCTCTTAAGTCCTCCAAAGTTTCCTCAAATCTTCTTAAGTCTCCCGAAGACCCCTTGTGTACCTTCCGATCCCCTTCAGCTTTCTTGAGTCTTTCGAAGTTCCCTGTAGTGTCTGAAAGTCCTCTTAAGTCTTTTAAGGTCTTCCAAAGTGCAATTGAATTTCTTGGATCCTCTCAAGTCCCCCAAAGCTCTCGTGAGTCTTTTTAAGTCCCCCAAGACTCTTTAAGTACCCACGAGCCCTTTTAAGTCTCCTTATTCTCTTCGAGTTCTCTCAGGTCACTCGAATTTCATTAATATCCTCTCCTGTTTCCCAAAGACTCCTTAAATTCTCTGAAGTTCCCTTTGGTTTTGCAAAGTCCCCTTAATATTTTCCTTACGAAGTTCCCTCCAGAATTCTTCAGTCCCCTAAAGTCTTTTTAAGTCTTCCAAAGTCCCCTTAAGTCCTCTTGAAAACCCTTAAGTTTCCTGAAGTCCCCAAAGTCTCTTCAAGTCCCATTGAGTCTTTTCAAGTCTCCTTATATCCTTCAAGTTCTCTTAATTTCCTCAAAGTCCCTTAATATATTCTCACGTTCCTCAAAAATTTCTTAAATCCTCCGAAATCTCTTTAAGTCTCCTTAAGTCTCCTTGATTACCCCTAATTACCCTGAAGTCACCAGAATTCCTCTTAAGCTTCTTGAAGATCTTATAAGTTTCCCAAAGTCCGTTTCAGTACCTTCAAGTCTTGTAAAGACTCCTTAAATCTACCAAAGTCTCTTCTAAGTCCTTTCAAGTTCTCCAAAGTCTCCTTAAATCTTTTCAAGTCGTCTAAGGTCCCCTTAATTTCTTTTAAGTCTCCTATAATCCCTATTTAGTCTCATTGCCTTATTGCAAGTCTCCTCGAGTTCTCTTAAAACAAATAAGTCTAAAAAAGTATCAGATGGGTCCCAATGAAGTCTTCAGTCTTACGAAACTCTTAAATTTTTCTTATAAGTTTCCAAGTCTTAAGTAAGAATGTCACAGTACCTCTCTGAAAGATCAATAAGTTCTTATCATGTAAGTACACTGTATCTAGAAAATTATTCTATCAAACATGAATTATTAATTATTATAATAATAAGTTATTTTAAAAAAGTATCAGTTGTTTTGTGTCATTGTTTATTATTATTTTCTCAATTACTACATATACTGTTCAAAGTGGCCACCTTCATTATCTATGCAGCACTGTACCTGACGATGAAAATTAGTAATTGCTGCTCCTACCATTTCTGAATTAATATTATCTATTGCACCTTAAATGCACTGTTCCAGGTGATCCATGTCTCTTATTTCTATGCCGTAAATACAGTCCTTGACAGCCCCCCAAAGGAAAAAGTCAAGAGGATTCAGGTCAGGTAATCGTACAGGCCAATGGATCTCTCCTACATAAATTTTTTTTTTTTTTTTTTATATATTATAGTGCTCTACGTCCGGCTCCTTTATTAAGGGCACTACTATGGGCACTTAAGCACTTGGGAAAGGGACAAGGAAAGGGATGGGAGGCCTCCCACTACTGGGAGGGGGGGTAGGGGGAAATTAGGCAATTGTTGCTGCAAGAAGGTCGCCTAAACCCTCCTCGAGGAGCATTGCGTGGTGAAAAAGCACATGTGAGAATCACAGAGGTACTTGCCCGAAAGTCGCACTGGCCGGGAATCGAACCACGGTCTCCCGCGTGCCAATCCACGACCTAGCTGACCGAGCCACCGCGCGCTTCTCCTACATAAATAGTTAGGTTGGGAACGTGCATGGATTAGCAAGAAGCAGATGTAACCAAAAGAGTTGCAAAAAATTTTTAATAAATGTTAAAATTTAATCTTAAAGATGTTTTTAAGAAAAACAAATTACTTTGCCTTGCATGTAAAGCACGACTTATAATGTACACGAGGCCAGAGCAATAAGTATTACTTTAATAACAGCATTTAATTTGGATATTATTCCGTTATGATATTTAGCTGAGTTTTAATATCAATATTCTTACTTTGAAATGAAAACCAATAAACGCTTTTTTATCCATTTTAAAACTATATTTGATATTAAGTATAGTATAATAACACTATCAATAAAACCAGTCATTACAAACAAGAGTATTTTTAGGTGATCTACAATTTTTTTTATTAAACATTAGGCTTACAAATGTGATGTAAAAAAGTAAGATAGCGTAAAACGATTTTTTTTCTATTTTTGAACGATTTTTGCTGATTGATTTGTTAAGAGAGCACTGTAGAGAAAAACTTACTTAACAAAAGTTGTATTTTTATGAGCTCTACAACTTAAGTGTTTAACACTTTATTACAGAATTGGAACAGGTAAAAAATGTTTTTGCATATGTTTTGCTTCATAGAGCGTTTGCATTGCAATATAGAGCAAAGTGTATAATACAAAAAAGTTGTATTGAGATTTACAACTCTGTCTTTGAACGCGAACGTGTAAAATGTACGTGAAAAAGTCATCACCAAAAAACTGGTTCTTAGACTGAAAGAGCTGCACTAAAAATGCTGTCAAAATTTTTTCTTTGATGAAACTTATCTAAATGTAAACCATTAGCTCAGATATCCAACTGGAAGCTGCGAATAAACTTTGAGCATATTTGTATAATAATTACGTGAGTTAGTCAAAAAAATTGAAAACGTACATGCATACTTCCACACATTCACTACGTGAGCAACTCAGATCACCCTTAGACTAGGTTCAAAATTTGTTTAATATTAAAAAAAACATAATTTATAACTGGTTACACTTATTACTCTAACAGAATTATAAGGCACTCTCTTACGTTGGTCATGCCTTAAAGGTGACAGATTATGTAGTCTTAAAATAAAACTAACAAATCGAACAAAATAAAAGTAGATTTATTGCAATTATGCAAAAGCTTGATTTACAAAACCGAGAGGTTCACGGCACGATCCAAAGGCGAGGGTTGTAACGATGTTTATAATAAATCGTTTACATACGAGTTTCGAAATCTACTTTTCCGTCTGAGAACCTAAAATCAAGCAGCGAGAGGTTGTAAGAAGGAAGAACAATAGTTTATTATACACTTTTAAGGTTCCGAGTGAGTATTGTTAAAGATATTGATATATTAATGATTATCAAAACTTAGATTAGTCATGTCAAGAACACTGCCAGAGAATGGATGTAAAAAATTTTAAGAGGTAATTAAATTTACAACTACATTTTCAGGGTGGTATCTTTTTCAACATTATGTTCTATTAACGAATAATGACTGTCGCCTTAAAAAGTTGCCACTTACTGCACGATTAACGTAATGTTGATAAAATATAGTTATTATTGAACTATAATTGTGTGCGAAAAAACATGAAAAAATATCTTAAAGTCCGTATAACACTATTGCAAGCTTCGATATCAGATTAGGCTAAAAACATATACAAAAGAAAAATGTATCTTATCACTATGCATATCTCATACAGAAGGATATGGTTTAGAACGGGAAAGATATAGCTGTACCTAAAATGCCAACCCATCTGTTAGTATATAGGTGGTTTAAGCTATTTATTACGATGTTGGCACTGTGAGCAGGTGCCCCATCGTGCTGATACCACATTTCCTACCAAGCAGGCAGAGGTACATCTTATAACAATCTTGGTAAATCATTTTGTGAAAACTGCATATAAAACTGAGCATTTAATCTGTGAGGAAGCTGAACAGGTCCAATCTACACCAACATAGAAATTGTAGGTAATTGTCGAAAATTACGCATAATACGTCTGATAGTGAATTTTGACAAAGAAATGTTGCTTTACCACTCTATTATCCATGAGTTCTACCCATTTGTTAGTAGAGAACTTGTGCTAATGCTGATTTACAATAACCACGTGCGGATTGACGTCTGACCAATGGTGGTTATTGTGAAGGTTAAATCGACCATCACGACCAAATGTAGACTCATCGGTAAAGAGGATTTTCTTCACAAAGTCGGGGTCTGCAGCAATCCTCTTCTGGATGTCATGGCAAAAATCAAGCCTACCACGGATCATTTACATTTTCTTATTTTTATTAAATGTCATATCTTCAAAGATACTAAGATTGTGTCATAACTTTTTTTTTAGTGTATTATCGAGCGCTCTAACAGCCAACGTTTATTTTATCGAGTCCCTAGTATTAAGCCTAATTGAGACAAATATTGAGTAAGTGAACTGTTTTCATATCAAGATATGTAGATGTTCATGATAACTGCCAAGTTTTCTTTAAAAAAATAGATATGTTTAGACATCGATTTAGTGCATGAAAATGAAATCCAAAGGAAACTTTAACAAAAAAGAGAATAAGTGTAGATAACAACTGCTATACAATGCTGTAGGTACTGCAAATAAAGTGCATCGATAATTAAGGGCTTAAAACAGGAGTGTTCTATAATTCAATATAACCGGTATTTTGTTAAATAAAGAAAATAAAAAAAAAAAATTTTAAAATAAATAGATGCTTGTCACGCAATGAAATATTTGACATAGCCGTTACATTTGCGCGATGTATGTCAGGAAAGCAATGAATTACTATACGATAGTGAAATATGCATTTCTATAGCTTTTTGTTAAGGAATTGCAGAAACACTGCATTTGGATTTGTTGGCATGTACGACTTTTCGAAAGGCAGTATATATAGTGTGTAAGACAGCGCCACAGGCAAGGTGATACTTGCGGGCCCTAGAGTTAGTACAGTGTAAGCTACCGTGCCTTCTACACCTCTTGTTAGCTCTAGCTTTATTGTCTTTGTTCGTTTGGTCAGTAGTAAGTATGTCAAGTCTATAAACTGTATCAAGTCAGTTGTGTTTTATGTCGGTCGGCAGTCTAATTAAATAAACTTTTTGTCTTACTTGAAAATACTCGTTCTTATTTCGCGCACCTCCTTTACTCACACCTCTTTAGGTTAAGGGCCCCAGACTCGCATCACCGCGCGTGATCTCTTCTTTATTTTTTTTTGTGGGTGAGTGTGACAAAAGGGAGGATGGCGGAAAGGGCTGAGACAGCAAAGGATGGACAAGAGAGTCCGATCGAAGAATCGGCGAGAGCGTGACCCCTGGTGACCAGGCCGAGTCCGTTGTCGACCAGGCGTTGTCAACGCCGGTCAAAGATAGGGGAGCAACTCTGGACGCCGAAACAGAGATCAGCGGTAGGTCAACACTTTGTCCTTTCGAGTGATGCCTAGGTTGGACGCTACGACGTCAGGTAACAAAGGGGATTTCTTGTGAATTTCGAGAAATGCGCGGGATTCTAAGAAACACGTGGCGTCGGTAGCGCGACACGCACACGCAAGAGCGGGGCGGATCGAGAGGGGGACAACAGATTGCGGCTGAGGAGAGAGTTCGGTCTCTCTCTCTCCCTCTCGTGTTGACGCGAGGCTTTTTGACTGAAAATATATTACGAGGCCATTTATGTTTTGTTTTCGTGTTTTCTCGCGTCTCTTGTTCTTGTCGCCTTGACTGTTGCGTGCGCGTTACAATATAAATGTCTGAACTGGGAAAGTTTGAACGTGTGTCGGCAGAAAATTATATATGTCCTTTCCCGGTGCTTTTAATTAATTGAACTCTGGGCAATAACTATTCAAGGCGATTTTTAGATTTAGTCAGAAAAGGCTGATATTTTAAAAGTTTACATTTTCTCTTAGACGAGCAAACTATCGATGCTCTGTCGAGAATATGTCAGGGAATTTCATCCCAAGGCAAGTCAGAGGGGCGACAACAAGCTGCCATCTTGTTGGTGTATGAAAATGGAATAATGGCACGTGTCGGGCAAAGGGAATTCCCGCCAAAGGTGTGTAGACGAAATTATTTTCCGTGTGACTCGCACAGTCACGTTAGACTTGTGTTCGGTCGCGCGCGACTGTGAGTGCCCAGCGTGCAATCGTGCTTTGTGTTCGAGCACGAGAACACGCTTCGGGCCACGTTGACTAGATTCGGCTTGCGTTCGATCGATTTCTGGTTGACTCCCTGAAAACATTGTCCGTCTTTTGTTTTAGATTACCTGATCGGTGACGATTACAAATACATTGTTGAATTTCTTTGTAAAAAGGGAGGCAAAGTGAAGTTGCCAGAAAATCTATTCAGGGAAGACGGGGAAAGCGAGGAACCTGCTCGTGATAAACCCAGGTTATTTGAAAAGTCGGTCGATGTGTTTAAAATGTTAGATGAGAAAAAGTCCGGAGTGTCAGAAGTCCGAAACTTTGATGAGATAAATGTAGACAGTGAAAATCTTTGGCAGAAATTAGGTGGAAATGAGTCTGTACACGAAGCAGCCCCCTCTTCCCCGTCGCGCACACCAGAAAATACCTAACTTAAAGTAAAGAAAGTGCAAACCATTGAAAACAAATATAAATGGATAAACCTTAGCAAAACGAAGTTGCATATGGCAGATAAACAGAAAAATGAAAATTTTTCAGAAAACATCATGCTGGCTAGGTTCGACTCGATGATGGCTGCGATTAGTCAGATGATCGAAAGGCAGGAGAAATCAAACGAGGAGGCAAGCAATGGCTTTATTTTTTTTTAAAGGCAAATTACTTAATTTTGTCTTTCGAAGAGTAGAAATTTCAATTCTTCTTTTGTAAACGACTAAACTTTTTGATTTACACTTAAAAAGAGACAAATTTCACGATCTTAGTCTTTTCAAAATATTTAATCACAAGTATAAGCATTGGAAAGATAAAAGTTTATCTTTTTGGCTTTGTTCTACATACAGATTCGTATAGAGATGTCAAGAGTCATTATATAATGGAATATGAAAAGTTGGAAACAACGCAATTTTTAATAATTTGGTAACTTTTTACTAAAATACTGTGGGGCTTAGATATATATAATGTACAAAGTTGAAATTTAAAAGAACTCGTGGTAAATAAAACACTAAGGTTTCTCTGTAAAACAAAGTTGGTATTTATTATTAGATAAACTTTCTTATTACAATATTTACAATATTTACAATGATCAAACTTCTTACCTGTAAAACAAAGAAACGACATTCAATGTTAATTATTTACCGTTTCTCTTTTACAGTTATATGACTTATGATACACTAACTAGTCCTGCACTCAACTAAGTTAAATTACTCTGCCCGCGTTTAACTGTTCTAATATCATATTGTATAAAGAGACATTTACGTTACCAACACTTGTAGTGGTGCGGGGAAATTCAAATCATATTAAGGTAGTATACTTTCTTACATCTCCCCCACCACGAAAGATAAAAATTTAAAATTTTTTTGTCTAGCAGCCGAAATATTCTATCATATTTATGTCCTCGTCAATGTCATTTTCTGTATGGATGAGCGGAATGAGCTTCGAAACGTGAAATAAATTGGACTCTACTTTTTTGTGTCCTGTATTGATTTCATAGATTGAATTTGATATTTTATTCAGAATTTTGTATGGCCCGATTCTTAATTCGTCCAATTTTTTTCTATTTAGTTTATTACCATTCTCTACGAATACTAAATCTCCAGTCTGGAATGGATAATTTTCTCTACCTTTATCGTACTTCGCTTTATTGTAGTTGTGATACTTGATACTATTCTCTAATGCTATCTTTCTGTCTTTATTTAAGTCTTTATTTTTAATTTTATTTTTGAGTTCATTTGGTACGATTGAATTGTCTACTCCTGATAATAGATAACGTGGGGTAAATTTTGTGACTGTATGTATTGTTTCATTATAAATTTTTACGCATTCATGTGCTATTGATGTCCAAGCTGATTTTTTGTCTTTTTTTTTATTAGGTTTGCATCTGATTTTGTTAACTAGTGTCTGATTTAATCTTTCGTTGAGTCCATTTGAGAAGGGTGCATCCTTTGATGTAAATATTAGTGGTATATTTTCTCCATTTAAAAAATCTTTGAATTCTTTGGAATTAATTCCAGGATACTGATCAGCTAGAATCATTTCTATTTTGTTATTTATTGATATTAACTTTATTAGCTTTATAAAATCATTTGCGATTTGTGTTTTTGAAGTTAGTATATATGCATAGCGCGTGAAATGATCTACTAAAAGATGTAAATATTTCTTTGTTGATCTCTGACCTCCAAAACCACCAATTGTATCAATTGAAACTATTTGAAATGGATATTCAGCCGGACCAAGATGTGACATAAAACCATATTTATTTTGGCCTCTAGATTTATTTTTTATGCATGTTTCGCAGTTTTTGCAAGTCTCTTGAATATTTTTATCCATATTTTCCGCTGTGTAGCATGATTTTACCATATATTTCAATTGATTAATGCCTATGTGGCAAAATTTTTCATGTATTTTTTTTATTAATTCTTTACTTAAATTTTCTGATAATAAAATTTTATTGTTTTTCTTTTTTCTTTTACAATAATATATATTATTTTCTAAAATGAGTTCATCCTTTTTTTGTTCTATATTCTTATTTCTTTTTTGGTCTTCTAAGATGTCGTTAAAAGTTATTAAATTTAC
>NW_019384285.1:141928-168446 GCF_000648655.2 Copidosoma floridanum | reverse complement strand
CGTTACATTGGCACGCAAAAGCGAAAAAAAAAAAAAGAAAGAAAAAAAAACAATTGTTCTTTGTATCTATTTTGAATTATAATTTTTGTTTAATATACTTAGCTATTTTAAGTCGGGAGGAAGTGTTGGCATGTACGACTTTTCGATAGGCAGTATACATAGTGTGTAAGACAACGCCACAGGCAAGGTGATACTTGCGGGCCCTAGAGTCAGTACAGTGTAAGCTACCCTGCCTCCTACACCTCTCGTCAGCTTCCTTTATTGTCTTTGTCCGTTTTGTCAGTAGTAAGTCTGTAAACTGTATCAAGTCAGTTATGTTTTACGTCGGTCGGCAGTCAAATTAAATAAACGTTTTTGTCTTACTTTAAAATACACGTTTTTATTTCGCGCACCCCCTTTACTCATACCTCTTCAGGATCATGCAAGATCACTATTTACGGGTAAAAAATGTTAAAAGTTGAAAGTCATATAAACTGTAAGAGTGTCGTAGGACACAGTACGAAATGAATAAATAATAATTTGTGCGTAAACATTAGGCTCACATCAATGTGTGTATGATTATACATCAAAACCTCGATAACAGGGACAGTCTCGATGATAGGGCCATCTACACTACATGTAATAAAATACAGAATAGTCACCTAGCCGCATGATCCTGCTCTTGAATATATTGCACTCGCGTGTAATGATATGCATCCGTTTCCGTTATCTTTAAGAATTTGTTGTACTGTTCCGTAAGAAAGATTTATACGCCTGCTTATGTCACGAATACTTCTTGTGTGATCTTCATCGATGAGTTCAAGTACCCGCTCCTCGTTTTCTACGATTCGGGCTTTCCTAGGAGCACCTTTAATTAAATCTGTAACAGCAAAATGAAAACTGTTATCGAAGGGAATTATGGAAAAAGTATCCCAACGACACATCCTCAAAACTTATTATATTTTTTTGAACGAAAAATATAGGAATGATAGTATGTAACCACCATAGAATAATTAATTTTGGTTAATTGTAACTAGTTAGGTTGTACAATAAAAGGATACACAATTTCCCGCACAAGATGTGATTGACTTGCACGAGTGGCCGGAGTTGTCTGGAACGAGTGCCAGTTGATCACACGAGTACGTAGCACGAGTTGCAAGCAGTGGTCATGAGTGCAAGATAATCACATCTCGTTCAGCAACAGCTGCGTACATGATTTTTCGGAATATGTGTTAGGAAAATTATGTTACACTTTGGATTAAAGTAATGGATTATTTGCACATTTCTCATGACACACATATGCACACTTACTGCAAGCATATGTGTATAATATTCAATGTATACATATATAGAATTAATCACTTTTTATAATTTTTTTATAACAGCGGTAGTTTAAATAAAAAGTATTCACAATAACAGGTTTGCATCAAAGGTTAAGCGCAGTTCAGGAGTGAAAGCCCCTGATGATAGTCCAGTGGGCGAAAATTCGAAGACCTCAATAAATATAAACTTATTTTGTTGTATTATACTGTTATATGTCTGGCTCCTAATAAGGGCACTACTCTGGGCACTGAGCAGTTGGAAGAGGGAATGGAAAAAAGATAAGGAGGCCAACGATCTCCCACGTACCGATCCACGACCTAGCCGACTAAGCTACCACACGCTCAAATACATGTAAATGTTTTTAAATGATATACAATCAACATTACTTCAAGAATTTTAATTGACGTACTTATTGTGAATCAGTCAAACAACACAATAAAAACGTAATCAAATAACATTATTTAAATAAAGTAGATCAGTTATAAGTGTTTTGCAAAACTCATTCCCCACACGTTTATTGTACACTGTGAGGTATATATCTATGCCACACAACTATACTGCATACTATTATGGAAAACAAATTTAACACAATTAAAACAGTGTAGCAAACGATCTTATTTCGCACTCTATTACGAACAAAATTATTATATGGAAATTTGTTTTATTTATGCACTTGTCACTATCTTGGCCACGACCTCGTTGCGCTGCTGGTAATACATTGCCATCATGAAATAATCTTTCCACCACTGAAAGAACAACATTACGTGATGGATGCCAGTGGTTGGGAAAGTATTCAGCATATACACAAGCAGCTGCAGCAGCATTCCGATCGCACTACCCATAAAACAGCACCATTACAACATATTCCTGGTGTGTGTACAGCTGTGCATTTCTTGGTGCGCGTTTCGCTTCAGCCATAGTACCTATAAATAGAAGTCTTTGATGAACATTGATTCACTTCACGGATCGAAAAATCTGTCTCTTGGTGCAGGACTGTTCAAAAATCGTATACAACTCATGGGAGGAAACAAAAAATCTTTTAGATTGTATGCTTAAAGCCTTGGCTTTGCACTGGGGTTGAGTTGCCTGCGATCTCAGCCAGTATTTATTTTTCCTTCCTGGGTGAATATTGTGCAATTAAAATATACATGTCATCTGTGGGGACTTATGGAATAGACAGATGCTGTGAAAAAATCTTGGAACGCACTATCGGCTCCATAGTGTAATCGAATTAGCTTAAATGTCGGTAATTTTTTATAAAATTCAGACTAGCTCTAAAAAAATCTGTTGTAAAGAATGGAACAATGCCAATCAACGTTAGATGAAATTTTTTGTAGGATCGTATTCTGTAATACTTATTCTACAACTTACCAAAGTGTCGAATTTTTTTGCAGTGTGGAAGTAGCTTAAAAAATAATGAACCGCATGGGGCATGGATATTTTTTGCGCATGACAGTACGTCTCAAAAACACCGGAGGCAAGCTTCGGAGAGTGGGTGCCACGATAGGCCACGCATGTATCGGCGGCTACGGCGGCTAATTGCTCCTCACGCGTCGTACTGCCGTGCGCAAAAAATACCCATGCGGCTTATCATTTTTTCAGCTACTTCCACTCTGCAAAAAAATTCGATACTTCAATTTGGTACTTAAGTTGTAGAGTAAGTATTACAGAATAGGATCCCGTAAAAAAATTGCATCTAACATTGTAAACAATTTTTTTTATGTCGTTTTGCCAAAGTATCTTTTTTGCATTTAGTTACGGTTTGCAAAAACCATCCATCTGATCGTTTAAAAATAAAGTGTGGTTGTTTAACATCACTAAAACTACAACTGTGCTAAATTTCAGCTCTTAATGTTTATACAAAAAAGAGTTGTTAATTTTTGAATATTCATTCAAAAGACGAGATTTTTTGCATTTTAAGGGGATCCACTGGAACAATTGGGATTAACCAGAGCTTCTTTTGTTCGTCTTTTTGCCATGCATACTTCTATATAATTAGATCACATTATTAGGATAAGAAAGCCTACAGAACTATGGAAGCAGAGTTTTTCTGTAAGCACCTATACAGACGTGTCAATTTGATTACCTCAGGTATGGTACATAAAAGAAAAGCCTCCAGAAAATACAAGCTCATATTTTTTAGTGATTTTTTCACATGCCTAGAACTCATACCTGGCGTACTCAGAGGTCTTATGTAAACAGCTGACTGTGATACGAAGACCTTGTAAGTGATAGCAGATCAGATGAAACTTACAGGGTAGACACAGCAATACTTAGTTGCAGGAGCAGTAATAGCAACAATACCTAACTGCAGCAGTAGTAGGAGTAGCAGTAGAGGATAGCACTTAATACTTCACAATAGATGCAACAATGCATATGCACAGCAGACGCAATTATGCGCGGCGCGACGGAAGCATGTGAACGGCGCATCGGAAGCGTCTGTGTGGCGCACTTTCTACTGGTTGAGGAAAGATAATATTAGTAGTTGCTACACTTACCGATCGTTCTTCTCTCTAACGTGTATGGCAACGCTGCCACCTGTGCCTGTCTGCACTGTAGCAAATATCGATCGAAAGAAGGTAAACTACCTTTATATTAGAATGCTTATAACTTAGACACTAGAACATTAAAATTGATTCTGCAAACGGCATTGGAATCAGAATAATTCACTATATTCTCTGATTTCGGTTGTTAAAATACTTTCTAAATATCCTGTATAAAAGGGAAGATCAGACGTCAGCTCCCTATTTACTAATATTCCTCTAGAGTTGGTACTACGGAGCATCGATCGACGTATTTTGACCATAATGAATGAATGTCGAATCCCGGTTGATGAAATTCGACAATGTACAGAATTTTTGTTCAATAATACTTTTTTTACTTTTGACAACATTTTTTATTAACAAATTTTCGGCACGCCAATGGGTTCTCCTATTTCACCTTTGTTTGCTGACCTTGTAATGGACGACTTGGAAAATGATTGTCTCTTCATCTTAAAAAATAACTATAACATCATTCCATCTTTTCATTTTCGTTACGTAGATGATGAATTACTTTTTGTTAATGATGACCATATTGATCAAATTTTAAACATTTTTAATTCATATCATCCCAAACTACAATTTACATATGAAATGGAGATTGACAAGAGACTCAACTTCTTAGACTTGACGATAATAAGAAATTCTAATTATTTTAATTTTGACTGGTTTGAAAAACCTACTTCTTCCGGACGAATCTTAAATTATTTTTCTGGTCATCCAGTTGGCTATAAGAGAAATATCGTTTTTAATTTAGTTGATAGGGCGATCTTACTTGCCAGTACACGTTTTCACGGTGTGAATATTGCTAGGGTGAAAAACCTGTTGATAAAAAACAATTACCCTTTTAACTTTATTAATAAAAACATAAAGGTCAGATTAAAAAGACACAAATATAGTAATCATAACAGAAGCACTACAAACACCTACCCTCTCAGCAAAATTGGAATACCATACATTGACAATAATTTTGAAAAAATTTCAACCATGTTAAAACCCTACAATATTCACACTTACTCTCTTATTAACAATAAACTGCAGCATATCGTCCGCTTAGGAAAAGATACAACGAATAAAAATAAACAGACAAATGTAGTATATAAGTTTTATTTTAAAAATTTTCCTGCGTCATATGTGGGTGAAACAAAGCGAGCGGCGGAGGTCCGCATTAGTGAACATATGAAAAGTAAAAACTCTGATTCCGTTGTTTGTGCACACCAAATCAATTTTGACCATGAATTCGATTGGGATAACTTTAAAATCCTTGACAAAGAACCCAATTACAAAAAAAGAATTATTTCCGAAATGCTTTGTATAAAACTTGACAAACACAACATCAATAGAAAGGAGGATGTGCTTTCCTTTAATAGAGCATACCTTCCTTTACTACGAAAGTTTAAATGTCCCGATTGAGTTCATCGCCCTTTACCGTCTACCTTTGCGGCTCCGCCTATATAAGCGCTGGGTTGTTGTTGTAATTTATTGTCAGTCGATAGCACGACAGGTGACGAGTAAGTCAACCAAACTTACGAATTCTCGCGTACCTGTGGTAACAATTTACATCAAAATTTATTGTATTTTGCGTTTGAGCCTTCCAGATCACTCATTGTGTGTTTTTTAATTTTAATTTTGTAGCCTGATGAGGCTGACACATATTGTCAGCGAAACGTTGCGCATTAATAAATCAACGCAAGAAAATTTAAATACACTTTACTTGTATTTATTTATTTTCTCACATTTCGCCCCCAACGGATCACCGATCACTTTGAATTTCCAAATTCACCGGAGGGCACTGATATATACTAACAAACCATACACTGTTTAAAGTCCCTTTAATTGCAAACAAAAAAATTTTGTTTAAATTTAAACAGTCTACACACGTCTGTTATACGTTAAATTTGATACAGATGTTTTTTCCAAAGTTTGTAAATCTTGTATATTCCACCCTTATGCTAACTATCATCGTACAATTATTTTGTGTATTTATTAATATTGTTGTAAGTAAAAAGATTAACAAAATATATGTTATTTTGATGTTTAATTTCTTAATTTAGTAATTAAACGCAATTTTTAACTGTGTACTATAAGTTTTCAATACCACTTTATTGTACTTAAATTTTGAATAAATTAAAAATCAAAAGCAATGTGCGATTCCAAAAAGTTACCCAAATTCGATCCATATCTAATGTTCTGAATCAACGAAAATTTGACGTTGCAGCAAAATATAATGTTGAAGTTTATCTTCCGTAGTGCTTTTCCCAGCGAAAAAAATTTTTACACGGTTTTTCTTAATTTTTATATTTTATTTTCTCATAACTTTTATCGAATTATTTTATCAATAGCAAACTGTTAGAAATTTGTTGTGTGTGTGTGCGTGAGTGTGTGTGTTCGTGCGTGCGTGTATGTTTATATGTATACGTAAAAGGAGCTGCAAGTTGTGGTGAGCTGAGCTCCAGCAATCTGTGTACGACAATAAAAACGATCGACCTGTGGTACCTCACTCATCGGGCTCTTTCAACCCGCAGCAGTACTGAGCCCTATGAGTACAAACATTGGACTTTGTGATAAGCAATGCTTTGTCCGTAAGAGTTAAAAGAGTTTTGTACTATAAGAATACTAATTTTACCATCTGTTGATTCAGATACTTTTACTGTAGTAACCCAGGGTACTTTTAAACTCTTAAAGTTTAGACTCTGGTGTTCTTACAGTACAAAATTATACTCCGTGTAGGTACCTATGGTATGAACATTTCGACGATCCTCTCCACTGCTAAAAGCAAGCGTATAGGTTGGCTGTTTTGGCCCAGGAGCTTAAATCTGTGGAAAAAATCCATACACTCTCTACCATAGGCACTGGAAATTTTTCTACTAATCTCTGGAATATAAAAAGCATACTAACTGGAACATTCATACTAATTTATTAATTTCTTTGAGTGTAAACTTTGAAGTTTAATTTTAAAGGTAATAGAACCGACGGAAAAACAGCTAATTCTTCTAACTCAAAACCTAAACCTCAGTTGAATGCCAACGCCAAGGAGTTTACGATGAATCAAAAAGATCTTAGCACACACAAGTAAGTTACATTGAGAATAATTTGTTTTTATTTGTTTGTACGTGTTACAAAGTAAAAAAGAAACGTAATGATAAAGATGGACTTAAAAAGTAAGTATGGAATTCATTTTTGTCATCTAATTAATTTGAAGTGTTATATAATAAGAGCCATGGTATGAGGGAATCGAGCATTTAAGGGCATCTTTAGTTTGGTCCTTTAATTATTAACTAAAAAATTAAAAATAAATTTTCAAACAATTCTAGCATTTTCTTCATGAAATATTTATTTAGTCATACATAATTTAAGAACAACAATACAGAATGTACAAAAAAACCTTATTATTTTATTTACATTTACTAGAGTTAAATGTCAAGACCGACAAAAGATTTTGACCTTGGTTCAAACCTAACAACATAAAAACAATAATGGTGATGAGAATGATACAGTATTATTTATTGTTTAAAAACAAACAATACATCATCGTGCCCTATATCACATTCACCTAGCTGCGCGCTTCTTCAGCCAATTTTCTTATTATTGATGATAAAAAAATTATTGAACAAGGAAATGGATAAAAAAAAGTATACGAATTTTCTTTAAGTACTAATTTTTAGTTTGTTAAGCTGTTAATCATGAGATAGTGATTTTTTAAATATTTTTATTGAAAAATAAACAAAGCTCAAGGAGCTAAATCATTTAAAAGCTAACCAGTGCATGAAAATACAATGTACAAAGCACTTACGGAAACTAATACCACTATGAACTTAAAATGAATCGAAAATGACAGTAGGATTCGTCCTATTCATGTAGAGGTTGCAAGGGGGCATACTTTATCACCTACAAATTTATAATATACAATTTTATTCCTATTTATATCCTTTTACTTCTTTTACTTTGATTAGAGCAGCATTGCACAAGGAAAGGAGATCCTTTTCAGCTAGACTGGGACGTGAACACCCGCTGCCTACCCAGACCTGGAACTCTCCTGTGCACCGGTAGTAACCGCGATGAGCACACGCCGAGAAAAAGAGGGTAAGGAATGAGGGCTGGCACCGATAGTAAAGCATAAGTACACCAGTGCTGTATCACTCCTACTAACTGGTACCTACTTGGATCTTCGGTGCTCGACCCCTTAAAACGAGATGACGACGCACTCCTAAGTAGTTAAGGCACTAAGGATAGCAATGATGCTCTTTGGGCGAAGTACCTAGGTTGATCACTTGAGCCACACTCAAGACACTTAAGGGCCCCGAGGATGACCTATTTCTACGTGACTTCCTTTAGATAGGCATAGATCCTGTACTAAAAATCCGTGGATGTGCTAATAATTTGCCATAGTCCAATCCAGTGTCAGTAGAAGGAAATTTGTGCGGGCACATTTAAATTTTCTGGTCTATAGTTTGATAAAAATAATAATTTAAGATATGAATTTAATTTATAGCTAAGTGCCAGTTTCAAATCATCAGAATAGAAGAATCTAAACTGTAATTTTAAAATTGTACTTATTATCTTAATTTGAGTAAGTGAATCCATATTGATTGAACATACGATTTTCTTATAAAAGTAAACGTGAATAATTTCATTAATGAAAGTAATTAATTGTTATTATTTATTTATATCTAGCCCTTTACAGGAGATTGCGAGTCATTAGATTCTTTGAGTCTATTTGAAAACTTGAAAGCTTATTAACACGTTATTTTATTGAGTTAGTATTGATTTTAAATTAAGAATCAAATTTAATTAAAAATTTTTACTTCAAGCTAAAATTGGCCACAAAGTTGATTTGTATGAAAAGCTTAGAATTTTATCATTGCCAAAAGAGAAATAAATATGAAATTATTTTTAATGGTAGTGATTTACTAAAACGTGTAAAAGAAATGAGTTTACTTCACTTCTAACAGTAAAAATAAAAGAAAAAATTCAACAAAGCAATAACCAAACATAATCACCGTAGAAATTGCAGAGATTCATAGATTATTCGACGAGATTACTTAAATTTATGTTAAACAACTTTGAAATAACTTCATTCAAAAAAAAAAAATAAATAAATAAAATCGGCAACCTGAGAAATCTTGCTCTTTTACACTGGGCAACGAACTCACTCTCCAACATACAATCTCAAACATCGATTGTGTGTTGGTTCTAATTCCTAAAGTTTCCTCGATACAAATAAAATTCTTAGCCGATTTCTTATTACTACCAACCCATCGGGGTTAAACTTTAAAAAAAGGGAGATCGTAAGTTATTGACTATTATACTGCTTTTGAAATTAAAAAAAAATTTTCTAGTGATTTTTACGTTTGAAATTGTAAATGAAGAAAGAAACTATAAAAAAAAGTATTAATTGTTTTATGGAGAATTTGTTGGTAATAAATAACATGGTGCATAATACATACTAATGCATACATTTTTCAATTAAAAGTCGAATGGTATGAGCTATTTGACCTACCGATGCTAAAATAAAACTTAATAATTCACAGAAAAATCTTAAAACTCAAAAAAAGACATTCCTTAAATATTCTTGATATTTATAGTTATTACGTAATCAAATAATCATCGAAAAAAATTTCAAATCATCATTTGTTACTTGTGTCTAAAAAGCGTATTTTATGAAATACAAAAAAAAGCAGCTGTTGACAGATTAGATTCTTGTGGAAGAGAATTCAAAAATTAAAAAAAAGATTTTAGTAATATCAATAACAAAAANATTATTACTATAATAATGGACATTGTATTTATGATAATACTTACTATGACAATAATAATAAGAATTAAGGTCAAAATAATAGTACTAATTGGAATAGTTATGATAGAATTACTAATAACGATAGTTATAATAATTACAAAAATAAGGGCAATAAATATAAATATAATAATAACAATAATAATTAAAAAAAAAAATAGTCACGATAGAAGTAAATAAGTGTTACGTAATCCACACGAGACGCAATAATATTGTAGAAACAATGAAAAAATTTTGGCTCAATATGTACAGGACTTTTCTCCTGTTTTATGAAATAGCAGTAAAAGTGTTGTTAGTGCAGAAACTATAAATTAATGGCTTTTTTGAACTTTATTTAATATTTTAAAAATTAATATTGACACCAGGCTGCTTCTTCATACATTTTTAGAACTTTTATTGCATGTTGGAAATAGAAAAAATGAACATTGACATTTCCTGAAAACTGTAAAATAAATTATACCAACTCAAATAATTTTCACTACAAATAACCCATCTCTAATAAATAGTGCCATAGTTTCACCTATACAATAAAAATGCTTACTACCTTTATACAGATTAGTACTATTTAAAACTTACTTTTTAAATGGGAATCAGGCATAAAAGTTACAAACGTCGATGTAACAGCATAGTCACCTAACTCCTAGTTCTTCTTGTATTCTCCTGAAATATTGTGAAAAGGATGTGGAGTCACTAGTCTTAAAATTCAAATAATCTATTGCATAGGCTCTACACAATTGAGCTTGCAATTTAACATACTTAAGAACTTTTATTTCTTAAAATAATATTTTTTTGAGCGATCACACTGATATGATGGGTATCAAATACAAGCCAAGTAAAAACTAATTAAATTTTTATTTTAAGACGCTTGTACTCCCTCGTGCGGTTAGAAGGTCTCTAATAGCAGAGAGAGAGAAAGAGAGAGAGAGAGAGAGAGAGAGAGAGATAGTGAAAGAGAGACGAAATGGTTTTATAAAGCAAAGTAGAGGCAACATCTAGTAGGACAAAAATAACTCAAGAATGATTGAAATGTAATAAAAAGTCAATAAATGGAATAAGGTATGTAGCTAGCTTGCCAGCAGACTGGTTGTGGTTGTAGATCACAGTTCTGGTTAAGTTGTCAAATCCAAGTTCTTTTATCAAGTTGGAGAGGTAATGCCCTCCGTAGCCACATAGGGTAAGTTCACGTACTCGGATTTGGTTAAAGATAAAGTTACTATTTTTTGCTTTCTCGAGAATCAGGAGATTGCACTGTCGAAAAAAGAAAGCATATAGCCTGTGTACGAGCACTTATCCATGTTGTTTAATCTATAATCAGTGTCAGTGAAACTTTTTATCCTATACTTGTCTGTTAAGTAGACTAAATGTATATTGACAGTCCTCTTGAGGTAGTTGAGTACTCACTGACCTGTCATCCAGTGATCCTTGGTGTAACATGAGTTGAATTGGCTCAATCAACTCATAGCGTGAGTAATGTTTGATCTTGTAGTGACATGAAAAAGCACAAGAGTGCCGATCATTTAACTCTAGGCCACATCTCAAGGAATAAAGAGGATATTATCTATGTTAAGCAAGACGAATGTAATCTTGTCACGAGAGTTTGTGTATAAAGATAGATCACCGTATGTTAGCCATAAGCCTAACTTCTTATGGCTTGGGCGATATTTTCGTGCCACCTTCATCCAGTCTTTTGAAAAACTTCATGTAGAGTATAGTTTCTAGCTCTCCATGAAGATATGCAGTTTTGACGTTATACTGAAAAAGTAATCATTTTTGCTTTGTTGCAATAGCATACAGTATTTGTAGCAAGTTAAATCTTGCTGCTGGCACGAATGTTTGAGGAGTATCTGTGTCAAGAACGGGAGAAAAATTTTGAGCGACTAGACAGGTCTTTTGACGATATATGGAGCCATTCGATTTGAACTTGTTACAGAATACCGTCCTACTACCTATGAGCTTTGAGTCGCAAGATTTCTCTTATACGATCCAAGTATCGTTGTTAATAAGGCACTTGATCTCTTTACTGATATTCGTGAGCCACTCTTCCTTGCTTGGTCCAGTCAGCTTTTCTGTAATATTGGTCTCACTAGCGCTTCCTCATGGTGCTTTCATTTTTGTTGAGGTTGCTTGGACGAAGTGTCATGTGTTTATCATGTAAGGCTGGAGCATTGAGATTCTTAACTGGGATGTCGAAACCATAAAAGTCTGAATCGTCCAAATTAGTTTTCTCTAATGAACTTGACCCCAGAAATGCGTTAAACGATAGTTCGTGTTCCATACTTAAGAGTTGATTTTCTCTCTTACGTTGTTGCTTAGATCATGTTCTGCTGTAACTGGAATGGGTTCCAGAGCATGTGTGACATTTTCTTTTACTACAACAAAGTTGACATAAATCGATGTATCCAACTTCTTTTCGTCGAGAAATTCTTTTGGCTACAGAGAGACCTCTGAAATTCTTTCAAAAACTTCTCATCTCTTAGACAAACATTTTTTGGCATTCGTAAGCCAAATATCATAGGTATAAGCTTTTTGTTTAGAGTTAACACTTTAATTGAGTTCAAATTTGAACTTTGTGTAGGCATCTAAGAGTATGTGTTAGTTTGAATAAATTAGTGTGGGTATATTTTTTAAAAGAAACTTGTTTATTAAATTATTCAAATTAAAATATCGCTCTATAAAGTTCGGCTCATATTTTTACACCAATCAGATACAATTTCACTTTTTAAAAACACCAATTGTAAGCTTACAAGCGTGTAAGCAGTTAGCAAATAGGATATGCATAAGAGATCCATAAAGAAGGCCAGCAGCATTTGTGCTCACAGTCCACCTCGGGACTCACTCGCAGAAGCAGCCTAGTTTTACTGTTATTGGACTTTTGCCTTTTCTTTTTTTGTAAAAACGTAAAGTTTGAGCATCCAAAAAAATTTAGTTTGTTACCTTTATTTGTTAATATAATGCATTTACCATAAAAGATTGTTTTTCTTTACATTTTCCTTACATCTGATGAACTAAAATATTTGTTAAATACAGTGTGTTTTTTTCTTAAGTTGGAGAAGGAAATCTTTGTTTTTCTCTTTTTTGTTTTTTAGTAAAGTCTTCCCGTTCCTCAGTAGTCACTCCAAGGCCCAAGCCCATAAATTATACAGTCTACTTGGAGACAAATTCAACACTTTCAAACCATTGGAGTTACTTAGAAAAACGACTTCGAGTCCACGATCGTTGGACTTCTCTTTTGTAGGATTTTTGTTCAAAACATAAACTCTCCCCCAAAAGATAGCATGTAGAAGGCAACCGGGTTTCGTCTAGTCCATTTTTTACAAGGCATGCAATCGATTGTTTTGGAAAAACATTTGTTGCGAATATAGTTCGCAGTGACGATGGCGTCAGCTCAAAAGCACATAGGCAAGACAGATTAGGTTACTAAACATCGAGCAGCTTCAACGAAGGTACGGTTCTTCCACTCGACCAAACCGTTTGCCTGTGGCGTGTGCGGTACTCTTAATCAACTCTTGATCCTGGCGTCTTGGATCACCTAGCCCTGCTTCCTGTTGATGAATTCTTTACCAATTTTAGATTTGAATTCTTTAGTTGAGGGTTTAATCTGATTTTTCACCATGTTCTTGAATTCGATAAATTTCTCGGTGATTTGGCTGTTTTCTTTCATGACAAAACCAAGAATGCTATGAAAGTTACAAAACATCGTGCACCCCCTTTAGATGTGGTTCTCATCAGGTCACACATATTCCAGTGAATGACTTTGAGAGATTTACTGGCACGTTGCGATTGAGGTAGGAATTACTTTGCTAGTCATTTTTGCAGCAACACAAATCTTACAGTTGATGATATTCACAATTTTAATGCCATGGATGCATTCCAACTGAGGTTTTGAATCATTATCTCTAGATTATTGGCGTTCAAGTGTTCTAGGCGAGCATACCAATTCTTCATGTCAACCTTTGTATTTGCGCACATAGACATGTTAGATAACTCTTCAGATCTGTGCATGTTAAATAAATTGCCGATCCATTTAATGCGTGCATGAACTTTTTTATCTTCGCCTAACATTAAAGCACGTGGTTTATCGAACTGGACGTCGAAGCCCGCATTGCCTGCTTTTGTGACCAAAACAAGATTTATTTGAAAGTTACATACACAAAGAGTGTTTCTTAGGGTCATGTTACGAGTGTTGTTTTTCAAGACGATACTCGTGCCACCTTTGGCGTGTTCTATTGTCGTCGCGTTGCTTACTAATTGCAAGCTGCCTTTCACGCATGTCACATTCTTAAATGCATCTTTATTTCCACACATAAGTGATATTCTTCCACTATCAACGCACTATCTATCTTGCGTCGTTGCACTGGCGAAGAGCACGAGCCTAATATTTCACTTTTCACCTCTTTTTGGCTTTTCTTTTCCTTGACACAGTTGGTTTTCTTGTATCCTTTCTTTCAACATAGTCCACATTTGTAGTTCAGTTTTTAGTGTATATGCAATGCATCGTCGTCCAATATTGGTTACACAGTAGAGCAATTTTTTGTGCAACATGAGTTTGATTTTGCCTTAAAAAATATGGATGAACTTTTATAGTCCTTATTTTTTAAATTGTATATTTAATATTCTAGAGTTTATCCAGTGAATTATTTTTGTTTGTAGCCTACAACTTCCACGTAATTTAAACTTCATTTTGGTGGATATTAAGCATCTTATAGTAATTGCAAATAATAGTTATTTAATAACAACCAAAGTGCCATTTCTTAGGTTGATTAAGGATTTACAACACTATTTACATTTAACATTTTTTTATACGACTTATAGTTTTCCCAGTATTTAGTAAATACAAAAAAAAAATCAGATATTCACGACCAATTTGTTAACAATAAACGAAACGCTGGGGCTTTATTTTTATGTTTATGATACCTTGCTGTTATAGTAACAGAAAGCGTTTGTTTATATTCGAAAAAATCTCAAAAATTACTTAACCAAACAATCCCAAATTTTTTCAAGAGGTAGTAACAAATTCTTATATGTTATAAGCTATTAAAATTAGTAGTCACTTAGTTAAAAAGTTTTTTTATGGTATTTACAAAAATCTGACTACATAACAGCTTGACAAGGGCGTTTTTCTGTGTAACCACTAAGGGTAAGTGATTGTCATTTTCACTGTTATGTAACGTTAAATCAACTTCATTCACAATCAATTTTATCACGTTACCTTCATAAGTAAAAGTTAAACACTGCTTAATGCTATGCAATACATCTGTATTAGTATAGGTTGGATGTATAGTGATGCCACATCTTAGTAAATTTTAATTTTCTTGAGCCTTGATATGAACTTGTAGAAATTTTGAAGCTTACAATGATACCAAAATAATGAGTTTGGTTGTCTGTTTACAAAAATTTAAAAAAACATGTGTTCCATTCTTTTCCAAATTTAGAAGAAGGTTAAGTACCATATCTCAACGTTTTAATGTGTCCCAAACTGTTACGAATAGCAATATCACAGTAATCACTAGATGCATGAACTTGGAGTAAAAAATCGAATCTCTAGGTATCCCCATGATAAGAAAAATTGGTTACTTGATACTCTTAGAAAAAACAGTGGTTCATTAAAATGTTTACGAAGAACAGTAATTTTTCTGCAAATACCCAAAATCAAATGTTATTTATGGAGTAATTAAGATCACATCTCACAATCTATACTTGCCTACATACATGCACTTTCTTTATTTAAACATGTATCGAATACGACTTTAGATCGGCAAGAGTTGAATATAGTATCTAGGAGAGAAAATCAGTTGATGCGAGAAGGCGCTCCGCTTTTTCTAGTAAGCTGGCCAAACAGGACTAGGATTTTTGTCGACACAAAAATTTTCTTAAAAAGTCTCGCTAGGAGATCTCGAGACGGATCGGCTGTGAAGAAGGATGCGTTAACGTTAGCGAGAATTGCCAAAAGTTCATCAGCAGATTAAAAAAAGGTTAAGCGAAAGACATATCAGACTTGGACGCAAATTCTTACGGAAGGAAGAAATAAAAGCTCAAATCTTTAAAAGTTATGCGAGCACCGATCGCTTTTTTTTTAAATTGATTATCGTGATTAAAATGAAGTTAAAATATATAACGCACTCCTTGTTGAACTTTTGACGATCATATTATCACTGACCTACGATAGAAACATCATTTATAGTACAGTAAAAAATTAATTATAAGTTGTCAACAGTTATATGATTTTAAGTTTATTGACTGACGTTAAACTAAAAAAAATACATTTTTTAATACTGATGTATTTGACCGTGCCTTTAACTTTTTAATGTAATGTAATGTTTCTAAGACGTTCATAAGCCGGGAAGACTAGGTTGGAAAATCTTGCCATGAAGCAGTACAGTACATATCATACTTTCAATGAATAGTATTGGCACACGCTCTCTCAATAATGTTTGAAATTTTTTCCTGTAACTCGGATTTGATTTTTATGCTCAAATCGCTACAATATAATGTTTTTTAACACTTCTATGGTCATTTGAATTTCAAAATAAATAGTATGGATTGTATATTTTATAAAAAAATACTAAATTTTAACATACATAAATAAATGTCTCAAACATTTATGTATAGAATGTGAGTGAAATAACAAAATACTTTGTTGTACATTCTGAAATTCTTTAAAATGCACCGAAGTATTCAAAAAAGGTAAAATAATTGAACACAAACGAGAGCAAACATTCTAAATCATATTCCATAGATAGTGGACAAAGCTGCTTTGGGGGTTACTAGTAATATATGAAACACTATTTGATAGCAGTTTAAAAAAAACTAAACTGAGTTAGGAGGTTGATCGGGAAATTGGCCTATGAACACCTTATGTTACCACCAATTATACCAGGCTATTAGTGAGAAATAGTAGAACTTTGCGTGATATATGTCAGTTTCACTCAAGCGCTCATACTGAACAAATATTTTGCGTACATCCAGCATGCATCGCTTAGTCTTGTCAGTCTTGAGTTTTCAGCTCTTTTTAGGGCAACCACTTACTGTTTGCTATTTGCTGTGTTTACTATATATAGTATTCCTACTTCTTGGAACACCCTTGTACACTATAATTTTAGTAATGGCCCATATTTTTGTTCCTTAATAAGAGTTTAGCTCACTATAATCCACATTCGACAATCCATAGTAGTTATGCCTGTTCTATTGCTCTATATACTATCACGCTGTTGCTGGGGATTACAGCAACGGCGAAGGAGGACTGGGATATAATAAACTATTACTTTTGTAAACGTTGGAGATTCGTAATATGCGCTGATTGCTGCAAGACTGAGTGAAATATACACTTTGTAAGTTGTGAAAATAATGCTGTGCAACAAACGAGAATATCAATCTTGGATATTTATGTACACTTTCAGCATTTCGCGCAATTCTTATGCACCCCAACGGTGGCATTGTATTATCATAAAAGAATACTTAACAAACACTGACGTATCATGAAAATGTCTTTAATCAATTGTTTTGCACTGTACAGCTTGGCTTCTTCGTCCACACCATACGAGCTACGCTTTTCTCTCCAATACGGCACACAACATCGCGGAGACTCTCAAAATATTATTCACTGTGTACTTGCATGGCTCTCATGGAACGTTAGGGGAAAGGGTATGGCTCAAGTGCTCGTAGATCATTCTATTCATTACCGTAAGCACGCTGCATCTACCAGACTGTAGTTCACTTGATACTCTTCGTTCAAGCACGAGGAAGGTGTGGGATCACACACTCAGCTACGTCACCACTAGAAAGCTCCCGGAAAGTCAGCTGTACGTCAGCATATTTTTGTGGCTCTTGTCAGCTACGGCAGCGGTGAGAGTCTGCTAACGCAGTGAACGTCCCACTGGCAAGGGCCCCACCTTCGACCACTGAGTCGGACAGAGACAACCTCTGTTTTCACAGCAGGTGGCGACCATTGCCGGTAGGTGTATGTGTTTTTGTCATGCGTCAATATGCATGTCTCATCGGTGTCTCGCTTGCTTACGTGTCAACAGCCACGACTTCAGTGCAGTAGAGGAAAGGGGGTCGGTAAACGTGCGGGAGAGCCACGCAAGATACTTTTCTTATACTTATTTGTCGTGCAGGCTCATTGCCTTTACCAACAACATACCTAGCAAGCCGTATTGAGGAGACATATTTCCTCTAGCTAAGAGACCCTTGATATTGGCCGTACATTTCAGAAGAGCCTGTGACATGTCAAAATACTGTGTTACAATACACACACACACGTATGCCAATAAAATCTTTAGTTGTGTTCAACTAGAAATGGAAACACAGGTGAGTCAAGTTGGATGCGCGTTTTTAATTTGTGGGCTCACCCAATTACCAGATCGGGGCAGGGAGAAATACTATAGTATATCTAAAACACATCAAGTAACTAGCGTCACTTGACCAGTCTGTTCTTATATCTTCTACCAGCAACAGATGCGCCCAAGAATTTTCACTATCGTTACATTCATCACGTTTTTCTTTTTAAAATTTTACAGCAGTAAATAACATTCTTTGCTAACAGTGTTTACCTTCTACTTGTAACGTAATTCATACTGCCGATCATGTTCCCACTATATTGTGTTTTTTTAGTATCAGGTTAAATTTTATATACAGCTTGGGTTCGTGAACTGTCAACAGTTGTACACGTAGATTACACAACAACGTGGTCATCTTATTACCGCTATATTTTCTCGCAACCGCACTTGGTCAGCTGGTTCGCAGAGTACAAGGCTTGTCTCTCTTACTCTTTTCTGTTTTGGACACCCATCAACAGCGATCCAGGGGAATCGACAATTTCGTTATTCCCGATGCTTAGACTCGGTACCACGTGCTTATATTAAAAAAAAACTCTCTCCCTGTTTAATATTGAGTGGACTGTATGTGTAAAAAGGGTCATTGGATGAGCCAAGCTTTTCGTGTGAAGTCATAGATCAGGAAATGGGGAAAGTTGCAAGAAACACTCTACTTTTTAAAATTGCAGTAAGCAAAACATAAATCAATGTAAGCAATAATATATGGGCTTAGCAATGCGTGTGAACATCAGCATAGCACTAAGTTACGCAAGTACTGCAAATGCACTTAGTAGTAAGCAGAGCGAGAAGCGTTCGCAAAGCTAGTTGTGCGTAGTTGTTCGCAAAGGTACAATGTTTATATCAGTAGTATAAGTAATACATGTAATATAATGTAGAAGCAATCATAAAGGTAGAATTACAGGTAATAGTTAATCTTCGTAAAGGAATGTTTTTATCAAGCAAATAAAAGCTGAGAATTCCTCAAGCTAAGCAAGAACGTGTCTTTCCGAATTATAAATTTAGCACGGGAATTCAGCCTTGAAATTAAAATAAAATTATAAGTAAAATAGCACTGATTTGCTACAAAACGCTTTGAACATTACAATGCAAGTAAAATTAGATGAATTGAAACACTACGTGAAATTGGAACACAAATTTAGACACGATATAAGTATCATTGTCCTTGATGTACACAATATATTTCAATAAAATTAGTTATAAACCTTTCGTGAACTGCTATGAAAAGGAAAAAAAGGTATTATCGTAAAATTTCCATAAAAAAGATTTGACGAAAAGTAGCCTTCTTTTTTTAAAAACCTTCTTGTTTTTCAAAAGTTGATGCAGCTTTGAAAGGGATACACCCTGGCCAAGCGGCATTCGTTGATCTCGCTTGCTGCCTTCATCAATACTGATAAGATTCCACGAGTTGATGGGTGACTCCATCACTCAACGTTGTCCTACAGTGAGCTACACCCACCAGTTCTCGATACCAGTTGTGCTCTCGTCTGCCAGCAGACTAGTCAGACGAGGTACATTTTATTATCTCCGATCGTTGTGGTGACGATAAAAAGGTATTATTTTTTTCTATAAGCTAATGGTCTCCTTCGCGAGCAAGTCATTCGATGGTATGGCCAGCTTGGGTGTATATTATCCCTACAGCAGTAGCCAGACGTAACACATGATCTGGAGTATTCGGTTATTGCAATTTATGTATGACCTGGAGAACCCGGTTGTTTTTCTTACTAAATCTAGCCTTAAGCTGCAATTCTTATCCCTTATATTGACAAAAATTAGAAGTAAGTCATACTTAAAACTTTAAATAAACTTTATTCAGCCTTGTCTTCTTTTTGTTGCGTCAAACAACTCATTGTGTGCCACTTAATTGGGATTTTGGAGGTCGAACAGGATGTTAGTGCAAATTCTGGTGGCTAAGAAATCAGTTTTTATTTAAAATCAAACTTTAACGCTACGTTGCCTGCCAGCTAATGCAATTGCTGACAGCTTAGCTACTAGCTTAAAAATTTATGGCTAATTGAGTGCTATTGGTGCAAATTCTGACGGCCAAGCCAATAGTTTTAAAACTTATGGCTAGACTGTATGTTACTTGTGTAAATGCTGATATCTAAGCAGTCCATTATAATTAAAAAAATTAAAAAATAATTTATCGCTAGACTGTGTGCCATTTGTATAAATGCTCATGACTTAACAGTTTTAGCTTAGAAACAAAATATATAATTAGTAAAAACTCATAGCTAATTGTGCGTCACGAGTAAAAATGATGGTGATAAAATATCTCGCTTGATTTAAAAACAACCTAGAATCCCAAAATACAGAGCTGGTATGTGTGCTGTTGATGTAAATACCGATGGCCAAGAAGCTAGCGAACTTTCTCTACAAACGTCAATGCTGCTCCCACTTAAGTGCTCCATCTCTAACACTTCCTATCAAGTCCCTCGCTTATTGAGCGAAAGATTAGCCCCAAATATAAAATTTACTGTTAGACCCCCTACGACGTAATATAACATTGTCCATCTAAATCTCTTGTTCACTTTACTTTGTTATACCCTGGACCCTAAGGATCACAACAAATTAGCGACAAGCAACGGTCAAAGTCATAATCTATTAAAAGGCATGTGTGTGGAAAGAAAAAGAACTAGCGAGAGGTTTTGCTGCTCTTGTTGGTCGTGACGAGCTGAGTTACAAGGTGCTCAAAGTGGTGAAATGTGTTGTGTTGAAAAACGAACAATATGTATAACGGCAAGCCGAACCGAGACTTGTCTGTGCAGGAATTGGACGAAATGCCAGCGTATATGCAGCAGTTGCATGTCGAAAACGAGAGATCGCTGGAGGAACAAAAGAAGCACGAGGCCACCAAGCAAATGATGGATTTGGCGTGCGCGGCTAGAGCTACGACGCAACGCCTTTGACTACGCTCCTGCTTGGAATTCAAAGAAGGAGATATATGGATCGTTGACGAATTAAAAGAAGGAGAAACATGGACCTAGTGGTTTGAGCGTTTCGAACGATTTGCCATCGTTAACGAAGTGGTGGAAAACAAAAAGGTGTCTGTATTTTTAATCTTGTTCGAAAAAGATGGCTACAAGTTGATTAAAAATTTGTGCCTACCAGAAATGCCATCTAGATTGCTACTCAGAGAGTTAACTAAGAAAATAAAGGAGGATTTGTAGCCAGTGACATGTGTTATAGCTGAACGCTATAAATTCAAAGAGTGTCGCCAAAAGGAAGGAGAAGATGTCAAGCAGTTTGTGACTCAGTTGAAACAGTTGTCGATGCATTGTGAGTTTAAACAAACACTCGAGAATAATATTTGAGATCAGTTATTCTGGGAAATTGTGGACGAGCATACAAAGAAGAGGCTGCTGGGCAAGTACAAGCTGATGTATCATTGAGCAATCGAGTTGGTACTATCGTTGGAAGCGGCCAACAGGGATGCCCCAGAAAAAAAAAGTGACAAGGAAGGAGCAGTCAACTATGTCACTTCGAGGAAAAGGCCCGAGGGAAAAAAGACGCCGGAAGCGAGGACATGTTATTGTTGCGGAAAGACTGGGCATATCAACAGCGAATGTAAGTACGCGCGTTCCAAGTGTAATGTGTGCGGAAAAAAGGGACACTTGAAAGTAGTTTGCAGACAAGCGTCATTTGAGCCGAGTGTGAAAAAAAATCCGAGCGAAAACAAAAAAATAAAATTGTCATCGAAGAGAGCGACTCGTTGGAGGAAAGTTACGAAATTAATAATGTAAGGTCGTCGGGAGTTTAGAAGGGGGTAGGGCCGTTGTCAGTTATTTTGCCAGTAGAGGCAAAACCGCTTAAATTTTACACGGAATCCCCGGTCTCTGCTATATCGACGGAAAAATTCCAAGAATGCATGCAAGCGACAAAGTTGGTTCTGCGAAAAACCAACAGGAAGCTTAGGTCGTACCAAAACGATTTGATTGTCTCATGTAGTATCGTCGATGTTAAGGTTAGATTCAAAGAAAAAATGGTCAAATTATAATTGTTCGTGATTGATGGAAGCAATGCGTAGATTGTGAGTCGTACGTAGTTAAAAGCTTTGAATACGTTAAAGTTTGATAGTAAAAGTCAATCAATGACAAACGGCTCCCTTAAATATGAATTACCAGGAGTGGCAATCGATCGTGAGGTAATAAAAGTGTTTTTAAAAGAGTTGGGATGTTACAACGGTGAAAAATTCAAGTTGATACTAAAGGAAGGTGCGGTGCCAAAATTTTGTAAGCCACGACCCGTCCCGTATGCAATGCACGATAAAATCGAAAATGAAATTGACAGGCTAGTGAAAGAAAAAATAATTGAACCTGTAGACAGCAGTGACTGGGGTACGCTGGGAGTACCAAAGTTGAAAGTAACCAGGGAGATTCGCTTGTCCTGCAATTTCAGGTCACGGTGAATCCTTGTCTGGCTGTTGATAAATATCCTATACCTCGCATAAGCGATTTGAGTACTAGGTTGGCGGGAGGAGACGTCTTCAGTAAGTTGTATATGGCACAAGCCCACCAGCAAGTACAGGTCGAAGGGACTTTTCGCGTGTAATAGGTTGATGTATGGTGTGGCGTCGGCCCCCAGACTTTTTCAACGAAAAATTGAAAATCTGTTGCGTGATATTTAAGGGGTTGTGCCGTATTTCGATGATATCTTTATTGCGGAAACCACGAAAGAAGAGCATGACGCGAGATTGCGTGAGATTTTAAGACGATTGCAGGAAAGTAATTTAACATTACGTCGAGATAAATGAAAATTTGCACGAGAGTCAATTCGTTTCTTGGGTTTCGAGTTGTCAGCTGGAATAATAAAAACGAGCCCCTCAAAAACAAAGGCGGTAGCTGACATGAAAAAGCTCGATTCACAATCCGAGTTGAAGTCTTTTTTAGGCATGATCAGCTACTACTGGAAATTTATCAAAAACTTCGCAAATATTGTAGCTCCGTTATAAAAATTGTTGCAAAGTGATGTAGAATGGGAGTAGACAAAGGAGCGAGAAAAAGCGTTTCAAAACGCTAAAAATGTGGTAATTACTCCTGCAGTCTTAGCACACTGCAGTACACAGCGACTCGTTGAAATTACGTGTGATGCATCGCCGGAACGCGTGGGTGTCGTGTTGTCATACATTTGCGAGGATAGTCGCGAAAGGTCTATAGCGCTCGCATCGAAGGTATTGTTGCCAGTGAAGAGAAATTACTCGCAGTTAGACCGGGAAGCTCTAGCGTTAGTTTGTGAGGTCGAAGCGTTCCAACAGCTTGTTTATAGACAAAAGTTTGTTTTGGAAACACACAATAAACCTATAAGTTTTATTTTTGGTGCTAAGAAAGGCTTACTCCAGGTGGCAGTGGCTGGAGTTCAGTGTTATGTGATCTTTTTAAGTGGCTATGATTTTGAAATAAGACACATTAAAGGCGAAAATAATGGACCAGCCGATAGTTTGTCACGCGTTTGGATTGATCAGTTCAAAGATACTCATAAAATCGAGAAAGAGGAGTATACTTATCTTAACTTTGTAACTGATTTTGAGCCAATTGATATTAATATAATTTAAGATGAGACTGCGAAAAATCCAGTGCTGAGTCAAGTTTATTCTTTTCTGCGCGATAGTTGCAAATAGAATCGTGGCGTTTGAAATTTTTTCTATTTTTATTTAAAGTTTTAATATTTTTGCAGTAATTTTAACCAATGCTCTAAAGATCGTGTATACTAAACAATCACATAGGACGAAACAAAATTTCCTAGTCAACACGTCTTTTTTTGTATTGTACCTACAGCTTTACTAATAATTTTTTCTCTCATACTAATATTTTGATTCTAATGTATTTAATTATCCTAATAAAATTCATTTGTTTAACTTTGTCAATATTAAAAAAAATTTATTTCCAGAAGCATATAACGAAGTGTTTCGTAGCAATAAACGTCTTATTGTTTTCTCTAACATTTTTTCCTAAATGTATTTTAAAAGGTGTACTACTACCTGAAATTTCTTGCTGTTCTTCACCATCAAATTTTATTTCTTTCTGAGGCGCATCTGCTTCACGTAATATTTCTTGATTTCAGTCTGACTCTAGTGGATGATCTGCTGTATGATTTTCTTTACACAGTTGTGAAATTTTTAAACATATTTGTTGTACAGCCTTATGTTTAATCGATTGCCAGTCAATGGGCACCGCATTACTCTTGAAGCAAAACTTTTAGTTGGTGCATATTGTTACATTACCCATGACAAAACTTTTTCCATAAAAATCAGCACTTCGTATTAAAGATGGCATTCATAAGGTAACGAACCTGATAGTCGATAGCTTGAGAAGTAGAATCGAATACTCTGATGTTTGATTAAACCAATATTAGTGATAACCCCTGTTTTATAATTTTTATATTAGGTTTATGAACTTAGTGTACCATATGTAAAAAATACACTTCTACCAAAGTTTTAGACTAAGGAGCACGTTGAATTGGAATAAATGTAATATACCAAATGTCGATAGTTACGTCATAGATGTAGGGAATGCTGATAGTATGTCTCGAATATCGGTAAACAAAAAGATTTATGATAAGATAATGAAAATTTAGTTTGCACCTTAATTTTAACATAAAAACAGTACAATAAAGGATGTAAATAAAGTATTGACTTTCGTTCAACTGTACATTAGTGTGATTATAATGTTAATAGTGATTTTTATTAATATAAAACAAACGTTTTTTTACTTTATACTATTTTCTTTTTGCTGGAACACATTCGAAAACATTTTTGAATAATCCTTTTTCTCAAAGAACGAATGATATGCCAAGAACTCAATATTATATTCTAACGCCCAAAGTGTAAAGATTTAAGTGTGAAAATTAATAAATAAATTTTAACTAATAAATAATAAATTAATAGTATAGTTATAATATACAATCGTATTCTTCAATATAATCAGCAACAGCAAAACTGATAAATAAAAGACACCATTTTTTAATTATTGCAAAAAAAAGTGTAACATACTTCGTTGACATCTTTTTTTTTCAACTACTGCGAAGAGCCCATAACATTGGACAAATTTAATATCCATGTTTAGCAATACCAAATATTACTAAAAATTTTCCGTACTCATAAACAATGATTGAATCATTTGAGTGAAAGTTTATATTTGTTTGACGCCAAAGTATTAAACTTGAACAAAATGTTTTTTTGCCAGAATTAATTGTTTCAAATATACTGAGTGCAATCAGTTTTCAGAAGAAACTATTAAAATAACAGATGTCCGGTATTTTTTTTTTCTATAGGCTAAAAAAGGTGTGTTGGACTCACATAATATACCGCAACCATGCTGAGTTAAAGCGAGTTTTACTGATTATACCTGAAAACATCTACCCACGGTATTACTAAAAATTTAGTGATTTGTAACTGCTAAAAATTTTAATTGGCAAATAGACAAATATTTTTTTAAGAGAATAAATATATCTTCTACAAATCTCAAACTCATTTACTTATTATTATGAAAAAAGTAATCTACAGACATTTATAGGTAATATAAAAAGCGTTTTGTGTATTACTGTTTAAGTAGTTATTATTTCCACCAAAGATCTTATTTTGTTGGTCTCTACTGCAGGCTCCATAAGAACGCTAGTACAAAGACTTGAAATAGCCTACAACCACGACTCCTCGTTTTATTCGATTTCATTTAGTACGTTATAACTCTTACAATGTTTAAAGTAACTAAAGATACAACTACTGAATACAAAGTAAAAAACATTTATTTTTACGAAAAGCCGGGTGATTGCGAAGTGCATTTCACGGATAGATAGTTTAAAATATATAATTTCAAGTAATTTTATAACAGAAGTCCACACATTCTTTGAGCAATTGCAATACAAATTTTCATCTCATTAATCTTGAAAACTATAATACATGAGTTTCATGGCGCATCAAATTTCTGTAACACCAGAATGTGCTCTCGACAGTCTAGTATTAGTGCTTGCGTAGCTTTCTACCATGTTGAGTTGCTACAGCTTAAAGAGAGAGGCAGGCAAATTCGGCCTTTTGGACTCTCTAATGACAATCTTGACTTTTTTTTCTTAATACAAATTATCTAGTAAAAGTGGTTAATAACCATGCTATCTTCTTTGCCCACTATCATTATTTTTAAAACGACATCTTTGAATTACAAAACTCGGTTAGCTCATACGTCACCTCGATAATTATAATTCATCAAACATGCACTTATTACCACATATCCTAGTGTATTTACTTACCAATTTAACGATAGTCAAAAAATAACAACATGCCCATCATCAGACAACTAAGTACTATTGTTGTCTAATTTTTTTATTAACAGAGAAATGATTAATAATTAAAGTATCTTTTACGGTAACACATACAGTACCGTTACTAACCTTGGAATGTATTAATAAAGTAATAAATATGAACATAAACGTCTGGAAGTAGGTAACCTCATGCCCTTACTTTGTTGATAATTAGAAAATATTGAATAACAATGTAATAAAAATTATTTAAATATTATTAAGAATTAACTTTAATAATTCTTAACGGCGAAGGAGGACTGGGA
>NW_019384285.1:65773-120298 GCF_000648655.2 Copidosoma floridanum | reverse complement strand
TGACTTTGAAGCAATCAAAATCGATCGGATCAGTCGTATACGCTTCATCGAGAATGTGCCTATATGTATAAAAGCGAGGCGTTGACGAGCCTGCATATGTTCGAGGGGCAAGAAAGTGACGCCAGAAATAGTCGAGGGAGAGAGGAGCTTTTCCCTCCAGCTCCGCGAGCGGCCCAACGCGAGCAAGAAAACTTTTCGTGTCGCGGCCAAGTTCAAGTCTTTGCTCTCTTTCTCATCTACATATACGTGTACCCATACAGAACTTTGACTGTGTTGTTCAGGTATAATCACAATCATTTCAGAGCGCTGGTTGTTGGTTTAAAAAAAAAAAAAAAAAAAAAAAAAAAAAATCAAAAAAAGTTCAAAGCAGTAAAATTACATGATCGAGCTCTAACCAACATAGATTTGATGAAATATTCTAAAATCTTAAAAATCCTACGTTTTCGTGGAGTATTCATGAGAAACAACTTACCTGCTGATGGCCCGCGGTTTTCTGAAACAGCTATAGTAAATCTTGATGATAAGAATGGACCTGGAACTCACTGGGTAGCTTATCGAAAATGTGGTAATAATGTTGTATATTTTGACAGTTTTGGAGATCTTTAGCCACTTATCGACTTAATGTTATATCTAAAAGTTAATAATGTGAAATGTAATCATAAGCATTATCAAAAATTTAACTCTTACAACTGCGGTCATTTATGCTTAAAGTTTCTTTCAAAACAAATATAACTTTTTTACATCAAGAGAAACCTCTTAGTTGTACTTTGACAATGATGGAAGAAACATTAACATTAAGCCTTTCTGGTACTTCTTTTGTTTTAGAAGCTTAGAAGCACAGTATTTTCCACCTATTGAATTATCGCCAAAACATAGCTACGTTCTTGGCTTAGTAGAACTTTTGTCATTCAACTCAATTCCAAATATTGATGAAAATTGTAATAAATTTTACGTTGACAATCAAGTTATTGTATTACTAATCGGTAGTTATGAGATCGTAGATATTTAGTCATTTTTAATTAAAGTATTACAACCTCGCAACATAACTCTTGATATTACGCCAAACAATAATACGCTTCGAAGTGTTATCAAGTGCAGCCATACCATTGACTTTAGACCTAAGGATTCTATAGGTCGTCAATTAGGTTTCACTCACCGAGTTCTTAACAATAACACCACTTATATTTCAGACTTACCTGGAGCTATTCTAAAGATAAACGCATTAAGAGTTGAATGTAACATCACGAGAGGAGCTTACATAAACAGCAACAAAGTGCACACGATTCATAAATTTTTTTCAGCAGTACCACCAGGATATAAAATTATTGAAGTTCCTTCACAAATAATTTATTTACCGATTATTGGACGTATTATTGATCATATTCAAGTACGTATAGCAGATCAGGACGGTAATTTAGTTAATTTTCGTGGTGAAGTCATAACTATAAGATTGCATATAAAACCCTCTTCATAATGGTTATCATTTATAATCAAACAAATCATATAGGTAGCTCAATATACACTCCAGCACTCAGTCAACGACGACCTCTCAAACCGTTGAGACGTCAGAAAAAACAGTCCATAAAAGCATCGAGACATCTAAGAAGACAGCCAACACATCGAAAACTGACTCATCAAAACATACAGTTTATAAAAAGTCTCGGTCTAAAAATAAAAAGCCGGTTGGCTTGGTGTTGGAGAAGAAGCTGATGATCTTACAAATGATAACGGCTACTTTGATATCATGCTTCTACTGAATATGATTTTGGGTTTTGCTGAAGACTATCGTAAAATAGTTGTTAATGTAAAACATGAGCTTATACTTACAAGAGCAAGAAAGGATATAAATGCCGTGTTGTAAACTCCAGTTAATGCTAATGCTGCTGATCCCACGGCCGTAGAAACTTGGGAAGACTTTAAAATAGTAATATTGAAGCTCGAGTGGCTTATGCCATATGTGGTAATGTCAGATTTTTATGAAATTCGTTTATTAAATTATCTGCAAAAAAATAAGTTTATACCTATGAGTTTTTGAACTTGGGAATTATAAGAGTATCCCCTGTTACCTAGCACACCCAAACATATATGGACAGTTAAAACATCAAATCAGTTGGAAAAGCCACGTTACGTTATTTTAGCCTTTCAAACTAACCGTAAAAATCAGAAAAATGTAAGCGCCAGTATGTTTGATCACTGCAACACAAGAAATGTGAAACTCTACTTAAATTCACAATATTATCCTTATGGTGATCTGAATCTTGATATAACGCGTAACCAGTATGCATTGCTATATCATATGTATGCTAATTTTCAAAATTCATACTATGGCAAAGATTGTACACCTTCACTGGGCAAACAGCACTTTCTCAATCGAATACCTTTAATCGTTCTCGATTGTTCAAAACAAAACGAGTCATTGAAAAATGCTCTAGTAGATGTGAGGCTAGAATTTGAGTCGCATACAAATTTTCCTGCCAATACGTCAGCTTATTGCTTAATTTTGCACGACCGTATAGTTCAATACAGTCCAATGAGTGGGGATGTCAAGAAACTTGTGTAGATATAAAGTTGATTCAGGGCTTTGCTAGCATCAGTTTATTTTTAACCACAATGGATAAAGGTCGGAGCAACAGCTGGAGTAAAGAAGAATCAGAAATCAAACGACGACAAGAAGAGTGGGAAAAATTTATGAGAAGAAACGAGAAGAAAGACATAAGAGTTGATGAAACAAAATCTGCGGAAAAATCAAAAGATAAAGACTGTAAAATTGTCTGAAAATAATTATGTTTAATAAGCTTTAGTTTAATCAATATGTCACATAAACCGTGTACGAGTAATTTTACAACTAATGTTAAGTATCAAAAAATCCCAACTAAGGGTGATGATGATAGAAATAAGAAATGTGGGTTGAAAAACTTCATCGATAAATATTCAACCACTAAAGGATCTTGTCCTGAAAATCAAGGTTATGAAAAAATAAAAAAGCAATAAAATTAAATACTATAATTGCGAAAGATGGAGTATTTTGTGGACATGCAAGGTTTCAAGAAATCGGGTAATGATTATGTGCTCAAAGAATTGGCTATCCTCCCGCTCAATACTAATGATGCAGAAGCCCAAGTATTTCTTTTTAAAGCACCCTTCAGCTGGCGAAAATTACCTCAAAAGTAGAAACATTAAAATTTATACCTTGAACTTTGCTATCATGGACTAACCTGGAACTCAAGAAAAATTGAGTAAACAGAGATAGGAAATATTTTTCGGGAGAATCTTGAAAATGCTACAAAGATACATGTCATTGGGGGTTTAAAAAAAAAGTGGCTTGAAAGATTTGGCTTTAAGGTCACTGATATGACAGACTATTCACCGTTCGAACTCGCAAGATTGGTTACTACTTGCGTACATCACAACGGAGCCTACAAATCCATGTGTGCTCTTCATAATGTAAAGCGAATGAAAAAATTTTACTTTAATATGGAATGGGTTGATGTTGATGATGATGATGACGATGATAATAATAATATAGAGCTATAAGAATGCATTGTATTTTATCAACAACATGTTTAACAAAATCGTTTTGTAAATCATGTACATTTTTCATTTAATGTAAACTGATTTTAAAAATGAAACAAAAAATGTTTTACAATTATTTCCCTACCACTCCACATTCTATATTATCATGCAACGCGCTCGCTAACACAAAAAAAGTTTTGTATGCATATAACTACCACGTGCACAAGCTGCACACGGTTTCACACATTTAAACAGCGCGCGCAAATCAACGCTGCAGACGACTTACTCACATTGCATCGCGCGCAAACTCAAACTGCGTTGCACATCACCAGCTGGCGCACGCGGCGCCACAGGCGCTAATGTACATTGCGCATAAACTCAAACAGCGCGCGCAAACTCAAGCAGCACTGCAGCTGGCGCACGCAACCTCAAGCAGCGCACGCACAAGGAATGCGAGGAAGCCACAGCTCCTGCTCGCCCATTGGCTGCAGCAGGGACCACTCCACCTGAAAAGAGGGGCCGCTCGCCGTGGAGAGGGAGTGGGCCGAAATCGCCTGGCGACTCGAGCCCACCTGGGCCGGAATCGCCATAGCTTATCTACTTTCCTTGAAAGCCCGTGGTTTTGTATTAACTTAAACATTACATACTTACACATGTACCACAAAAGGAAAGGCCAAATAAGATAAACACCCAGGAACTAGTCTACATCTTCCGCTATTCTTACATGTTGGCAGATTTATCTACATCGTTCGGTAAAATTCAATAACTATTTTCTATCACTTTCTTTCTCTGCCCCAACCATTTGTAAACAAGGTGACGTAATTAAATAAGCCAACACTGAAGCCAGAATGTTTGGTTCATACATTAGCCAACGTTCATGCAACGAGACTTGACAGCAGCATGCTACACTTTTATCACTCTCTTTTTCTAACACTTACAATACCAAGAACCACGAAACCCAAAATTAACATGAACTGTAATGCAACCTATTTTCGACAAGCGAATACTGGGACCAGTATCGTTGACATACAATATTCTTTAGCAAGTAAGCATTACCCCGAAACCAAAAGAGTACATGTAAAAAAAAACAGAAAACATATAGAAAATCTTTCCCTCTCTCTGCCACGAGATGATCCAGACTAATTCTAAAAATATATGTACGTCTCGTCGTTCGGGCCATAGTGGCGATGATAAGGTGACCAGATTTTCGGCTATATAAGCCCATGGTCTCCTTCGCGCGAAAATCCATCCGAAAAAAATCGTTTGATGGTCAGGTCAACTTGATAGTATACCTAGAGCAGTAGTCATACGTGACCTGGAGAATTCGGTCCATTCGTTTCAACGTGAGTTTCATCCAGCCACCTGGATCTTGCCTCAAGAGCCACTTTCGTGCCCCCCTTTTTGACGATAATAAAAGTAAGTAATATCTATTTTCAAAGTTAATGTTTACACTTCCCTCATAGTTTTTTTCGCGTAAAATCCACTATTGCAGGCCATTTAATCTGGATATTGGTAAGCAAGCGGGTGGAAAAAGAAAAATTTTATGTAAAAAAAAAAAAAAAAAAAATCAAACAAGAAATCAACACTCAGTTTTGTGCCAGTTAGTGCAACATGGTGATTGTAGCTATAATAATTATAATTATAACACTAAGCAGACGAAAATGAGTGCCGGGAGTAGCTCGACTGTATCGGGGGGCGCAGTCTGTAGGACGAAGACAAAAAAGAATTTTTTTTCCAAAAAAAAAAATCAAACAAGAAATCAACACTCAGTTTTGTGCCAGTTAGTGCAAGTGCCGACGGCTGAGCAACTAGCTTTTATTTAAATCAACCAAGTGACAACGCTACATTATGTGCCCGTTGGTGGGAATGCCGACGGCCAAGCGACTAGCATTTATTTAACAAAAGAATTTTATAAATTAAGTATCAGCGCTAAGTTGTGCGCCAGTTAGTGTTAATGCCGACAGCCAAGCAACTAGCTTTTATTAAAATCAACCGAGTGACAATGCTACGTTGTGTGCGAGTTGGTGTAAATGCCAACGGCCAAGCAACTAGCTTTTATTTAACGAAAAAATTTGTAAATCAAGTATTAATGCTGAGTTAAATGCCAGTTAGTATAAATGCCAACGGCCAAGCAACTAGTCTTTGTTTAAATCAATCAAGTAACAACGTTACGTTGCATCCCGCTTGGTGTTAATGCCAACAGCCAGGCAACTAGCCTTTATTTTAAAAACCAAATATTTAAGGCTATATGTTGTGTATCGCTAGTGAAAAATGCTCATAACCAGAAGACTATAGACTCCTTTAATGGTAACCAAGTTACTATTTTTAAATAAAGGGCTAATTACGTGCCGTTTGTGTCAATATCGATGGCCAAGTAGCTTGCTAATCTTTCGACTGTCGCGTATAGTGACGTCTGGCCGCACCTACGGATCAATAACAGCGCACGATCGATCGGTTGCCTATTCACCAGCAATTCCTGCTCTATAATTTCATCCCAGCTAAATTCAATATCTGGCCTAAGTCTGCAGCTGCACCTTTTTACTCAGAGTACATTAATCAAATTTTCCTCCACTCCTTAACTCACCACGGACTCCACCCTCGATTATTAAGTCGATTTAGGGTTTAAATAGAACCGCACCCTGCGAGCTCGTCCTCTTTCCTGGAGAAGCAGAAGACCAGTAAACAAGTAGCCGGTACTAATCTAGTGAGTCATATTTATAAGTTTTCATCTAACTTTTTCGACGACCTCTATAATATTTGTAATATTTGTGACTAAATATAATTCAGTTTTGCTAATTATTCGTTTAAACCCCTTTTTTAACTAGAAATAGCTAGTACAACATAAGTAACTTAACTCTGGCACCCATTTATAAAAGGCGCAATCTAATAGATACCTATATACAACGGGTCAATCATCCCACTCTTAACTTTTTGAGATGGCTGTAGAGAAGCATGCCACATAATTCCAAAAAGTATACAACATTCTAAGCTTTCATGAATGCTTCTTCAAATTTCACACTATAACGGATTATTTTTTCATCGAAACATATGGCCTTATAGGAAAAAAGATTTTTGTACTTATCAAGTACAAATCAATTACTATGAAAATTACTTAAAAATACAAAATTACATAATCTCTATTGAAACTAGAATAAATAACACCAAGCATTCTCAAAAACAGCTTAAAAATTCTGTCGCAAACACAAGTATTCCATACAACTTCTTACGTGTTAAAGAAACAGACAACTCTTCCTCAGAACCTCCGGCAACTACACAATCTGAACTGAGAAGTAATCAAGAATCAAAAAACCCCGAATTATCAAAAATCTCCAAGATTCGAAATCGTGAAGTAAAAAATGATATTTTACAAGCCAAAATCCGAAGTCATAAAATAGAAAATGATACTCCAAAATCCAGAGTCATGTAACAGAATATTATCCTTCAAACGCCGAAATGTGCAATCAATGTACAAAAACATCTAAAACAAACTCTGAAATCCGAAATTCGAAAAATCAGAACATGAAAAACAATGACACAAAAATCTTAAACTTCCAACTCAACAATAATCGAGAATGCATATTCTTAAATTAAAAAAAATGCAAGCCCTAACAGAAAATATTGGGAAACGGCCGATAATTGCAAAAACACCAAAGTTGAAAATCATAACTACAAACTATACGTGCAGCATCATGATACAAAGGAAGTGTAATTGTAAATCAACTCATTGAAAGGCTTAAAAGCTTAGAAAAATCACTTTCATACGAAAATAAAGACTACTACTTCATGCAATTTTCAAACCTACCTCAAAAATATTTTAACCCTTAGCACCAAGAAAGACTTCAAATATTGCAGAAGCAGTTAGAGACATATTTGAAAGGACAATATTCTCAGAAAATCATACAAGTAAAAGAAGACGCCAACAAGTGCATAAGAAATCTCAAATTACAAATAAAAGGAAAATATGCAATAAACATTAAAAATAAAAATAAAACTTTAAAACATGAGTACACTGGAATGTAACACTGCGTAAACAAAAGATTCATAATTAAATTAATAAAAAGACAAGTCAAAGAAATGCTTGACAATAAAGTTATTGAACCTTCCATGAGCGCTTACGCTGCGCCCGTTTTCTGCGTACCAAAAAAGCCGGGACCTGATGAACAAAAAAGATACAGAGTTTTAATAGACTTCAGAAAACTCAATGACGTAACACCTGACTACAATTATCTCTTACCCAACACAGCAAATATTCTGGACGAAATCGGTGCATCTAAATATTTTACAGTCTTCGATTTGAAAGCTGCTTATCACCAAATTAAAATAAGGAAAGAAGACACGCATAAAACCGCCTTTGTGTGCAATCTAGGGTTTTTTTTTTTTACTTTAAAAGATGCCCTTTAGTGTTAAAAACAAGTGTACCAATATTTTAAGAACTTATAGCTGCCTTAACTACAAACATTAAAGGAGCAGTTTCTTTCTACGACGATATATGCATTCAGTTTCAAAAATTCGACAAACACTGTGAAACTATCATTCAATCATTGGAGCAACTAAGAGAAGCAAATTTAGTCTTACAGCCCGAAAAGAGTAAATTTCTAAAACAAGAAATAAATTATCTTAGTCACATAGTTAATATTAAAGGACTGAAATCCAGCCCAGAAAAGATAAAAGCAGTTAAAGAATTTCCTCGACCAAAAAATAAAAAAATTTTCGGCAGTTTTTAGGATTGGTAGGCTACTACCGTAGATTTATAGAAAACTTTGCCAAAATAGTCCAATCCTTAAACACTTCTAAGAAAGGATCCACAATTCTCCACAATTTCAGAAAAATGTTTATACTTGTAACAGATGCTTCAGGCTATGCTATAAAGGGAGTGCTTTCACAAGGAGAAATTGTAAAAGATAAGCCCATCGTTTTTATAACCCACACCTTGTCCAAAAAAGAGCAACTACTGTACCTTCTCCACAGAATTCTTAGCTGTAAGATATTGTGCTGAGCAATTTTGTGTATACCTTTGCAGAAGAAAATTCATGTTAGTTGCCAATCATCACCATCGGCCCCTTGTATGGCTCAATTTGACGAAAGATCTATTCTCTCGAGTTACACGCTGGCGACTGAAACTCGCTGATTTCTAATTTGATATAATACACAAACCAAGGTTCCAGAACTTTAACGCAGACACGTTATGTAAAAACTCAATTGACGTTCACATACTTTTGCTCACCTGCGCAGACGAAGACCCGCAACAGCTGCCAAATACAATATCAGAAGAAACCCAGCAATAAGGCATAACGACATGCCAGAGGGCAAGTTAAAACATTAGTTTCCGCTACAAAGAAGGTCTACCAGCCCTAGTTCATGAAAACGAGAACTCAACAATAACAAGAATAAAGACCATGCACCCAGCTTATCTAATTTCACGAACATGGAGCAAGAGCAGTCGGTCTCCTTCGTAACAGAAGGGCAAACCGAGGAAAATTTGCCAGGCATCCATCATATAACTAAAATTTATTTCCTACCTTACCCTTATGCAAAGCATTCATTCCAGGGAAGCACAAAAAAAATAACACATATAATAGCCTGCCCTCCAAAATCACGCCAAATAACTAAATAATTTTTTCTCGAGAAAAAATCTATGTGAGAAAAGACAACTACGTTTACTTCATCGACAACCTCTGTCAATTATTAGATGACGAACACAAGAGATCCGTACAATAAACATATTACCTCGCTTGGAAAAATCAACAATCAGCACACCTACATAATTTAAACACAACACCAATTTTAACATAGTTTTATCCATATGAGGTCAAGATAAAGAAAGCATGACAAATATAACAATAGTACTAAATGAGTCATTAACTTAAATGAAATATTAATAGAAAAAAATATATCAACAGTCAGCATTGCGAGAACCACCCCATTAGAAATTATCGAGTTCGAAAAAATATTACAGATGTTACAAAAACACATAATACAAACCAAAATAATAATTTATCTGGGAATAATACAACATCCACTGCCACAGAAAGATTATAACATTATTAACAAAATGCATGACTGCGCTATAGCAGGGCACAAAAAAGTACACAAGATTTACAATAAGTAAAAACACTAATATTTTTGGGAACATCAGAAAGAAGTCATCTAATCAGACATACAAAAATGCCTCGAATTTAAACCAAAGAAAATAGTTCGTGTAAGAACTAAACAAAAGTTAATAATAAATGACACACTAACCATCCTTTTGCGAAACTCATTGTAGACATAGTGGGTCTGTCACCAGTGATGTAACAAAATAATTAGAATATTCTTACGATGCAATGCTTATTCTCAGAATACGCTATAGCAGTACCGCTAAAGAATTGAACTGCTATATCAACAGCAGACGTATTTGTCAAGAAATTTATTTATATTTATGAAGCTTCAACAGCTGTTCTGACCGTCCAAGGCACTAACGTCCTAAGTAAATTAATTAAGAGAGTAGCTAGTCGATTCAAAACTAAGCAACTTAAAATAACACCGTCTCTTGAAAGATCACATTATATTTATTACAAGAAAACAACAGTGAGACGAATAGGTAGAATTGTAAATTAGTTTTTTTGAAAAATAGCATGGCCACCTAGTAGCAAACCCCTCAAAGCAGATGATTTATTACCCACATATGCACAACATATAAGAGATCTAGTCACTCAACTAAGCACCCTGCATGATATCACTTAATAAAAATTAATAATGGCTTGAAACAGAGCAAAAAAATATACTATACAAAACCAATTCTGAATTAATTGAATTAGAAGACAATGTATGGCTTCTACAGGGCACCAAAAGTCATATATTTAATGATCAGTGTTCAGTACCTTACTTAGTGCTTGATACATGGGAAAACGGAAGCGTAAAAATTAAGATCAATATAATACACAGCAACCGCTAACGCTACTTATACATTTCTCACCACCCCTAAATAAATAAACATATACAACAATAATGAATAGTAAGAAATAAAAACAAAAAAAAAATACACACACACTTTTTGCTTACTCAACGTTTGTACGTATTATCGTGGTAATTTTTTTTTGATGTGCTGTAAAAGATGACGCTTAAGCATGAATTAAAAATATCAACCATAAAAAAACATATTACGAATTATTCATTTTACAGATGAAAAAAATCCTCTGGATAATCATCTTTTACAAAATCGTCAATCAAGCCTAAGCCATCATTGGATATGATTGCAGCTAATTTGTCGATAATTTTACAACATTCTCTCAAGTCAATATAGAAGTATGTGGCATTCCTAAACCGGTTATAAATTCAACTAAAGTGCACGTGTCGCTCATCTAATTAAACGACTACGCTTCCACACGTGTTATTTATTGCAAAATAAAGCTTTAGAGAACAATACAACATTTCGGCATGTGGTCGCATAGTTCAGTAATAAAAAACAGGAAAATGGAATTACTCAGAGAAATAATAGGAGGCATGTTTAATAGAATGCATTTACATAAACGTATAACACTGTATGACAACATAATACAAGACATTCCCATTAAAAATATAAAGACTTTTTTTGTAAAATTAGCTGGCTGCGAAGAATTTAATGGCGCCTGTGAAAATGCAGGATCATATACAGACGCATACGGGGAATATGAAAAAGTATTCGTGCAGGGTTACACCACTATCCCTTTAAAAAAGCATTATAATGCCGTATACTTTTCAAGCAAGAATAATAATAATAAGACTTGAATCTGGAACATTATGTACTCTTTATTCACTGACTCCGAGAATCAGAATTTTTCAGCAGAAAAGAGCGTCGATATTAACAACAAAGATATCTTTACTGGGTAAATTCTAAATTTATCATCATAGATAAATACTTTAGAAAACAAATAAAAGAACTTGACCGAGACGTACTGTTGAAACAATGTAAATTAGAAAGAAAAGTAGTCGGAAACGCACTCAATATTGCCCCCATTTTACCAGATAATTTTGCTTATTAACTTATTTCCAGCCTAGGTTATATCAGCTTTTTGGCCAGGGAAGTAGCACATATTTTTAAGTGAGTTCAAGTAGAAAAACGCATAAGAAAAACTGACGCATGCTATTAAGAACTACCAGTTTTTTGGGATAAAGAACCGTATTTTTTGGTGCCACGCACTCACGTACTTAAAGAATACGGTTCAAGAACAGGATGCGATACAGCACTCTCCATAATGTTTAATTTTGGATCACGATGATACAAAATGTTACCCTAAGTTACAACCCAAGATGATATATAGTTACTAATTCAGTCCCCTCGACTTTGGAAATAGTGGTATTCATTCTTATAACGACATGGAAGAATTCAAAACCTTTATTACGTTTCCTTGTGAACGCTCAGCGGCACAAATTCAAGTAGCAGCAAGTATAACAGAGAAAACAAGACTCACACAGCAATTTTCACCCTCGCATATATTCAACGAAAACCCCTTACAAACGCTCGTGGAAAATACTTGGAATAAAATGTGGTAAAAATTAATTTCTTTTGGCTCCGCAAGGGCTGCTTTTATCACTTTCATAATAATTCTTAGAACCATTAAACTTATTCTATATACAATGATTCACGGTGACTCTCTACACAGTAATTACAGATGGTCAATTCACATTCTAGGAGCAGTCTGAAACTCACTCACGAATCTGCTACTGCATCTGGCCTAATCGCCGACTGACGGTGAAAACTCGGGCAACGGAGGGAGTGCTACTGTACCAAACCTACCAAGTTACCAGCAAATACCAGTAAAGCAACTCACTGAAACAATATTTATAGACTCTACTACAGACACCGCACCTCATAAAACTGACACACACTTATACCCTATAATACACGAACCACGAATATCAACTTTAGCCATTTATACTAAGAATGCAGAAAAACAAGTATAAAAATCCTTCCAAAGTGAAACAAAAAATAGATACATTTTTAAATACAATTAAAAATTAAATTCTCTAAACCATTTAATTGATATCAATGACGCAATAATTTGGACTAAACAACGTAAAGATAAATCAACGACTAATTACTCCCATAGGAATGATCATGCCCTACAGTTATATATTAGAGCTGGTAAAAAAGCGCAACACAACTATCAAAAAATCACACAACACTCCAGAAGCACAAAAACGAACAATATCTTGTTTGATAAAAGGACTTAAAGCCCTAGTAAGTCGCTACATGTGCCCACCTGCATTCTATGCAACTCTCAAAGAGTGCTGTCAATACTCTGAATGAGTTGACAATGACTTACGAGATCTTAAAAACCTTAAACTGCAGAAATACTTAGATACAACTATGTATTACTTAAAAAAAAATTTTAATAATTTTCCTTTTCTCACTTAGAATATCTTTATTTCGTTTTAAGATATCAATACTGATTTTCAGTTTTATTATATTTACAATTATGAGAGTAAGCAATGCTGACTTAATACCCAAATTCCATGAACCAACCCTTAACTCAGGAATTGCTTTCAAACAATTACAAGATATGAGAATATCAAGCGAATTTTGGTCTATAGTGTCTCATATTGATTTTAAGCATCTTAAAGAAGCTCACGACGATCTCACCACCATTTTAATTAATTTTAACACAAACCTTCTGAAAAAAAATTTTCGTAATGACACATTGTTCTATACTAAAGAAAAATAAGTAACAAGAATTCAAGAACCAGGCAACCTCAACTCTATGTTTGACAGATTATAGACATTGTACAAAGTTACCAACGCAACAATACATTCGGAAGAAACTAGAATTTTTAAACACACGCTTAGCACCAAACAACAAACCATCGCTGAACGCGAAAAATGTACCTATTACATAGACAATCAAATTAAGCAAAGTGAGAAAGCAGCTACGGAGTGACTATAAAACTTACAAGACAATCTTACCAAATGTAAAAAGAGCTCAAGCACACTCACTAAGACACAAGTGCAAGCAGACGTCTTGTTATTTGAAATCTACCACATCCTTATTATCTTCAAAAATATTATAGAAAAAATTACCCACTCATTGCAGCATAATAAGTTTATATTTTCAATGAGACTGATGCAGTATGTTATTTATTTTATAAGCATCATTTTTCGATAAAAAATTTCGATACCAGTCGACGCAATAAGTACTTAATCTTTATTTGAAAACAGTTGACTTCAATTTCATGTCATTGATAGCGAAATTATAATACAATTGATATTTTCGCTCGTACAAATAATGAATTTCAAGGAATTCAAGTGCATATCATGGCCAGTATTTTAAAAAACAAATAACCACAATAGCACGATCGCAGTTCGCATAATACACACAGCAGATTATTAAGCGCTGGCAGATGGCCACCACGAAAACTTTTGTATTAACCAATTAGAACTAAGAAAATGCCTGATTCATCGACGTGTACTTATGCCAATCACTTTCACGCATTATAAAATCGAGCTTTTGCGAAACAGACATATTTCGTAATCCTAAAAATATCGATCTCTACAAATGTAATTTACAAGTATTCAAGGCTAAGCCATTTTATATTATTACAACTTTCATCACCTCTTATTGACTCTTTTTAACAGAAAATAAACCCAAAATCACCGTTCTCTGCAGAGAAAATAAATATCACTTGCCATCCGTTGGGACTAAATGCTGTGATTCGAGAACCAATAGATACGTAAACAGTTATACAATCATCCTGCCTCTCTCTCTTACGATATACAAACCTGAAAAAATTGTAAACTATACTTGTAGGTATTCTATACAACAAAAAATGTATTTTACAGTTTATTCAAACACTCAGATAAATATTATTATAGCCACGACAATACTCCTGATAAACGTAACTTTATTCCTATCAATTCTCATTATTTGTTATGTAGTGTTCACTAAAAGAGCTTTTGAGAAGTTAATAATAAAGCTGGATAAAACTTGCATTAGCTATACACCTATCAGTAACATTGACTCTGATTTATGCTGTGACTTCAAAGGCCCAACATGCTCTCTAGAAAATAATGCGAACGCAGCAGCCACAGGGACAGAGCAAATTTACGACGTCTTGAACTTTCCTCCTATAAGAGTTGCTCACAGCATAGGATCTATATATAGTAAAAGAAAACGAGTTACAGTCATAGAAGCAAGCCAGATAAAGGCTGTACACTTTGAACGTTTGCAAGGATAATTTAATGACTTTATAATGACAACATTAACTTATCCCGTTATGACACCCACTTGAAGGGCTGAAATGACTCAGAACATCTCGGGAAAATAAGAGTAGTAAAAAGCATACACCTTCAAACTTTTTTTTCAGCAACCTAGCGATTGGTCCCGAATTCCACACTCGAGACTGTTTACCTCTCTCAGCTCCAATTAAAGTAAGGAAAGCATAGATAGCTACACCCGATTCTTTCGTACCTCACTTAAAGAAGGGAATTAGAAGCAGTATATAAGCTCAAGCACATCGTATTTTTTTTTGCTTTAGTCTTGAGGCTCTCGAACTAACATTGTCATCCTTACTACCTCTAACGAAAGTAAGCTGTAAAAATGGCACTGATCGAACACGAAGAATCTACCATAATCCCAAGAGTCATGCTATTTGCCAGCATGAGGCCGCTAGCATATTGGACTGTTGCTAGCATGACGGATACAAGAGCCACGAACGTCAATCTCAACAAGCGCGAGAAACTTTGCAAGAAAAAAATCAGGACACAATGAATCAACAACAAGGAAGGAAAAACATGATGGCGAAGAGCTTCTGTGGGCACTTACCTACGGCTTGTCCCGCCTTCATCGCCAGCAGAAACTGTTGCTAGAAGGATAAAAAAATAAAATTTATTTTATGGTAAATAAAATTCTGTAGAACAAAGAGTTCTTCCGCGACACCGTCCAGAAAGCTAGCCTGAATCTTGCATTAGCCAAGGCAATGCAGCAGGGACTAAGCTTTAGGTTCACGCATCGTGAGGTATCATAACTATCTGGACACCCGTGAGGTATCACCACTATCTGGACGCTTGCGAGCTTTTATGTCGACAACAAGTGGCTGTTGAAGATCAATACTTTTGAAATATTGAAAATTAAGCTTTAGCAGTTGTACTCGATATATTAATGAAATAGTAATGGTTTATTGAGATTTTTAAGTAAATAATATAGCAGAACAGTGACTTTTTAATTGCCAAAATACAAAAATAGACCATTCTTAGTTGAACACAGAGCATAATTAAATAATGCATAAGAGTTTCTGTCGTTATCTTATTTTCATTCTACTGGTCTAAAAAATTGAAAAAATTTTCACACTTCAACATCTTGCTAAAATTAAGAAAAAAAAATTAATTACCACTGATCAAATAATGATTTTTTCTCATGAAGATAAAACTGGTGACAGCGTGGGAGTGAGAGGCGCGGTGGACTAGTGCAGCATCTTAGAGAGCGTGGCTCCACAGAACCACACCTGGAAAATAAAACTTATATAGCGAGGTTTTTCCAAATGGTTGGACGTTTCGACTGCCAAAATATGTTTTGACGTTGTGAGAAAAAGTGGTTTTTTATAGAGCTGCCAAAGTCAAAAACTCATAGAAGTGAGCTCGTTTTTCTGTTAATAATTTTTGAATTTTATAAGGATCTGACACCTCTACAAAGGGCATAAGCTACTCAAGTTGTGTTTCAATAAATAATTTTTATCTTGAACTCTTCCCAGACTTGTACTGAGTTAGCATCACCATAAGTCAATATCTGTGATGGCACAACTGCGTTTAGATAAGTTCTTGACTTCGTGAGTATGAGTTCATGCTTCATTACAACAATCTTCCGATAATCTTCAGCAAAACTTAATATCATATGCAGAGGAATAAAGATATCAAAGATGTCATTAACATCATTAGATCCTGATGAGGACAAAGTGTGAGCCAATTGTTTACCAAGGTCGTCAGACCCATAATCTCACATCTGTCTATCTCTATAGCATTCATCTCATACATAAGAGACGCGCCACCATAGCTCTAGTGGTGCCTCTCTGCTACCTAGTAGAGCTGCTTTCCCAATCTAGACGAGCAGCTGCTCGAAAGTGTCAAGGGACAGCTCTTCTAGCCTATAAAAAGGAAATAGCCTCCACTGTGGTGGCTCTGTTGCTTGGGCCAGTGGCTCAGCGCTTCTGACTGGGAGAAAATAACCTCCAGTCCAGCAGGAAGGCAGCCCTGTCGTAATGAGAGCACCACTACCGCTTTTAGTGACGAGTCATCTCGAGTCGGTAGAGAGGCTCCCCCAATTCCCTCTCAGTGTGTTTAATAAGCATGAATCTCATGATATGCAATGGACTCATCAAAAGTGACAAATGACTGGATGCTTAAAATTTTCCTCACGCTTAATGCAAAAAATAAGAATATACAAGTTGGTTTTCACCAGAAGTTTTGATTTTCATCCTAGACTTCTTAGAAATAAATGTTTTAATAAATAAGCTTTTGACGTTTCAGCTATCTTTTCAGTTGACGTCTTGACGGTTCGAATTCTCGTTGTCAACTGAGCGCTAAAGTGCATGTTGAGCGGCTAGTATGCCTTTTTATAATAGTAAACAATTGCCATTAAGGTGAGGGTCTTACGTGCAAACTTATCGTTGTAACTTTACCACGAAAATTGACAAATTCTCTTTCCTAATTAACTATACGTAATTTTATGTGATTAAGAGTGCGCCCATAAAATGGTAAATAAATTATTGGTAAAAAAACTTCGATAATTATACGTCCTGGTCAAACTGCTGGGAAAAATTTGTTAATTCCATGAACCTTTTTCCCGTTTATATAAGTCCCAGTCCCAGTCCAAGTCCCAGTAGTGATGTGGTGCTCAACTTGAATTACATTTACCTAGAGAATAGCCACAGGTAAATCTAATGTATGTATGATGTTATCTTCTAAAACTCGTTCAGTGAAACCTAAGAGCCTTCCTATCCAATCTTCCGGTCTGAAATTGATAGTATGATTACACGTTATGACACTACGAAGTGTATCATTGCTGGGTTTGATACTAACTATTATGTCGTAAGGTTGTAATACGTCCACTAAAAATAACTTAATATCTCGAATTTTGTAGCTGCCAGTTAAAAAAAACGATCACTCGATCACTTACGTAAAAGTTATTACTACTTTCGTCAACCAAATTAAATGTAAGGAGTTCTAAGCCAAGAACGTAGGTATGTTTTAAGGATGATTCATAATGACGTTTTAGCAAAAGATACTTCGCTTCCGATGCAATAGAAGTACCAAACAGACTAAGTGTCAATGTTTCTTCCATGACTGCTGTAGAGTGAATGGATGATTTCTGATTACAATACTACCTAATATATTTTTTGACAAGCTCTTTGATAAAAATTGCAAACACAAATGTCCGCCCTCAGAAGAATTAGTCTTGATACTTTTGATAATTACACTGAACGTTGTCAAATATCAAGTATAGCATGAAATATAAAGATAGCTACAGATCCCCAAAGCTATCTAAGTGAGTAACATCATACCCACATTTTCGATACGTTGCTTAATGAGTTTCAGGTCCATTCTTAATAAAGATTCACAATAGCAGTTTTATGGTCTTGTGGCCAATCTAGAGAATTATTTTGCATAAATACCCGTTGAAAATATTAAATTTCAAATTGGTTTGCATATTTAGGTACATCAATATTGGTCAAAGCTCGGTCAGCTATTTTTACATTATTGATTTTTTTTAAAACTATTTTAGCATATAGATTTAAGTAGACACCTAATCTAGTTTTATAAGATTAAAGTTTGAGACCTTTTTTCAGTGCAATAGCTGTTATTATATTACTATATCTTTGGCTTTTTTGCAGCTGCAGGTTAGCAGCCTTACTTGCACTTATACGTTTTAGTATTCCAGATACACTTTGAGCTAGTACACTGGTTGCACTTAAGCCAACAAACAAATGTATTTATAGGTAGTGCACTACGCTTTTAAGCAGGAGGAGGTAAGATAAGTGGTATTTATATATGTTCTTACCATCTGCTTTCTTAGCCGCACTACGTGCTTCCTATAAAGCCCAAGTAATAACCTTGTGTCAATTTTTGCTTTTAATATGTATTTTCTATAACGCAGCCTTAATTGCTGTACTTGAAGCAGTTCACGGTTTCTGTTTTTACTTTTTATACCCATACCTAATTTAAGTTTAAGCTTTATAGTACTCGCAATAGCTAGAGTGACTGCTTTTTCCATAATGCTTGAATTTTCAGCTTTAACTCTTCTCCAAACTTTCTTGGCTAAGACTCTGTCTGCCAAATTACTAGACTCACTATCTTCTTGATTCTAAGAATAAGCCATATCGTGCTCCATGTACGCTTCGTCTAGTGGGTTTAAACCTGGACCACCTCTGGCAAGACGTTTTACAAGTTCAGTACCTGGGCCGCAGTACTGATAGCCTTGTATAAGAAGTTCAACAGGTAAAGTGTTTATAATCTTATTCAGGAGACCACGTTCTCTCTCATCATGTATGATCATCAATCTTCAGTAGTTGGAGCATGACTAAGCTCTAGAGAAGGAAATCATCGTATTTATAGTCTGCAGGTCTAAAAATGTGCGACCACGAGAGTATAAAAGCAGTATTTTCGTGGATTAGACGTCAGTCGTAGTTTAACTATTGTACAGTACAGACATAAAGTTTAAAAAGCAATTCGTAAAATTGCAGGTTCCTAACTTCAATGCTGTTGTAAGGCATAAAAGTTTTCCAGTCGACATGGTGACTTACTACCTAACAGTATTCAAGCTGTTTTTGCAGTTCATCTAATTGTAATAAGACAAACAGACAGCACTATTGCACATTCTAATGAAATAAGATTTACAAATATTTATCTGTATTCAAAGTTACTTAACTAACTGAAACATATGTTCTGAAAAAAGCTTTTCGAGCCTATAGATGGTAAACAATACTTTTCTTTTGGTAAACATAAAGCAGTAGTATCTCTGACGATGCTCTGCAAAACTCTATTATAATTTTTGATGATATTGCATACAATAAACAGGATAATGTGATAGCTTTCTACTGCATGAAAAGGATTAAAAAAAGCGATTACTTTTCTCTCTGTCAGCCATATGTACAAGTACCAAAGCACCTTGTGAGAAATAACGTTAATCTTCTAGTTCTGTTTCGTCAAGATGAACTTAATATAAGACATGTGTACCATGATCACGTCAATTCTAATATGTCCTATAGTCAGATTAAAGATCTATGCTCAAGCTTCAGGATTGATGATACAAATGGTTTTGTTGTTATCGACAAGGATAGAAAGATGAACAACGTCCGATACCCTAAAGATTTTGACTGCTATAAATATTGGAAGTATATAGTGCGAATTCATCAGTCTACTCTGAGACATCAGAGCGTTAACATATACAAAAGAGAAAAAGACGTTGTTAATCAGCTAGTGAAGGCAAGATAAGCCGTCAAAAAGAAAAATAGATTATTAAAATCGGGAAAAGGTAATATTGAAAAAGTACTTCGTAAGACTTTTAAATCAATCACCGATCTTTTACAACAAATCGTGATGCAAGCAAAGAAAGGATATAAAAGAAGTCATTTGTTGATTAATAATTATTTCAATAATACTCCTACAGCAAAGCTACTTATCAAGCAAGTAAAAAAAAAAAAAAAATACAGCAATGACAAACTTACGATGTTTAAGTCTGCTGTCAGTCAAAGGGACAAAAAATGATTATGTCAACGATGATGATGATGATGATGATGACGATGTTGATGATGATGATGATGATAATGATGATGATGATGATGATGATGATGATGATGATGATGATGATGATGATGATATGAATGACACCATTCCAAATCAGACAGATGATGATAATGAAAACACTTTCAATAACTCATACTTACAAATAGTTAACGAAAATCAGAAAGATTCTTTAAATTTGGTCAATGGGCTTTAAAAAGAAGATGGTAAGTAGAAGTTTAGAAATTCACCAATAAATATGGAAAGCAATAAAATTAGAATGAATGGGATATGATCTTCTATGACTGTTGGATTGCTAGAGTTACTAGTGAAAAAACATTCTCATGCAACTCGCATCACTAAAGGTGGTTTGGGTAAATATCATGTACTTCTGGAAACTTCAAGTGCACATCAAAAGCGTTTCAGCAAGAATGGACCTGTTCAAACACATAATAATTATAAGTTTAATAAGATTATAGCTCAGATGTTTGACCTTATCAGCAATAAAAAAGAAGGATCATTGTTACCTCACTATGAAATTGCTAAGCCAATGCATCAGCAGCACCAATTGGATTATGTACACTTGGAGGATCCAAATAAACTGATAGATTATCTACGATTACTCATAGATCAAGATTGGTAGGAAATCCAAGCCATGATAATAAGATAATATCAATTATTAAGAAGTTACGAGAAGGAGGGTATATATACTAAGTCAAAGGTGAATTCAAGACAGTATCGCAATGAGCATTGACTCAGATGTATGGTAAGTAAGACTGACGGCAGCAAACAAGATCCTCCTGTATTGGATATGAAGTCACTGCTGAAGATCAGTATAATTTACAAAACAGAAGATTCAGCAATGTTGCAACAGCAATAAACTCAAACGATGCCAAGAATTTTAGTAGTTTTTAGAAAGAGAGAAAAGTTCTTGTTGACGAGCAAGATAAGCTAAAAACAATTTTGAGTAATTTAAATAATTTATTTACTCGGAAAATAGCAATTTGGAGCGGGGATTATAGACTTTTAAAGAAGTGTTATCTGAGATTTCTAACATTACTCCAGAAGGTAATTAGAGAAGATAAATATACTGGCTCTATGTATGTCATGTATCCTCGCATTCACTTACCAGACGTCAACTTCGATGGATTGCGAAAAGGAAATTGTAGTAGAGGTGCTCTACAATTCAGTTTGTCGTAACTGTAACTATCTATGTTAAAAGTATGATATACGAGGATTGGTTGAAACATGGCAAGATGATCTTGTTGAAATGATACCTTATGTTAGAGAAAACAAAGGTTATAGATACATGCTTACTGTAATTGACAAATTTTCAAAGTATACATGGGTCGTACCAGTGTGACAAAAATCAGGGTAGGATGTCAGAAATAAAGTCCATATCAAAATAAGGCAGGGTGTCGAAAAATGTATATACCGATAAAGATAAAGAATTTTATAACAATAGTTTTTACGATCTTATGAAAAAGTACAAGACCAACTTTTATTTAACTTATAGTAACCTCAAAGCAATAATATGCAAAAGATTTAATCCTACATCAAAAAATAGAATTGAGACGTAATCTCATGCAAAGACTTAGAACTCGTCATTGATGGTGATGACCACCTTGCATCCAAAGCCAGTCTTAATTTTCCTGAGCTCTGTCACCATATATCTTTTATGCTTCTCCAATTCTAATAACTTTCTTATTGGGAGTAAATATGGTTGGGCGTACGTTTTAACTTGGCAAAGTCCATTTCCTAAAACAATCTGTAAATTCAATTGGTTTATCCAATAGTTTACAGTATATTAAGTTAAAGTAGCTACTCAAATCAAACTTGAGCTCAATCTCTCGATACATGAAAATAGTTAAAAGCTCTGTATCTTGCTTGAAAAAGGACTCGATATTCTCTCTGGATCGTTTGACGTTAGAATGACTTCCGCAGGCTGGTTTAAATCCTTATGTAGGGCTAACTTCGGTATATCGCTTAGAAAAGGACCTGATGTACTTCCTGTCTCGTCCAACGTTGGAATGAGCTTTGCAAGCTAAGGTACCTTATGATATCGGGATTTCTCCTCTTTAGAAGCTTTCCCAAGTTTAACAAAATCCACCTTTATTGACTGTGTACCCTCTGTCTCCTTCTACTTATTCGTTTTTTTGGAGTCAAATTTGTAGGACTGTTTTATCCTTCTCATCCATCATAAGTTTATGCCCCTAAGGCAGTGTATCTATAGAAATCAGCAGTAGGTATTACTTATAATCTTGCAGACTATGAACTATTTTTTTTGTTTTTTACCGTTTACGCCATGGTGTTCAAAATAAATAAGATTTTTCTTACATACTTTCTGAGATTTGTTTAATTAACAATTTTCATAGTCTTCAAAACTTATTTTTATCTTGACAACAGACGTTTTCACACTTTTTACTTTTTTAATGAAACTTATTGTCTGGCACACGAATACAATACATTTTACTAGGAAGACCAACACATTTAACCATAACTTTACCACAACACTCATCCTTTATGAGTCCAATCTTTTACTTATTTCTTTGAGGTAAATTAAAACGGTAATCATCTTTATAATCTGATGAATTGAACTTATCGCGATATCTTCACACATAACTTTATAAATGTCTTTATTTTACTTTTCGTAGATAAAACTTTCAGTGTCTTCAAAGTTATTATTAGAGATGTCGCTCTTGGTAAGTTTGATTTAAAAGTCTTTTTTACTAAGAAATCATACATATTTAAGCTTCTCAAAGAATTTACCGTAATTATTCAGGAAAATACTTTTTCTTGACAATAACTTCATTTAATCCTGATTGTAACCATCTTGCCGAAATTCATTCAAAGTTTATCGATCTCAGTAAGATACAAGCTTTTCCAACAGTGATGGCATCAATATGGATAAGTCAATAAATCTGAAGTTGATATCACTACCATTTACATATTCCGTAAAAAGTATGTATCTCTCTTTGTTTTCATCAATTAATATGACACGACCTTTAAACTCTTTAGCAGCTGCTATTTCCTTTATTATTTAATGAAAGTTATATGCAGTCAGATTATGAAATATAAAATTTATATATCCTCAATTTTTGTAACTAATGTTACATTTTTTATGAGCCCTTAGCCCTAAAAATTTTCTCGTCAAATGGCAATGATTTGTTACTTTTTTTTCTTTTTTTCTAAAACTTTTCACACAAATATTACATGATTTAGCTAATGTAAGGTTTAACGTTTCTCCATTCATAACATTCATTGGCTTTGGTCTCTTACACATTTCGTTTAGTTCGTCTGCAAGAGATTTAAGGTTATCCACAAACCACTATGTAGGAGATTTAGCTCCATTAATATCTTCCTCTTGTCTGTAGATATGATAAATTGATCATGCACCGTAAAAACTGCACTGAATATAATATGCAATACTGTAAGCTTGATGTTTTTGAAATTTGTGATCATCATTTTCAACTGATTTTAAAAGGCACTTAAAGCCAGCATTTACAGCATAAGAAACTTTTTCTTTATGATTAAAACTATTAAACTGGAACACACTTTGATCCTTAGTTAGAAGTTTTACTTTACACTTATTAATCGCTACACAGTGGATTCCGTGTTTTTGAAGTTTATATTCAGTGTCAAAGAAATTCAAACATCTATCACAAATGAAGCACTTACGTTTACTACTTCTTCATTGACGTCTAACAAAAGCTGATTAATTTTTAATCCACACATAGTGGATCTTAAGTTCTGGATTACTCATTTCACTAGCAGCTTTATTATGTTCTTCTATTTCTCTGTCATTTTTATCAATATAGTAATTCTGAAAAAGTAATAAATTGGCATTTTTTTTTCTCAACAGAAGTTGTATAACATGGAGCAACATTTTTATTATTTACAACTTTTTGGAGGATGTATGAATTCACGGATACAGGATTTTGTTTTTCAAATATTACAATATCGATTACTAATACTGGAAACCTTATACCACTGAAGTTGTGAGTTGATTTTGATGCTACACGTACTGATTGATACGTTCAGTGTGCCTTTTTGCTGAAGAAATATCAGGCAATACTGGCAATATAGAACACTCATTATCATTGTTCCTTACATTAACACAAGCTCTCTTATTCTAAATGATATGCCGTAATTTAATAAATGAACGTCCTTAATCGAGTTAATGTTATTTATACGTATCATCAAATACAAAACATGTTGTAATAAACAGCCTGAATCTTTTTCTTTGAACTCTTCTATCTGTTGTTTTAATGGCTCACTCCTGTTGCAATCAAACCACTTACAAAGATTTTTTGATTTATAAAGTAAAGTATTTTTAGTATAAAAGTATTAAATTTTACTTCTCTCAGAGACATTTTTACTAACACATATTTATTTAAGAGTTCAGCGTTCATCTTTGATGTTCAAGCTGCATATCTATTTAGTCTTATAAGTTATGTAAAAGGGAAAAAAAGAAGTAAACAGCTAATTATTATGAGATTTAAATAAAAGTAAAAGATATAATTGTAAATGCTCGAGTGCAGGAGACAAATAAATCAATGAATAATAGGATCATGTCTCTCAATTAAGCCTTATATTTCGTACGAGCTTGCCAACGTACTGGGTAAGCATTTGCGCATAAGAAGTTGAGGAGTACTACACCTCTTTAATTGATCCATAGTCATGACAACTCTGACACCTTTCTAACGCGTAATACAGAGTGCCACACAGCTTCCAGTTTAACAGCAGAGAAGCTTTTTTAAGCTCATTCAAAGCTCTAATGAGGCATCTCAATGACATGATTCCACATTAAATGCGATCAGTAAATTAGTCTAGCTACAAGCGATCACCCTCTTATTTTTGAATAGCTTACCGATGCTATGTATGCACTTGTTACCGTCCATACTGGGCACATGTATCGCATCCATCTGATTGGCGGATATTTGGCCATGGGTGTATTAATCGACGTGGGTAAAGGAGGCCCTGGAATCTGCGTTGACGTTAACAACTTGTTTAAATTCCTTTGGCTGCTCTCCAGTATATATGATTGCAATGTAGTGAGATTTACAAAGACTTCTTCGCCAAAGATTGTTTTGCAATAATTCGCTGGGGTTATGCTGCTTGAGCTCACTGTCTTCACTCGTGTGTCGAAAGGTAAGTCACTACTTGCAGTAAATGCAAAAAATCGCTGTCAATATCACCCTCGTTTACCTTAACATACCCCTTGTAAGCTTGAATGATCATGAGATGAGGAGCGTTTGTCCATCACATTATAGCTATCTTAACGTCATCTGCGAGCTTGAAGTCTTCAGGAACATATCTATCCACGAGCTATTAATAGAGACGCTTAGCTCTGACTGTATTACTACCCGTTATTAATAGCTATAACTTTGTTAAAAAATAGTGGCCAAGGTCTTCTTTTATTACAAACCACCTAAAAAATTCCTTTCGTATCTCCTCTTAGTTCTTAGTTAATGCCACGATGGTCCTGTGTTTGCTTTATTTTATGCTGTATAATTTATTAGCAGTTAGTTTACTGTACCAAAGTACAGAGGTTAGCTTGCATAAAAGAGCTGATGGGTACGGAGAATTTGCGTTAAGACGTTAGCTCGACACAAATTTCTGCCTCTATATCCTTCTATATTATACACTTGTATTATATGGGGCAGTCATTTTTCTCCCTTATACTTCCCCACACTCTCTGACGCTTCTCTAGGAGACTCCAATAGCTCCCCCACAAGACAAAGCCAAATTCTTTTATTTTTCATGTGATTAAATTAAAAAAAGTACTTAGGTGTTGTCCCTCAAGCTTTTCTCTACTCCTCCATGCTCTCCACTCTTTTCTTTAGTCCCTCACCACATTTGAGCCTCTCCCCCACTCTCACCCTTCATACGCTTCTACCTATAGGCAAAAAATAGCACTTTGCTCCTTCTGTAAAAAAAAACATTTTATACGCGACTTAGACATCAACATACTAAATCACGTCTTTTCGGTGCTTACGTTTGTACTTTGTGCCCTAGTAACATAATAAACAACAAAGTTACACTCAGTATAAAAACTATATTTTCAATTCCTTCTTCAGTCATGAATTCTCCTTCGAGATCATATTCAAATAACTTGGTTATATCCATCACAAATGCCATGAAGTATACTTAAATTTTTTATTAACATTATTATTGAACCTAGTATTTAATTTAGCTTCTGTGGTGAGTAATCTTCTCTCATACTGTTTTAAAATTTCTACAGGGAAGGTTGAATGAATATTTTTGTCCATTTTATCTACTCCTTTACGAGTGGTACTATCGATACTATAATAAATACTCATTGTTCCAGAAATCTAATCTAATATTTTAGTATTAAAAAAGAAGTGTACTTATTTTGTTACTATATATTTCTGTCTTTCAATATCTTTGACAGTTCGTTTTAAGTCTTACCTTTTTATTTTTCTTAATAATTTCCGTGTATACTTTCCAATCGACCGAGGAACACTGAGGGTTTCTCGGTCACAGGTACGAAGCACGAGGGTAGTTGATAGTGCTATCTCCAGGGTCGTTTTTCTCCCCCTGTCTTCTTAGGAAGATAAAGGGGGCTACGCAGTGTTCGATCACTGTTTCGAACATGGGTGTTTAGCCATTTTGGAGCGAATATGCGGAATTTTTCTTTTTCTTTTGTTTTTTGGGTTGCCATGCTCGTCTTGTTATAGCAACGCGTTGTTTGCCCAATTTTTTCGGCAGAATCTTTTTAGCCATTAAAGGTTAAAGACGTGTATCTTTTTCATTAAGTTTTCTTTGAATAAACTAAGCGTTTTGCAAAGCTCAAATAATTATTTTCAACCCTTTTTGTAAGCTACATTTTTTTTGGCGACCGTGACAGGACACATTGAACTGGTTGGTGTAAAGAAATAGTGAAAAAAAAAAAAAAAAAAAGTGTCAATTTGTGGTGATAATGGTTCGTGGAGTGCAGCCAAAAACACGTTACAGCGTTCCAAAAGGGCGCTCTCGTGAATCCAATTCTGCTATTCAGTCGGCCCGTGCACCCCAGCGTGAAGCTCCTGACGACGAGCTTGTGGTGGACGACGTGCAGCATCGGTAAGGTGCCTTTGCTGCGGGTCTCCCGAGCTCTCGTGCGCCCCGTCCTGCGGCCCAACGAACCCGCGCTTATTAGCGTGAGATTCCTGATGACCAGCTTGTGATGAATGACGTGCTGCCTCGGTGAGACGCTCCTGCTGTGATAACAACCAGATTTCGAATTGGTTTGTCGTTCTTCAAAAAGATCTGCAAACGACTTATTAGAATCCAGTAATATTTTTGATTGCGATGAAGCGTACTCCCCGAAGCGTTTTTGCGCTCGCTTAATCCAGTATCGAAATCCGTCCTTTATTCAAAATAACAATGAATGGATGCACAGTACAGAAAATTCTGGAGGTATTTCTGGTTCTTAGGACCCACTTACTAGATTAGCCCAGGCTATTGAGTTATCAGTTTTTTATTACAAGGATTTGTCTTTCCAAGATTCTCTATTTTGCCATCCAATGTCGGTAAAGAAGTTGCCAACTTTTTCGGGAGATTTTTTTGAATGGCCTCATTTTAAAGATGCTTTTAAAGTTTCCACAGATTTATGCCAGTTTTCCGAGAAAGAAAATGCTATTAGACTAAATGAATCCTTGTCGGGAGAAGCTAGAGAAGTCGTGAAAACACTGTTTGTTTCAGGAGGAACAACGAGCAAAATTTTTAGTACTCTATAGCTTTGTTTTGGAAACAAAGTTGTAATTTGCGAAAAAATTGTAAACGAGATAAAATCTCTTCTGCTTCTGGGATCATGTAGCATGAGTCTAGTCGAATTTTCGTCAAAACTAAATAATGCTGTAGTGGCAATGAAAACTTTCGATCGTTTAGGTTATTTACACAGTCCGGAATTATTTAAAGATATTTTGAAGAAAATCCCGAGATCCATGCTGCACGATTACGCAAATTTTGTAAATACTCAAGGAACTGAGAACGCACGCTTAGAAGTTTTAAGTAGTTTTTTATTATGCGAGGCTAAAATGAGCTTATCTGCTGGAATAATTGATTCGCAAAATTTTGGGAGTTCGTTAAATACCCTTAACGAAAAAAAAGAATAACACTCGTAATTCAAATCAAAGAGTGAGTTTTGTTGCTGGTTTAAAAGTTTCTTCTCCTCATACTCAAGAAAATTCGCGCTGCGTCTTGAGTGGTCAAGGAAGTCATGCGACAGCCGTCTGTAATGACTGGACGCGAAAGTTTGTAAAGGACAGATGGAGTATAGTGAGAAAACTTAGTGTATGCTTTAACTGTTTGGAAAAAGTTTATTCGCGTTTTGAATGCGAGGTTGAAAGCAGATGTTCTCGTTGTAAGCTAAGACACAACAGTTTACTTTACAGCAATAATAGCAACGAGTTTGCAAGCACTAAAAATTATACTTAAGCAAGTACGAAACCTATTGTTGTTTCCGACTTGATTGAAAATGTAGCGTCTTCGCTTAAGAGATCTTTGTGACTATGTGGGCAGCCACTTCTAAAATTTCTACCTCTCAAAATTCGAGGAAAAAAATCTTTTAAAAATATTTATGCCTTTTTAGATGAAGGTTCAACCGTTTCAGTCATTGACTATAAGACTGCCATCGAAATTGGAGCAGATTTGTCCTTTTTTAAAACTGGCTGGTACATAATTGGTTATTTAGATCCCACAGCCTTTGTAAATAAGAGGGTACGTTTTTCAATTGTAAGTTCCACTGATCTCTTCGACCTTAAAAATGTTTTAGTTATTAAAAATCTCTATCTACTGTCACAAACTTAAAAAAAGAATTTATTAGACCTTTGCAAGTCTAAAACTGGAATTTTTATACATCCTTATTCCACTTCTCCAAATTTATTATTAGGCCAAGACAACATTAATCTCATCATTTGCAAAGAGTTTATTAAAATTTTTAAAAATTCGTTATACACGTCGAAATGTTTTCTGGGCTAGTCAATTCATGGGGTGGGAGTTGGTAATGACTCAAATTTTTCAGTTAGTAATTCCACTTCTTTTGAATCCTTACATGACCTTGTACACGAATATTTTGTTATCAATGATTTGGGAACAAACAAATCTTTGCAAAATTGCAATGATGACCAGGCTTTGAAAATACTAGAAGAGACAAGCCACTATGTAAACGGTGTCTGGGTGGTGGGTCTTCTGTGGAAAAACACCTCACAAGATATTCCTAACAGTCGTATGAACGCTTTAAATCGTTTGTATCTTTTGGAGAAAAAACTTGACAAAGATCCATTTTGCATGGAAATTTACAATAAAGAAATGGACAGACTTTTTGAGCTTGGTTACCCGAAAGTAGCCGAAGCGTTACCTGATAAGCCCAAATGGTACTTGCCTCATTTTGGAGTAACCAATCCGAATAAACCAGGACGAGTTCGCCTGGTTTTTGATGCGGTAGCAAAGTCTAGTTCAGTGAGTTTTAACGATCTCATGCTTAGAGGTCCAGACTTGTTGGAAAATCTTTTGGGAGTTTTAATGCGCTTCAGAGAAGGTTCAGTCGCTTACAAGGGAGACATGAAAGATATGTTTTTGAAAATTAAAATAAGGAAAGAAGATAGAGGTGCGCAGAGATTTTTGTGGAGGGGAAGAGATCGCTCAAGAGCTTCTCAAGAATACATAATGTCCTCTTTACTTTTTGGTACAAAATCGTCCCCAGCAACTGCGCTTTTTGTCAAAAACAAAAACTCGAGATTATTTCAAAATACGTCTCCAAAAACAGCGGAAAGCATAGTAATGAATTTTTACATGGACGATTTCTTAGGCAGTACAGACTCATTTTCGGAGGCTAAAAAGCAAATAGACGAGGTTATACGCACAAATAAATTAGATAATTGGGATATGCACGGTTGGGCTTCCAATGAACCTGCAGTATTCAGGTCCGCTGATAATTTTGAGCAAAAATTAGTTGATATAGGTTTATCTGACGATAAAAAAGAGCGAGTTCTCGGTATACAATGGTATACAGGGACTGATGTTTTATCATTTTGTTTCGTGAGTAAAAATATTAAAGACGATCTTTTTTCTGGGAAAGGGAAACCCATGAAACGAGAATTTTTTAGTGTAATCATGTCAGTTTTTGATCCCCTTGATTTTCTGGCCCCCATAACAATAAATTCACGAATTTTAATGCAAAAAGTTTGGCAAAGTGGTGTAAAATGGGATCAATTTAAAGAAGAAAATGAAAATGAACTGTGGTTACAATGGCTCAAAAATATTAAAACTATTGATTCGTGTAAGACACCGAGATGTTATTAATTCAAGAATAGTAAATTTGTATCCACTGAGTTACATTTTTTTTGTGATGCGAGCGCTCAAGCTTTCTCTGCTGTAGCCTACTGGAGGTTTAATCTTGGAAACGGCAACTTTCACACCTCTTTTATAGCCTTAAAGAGCCCGGTCGCCTCTATGAAGGCAATAACAATTCACCGTGTGGAACTTTAAGCAGCTGCTTTAGCAGTAGAACTTGCCGAATTAATCATGTGAGAGCACTCATTTTACGTAACTCGTCGTGTATTTTGGTCAGATTCTCAGATAGTATAAAATTGGATAATTAATGGCCCACTCGTAAAAGACGTTTTTGTAATAAACCATTTAAGTAACATTTCTGAAAAAACTAAATCCTTGGAATGGAGATGGGTTCCTTAGGTTGAAAATCCTGCAGATGTCGCAACTAGATTAAATTCGGAAATTGTAAGTAGTGATAGTCGGTGGTTTGTCAGTCCTCAATCCCTTTATAAACAATAAAGTTTTTGGCCATTTAAAAATTTAGACTTCCGTAAGGTTTCTAGTGTACATGCAGAAAGAATGGTTTGCGCTCTAAGTCACTTTGTCGAAATTCCAACCCCTCAAATTCCTGTTTATCTGCCAGATTTTTTAAGATTTTCTTCTTGGACTGAGTTAATCAAAGCAACTTTTTTTATTATCTTAGCTCACGATATTTGGCTTGACATGAAGAATCTGTTTTATGAAATACAGCGTTTCGAATATGCGGAAAGGCTATGGTTAAAATTCATTCAATCTTAGTTTCTTAAAAAAGAAATTGATCTCCTTAAAATTAACAAGAATTTACCGCGAGAAAGCCGTTTGTTGCAATTAAACCCATTTTTGGATGATAAAAATCTTTTACGCGCGAATGGTCGAGTTCAGTTTATACCAGGGGAACAGGTTAGGTATGCGCCGGTAATTTTAGATGGCAATCATCCGGTAATTCGTTTATTAATCAAGCATTACCATTAAAAGTTTTTTCATAAAGGTACCGAGACCGTTTTAAACGAATTGAGACAAAAGTTTTGGATTTTTAAGGTTCGGAAGACATTAAAAGATATTGTAAATAAATGTACCATCTGCAGAATTTTGAGAGCCCATCCTTCAAATCCAAAAATAGCTAATGTCCCTCACTTTCGTCTCGGATATCACCTACGCCCCTTTACCTTTTGTGGTCTTGATTATTTTGGACCAATTTGGGTAAAGATCGGTCAAAGGCGCGAAAATCGCTGGGGCGTATTATTTACGTGTTTAACCATTAGAAAAATTTATGTTGAGTTAGCACATAGCTTAAGCACAGACTCAGCGATCATGTCAATTCAAAGGTTCGCAGCAAGAAGGGGTTTCCCGCAAATAGTTTTTAATGATAACGGGACTAATTTTAAAGGTGTGAGCAAAGAATTGAAAGAGGCGATTATGTCTCAAAACAAAAAGGTTCAATCAGAATTTGCTTTCAAAAATAAATTTTCTTGGAAATTTAACCCACCCACCACCTCACACATGGGAGGCGTTTGGGAAAGATTAATAAGAAGTGTAAAAGAAACCCTGGCGGTAATTTTCAAAGAACAAGCACCAAGCGAGGTAACGCTACTAACCTTATTAGCTGAGGTGGAGCATTCAATCAATTCTTGACCTCTAACTTATGTCTCCCCAGATTGTAACGACAAAGAAGGTCTGACCCCAATTCACTTCCTTTTTGGCTCTTCATCCGGCGCTATACGTTTTACTCATTACAATTAACAGTCTAAGTATCTGAGAAATCAGTGGAAAATAGCCCAATATTTTGCGGATGCTTTTTGGCATCGATGGTTACGAGAATACTTACCAACATTATTACCTCGGAAAAAATGGTTTAATACCAATTATAGTCTTAAAGTAGGAGATTTGGTTTTATAAATCGACAATCAATTACCTCGTAATCATTGGAGGAAAGGTATTATAACGAAAACGTTTGCTGGAAATGACGGCGAAATACGCGTAGCTGAAGTAAAAACAGCGTATGGTCTATTTTCTCGCCCTACCTGTAAAATAATTAAATTTGGAACTACGTAACGATAAAATGTTAACAATTACTTATTTGTGATTAATAGCTGAGAGTTTGTTTAAAATTTATTTATTTTTTTTTTTTTTTTACAATGTCCTTTAAATTTCCGTGCATACGTTCCAATCGACCGAGAAACATAGAGGGTTTCTCGGTCACAGGTACAAAGCACAGGGGTAGTTGATAGTGCTATCTCCAGGGCCGTTTTTCTTTTCCTGTTTTCTTAGGAAGATAACGGGGGCTACGCAGTGTTCGATTACTGTCTCGAACATGGGTGTTTAGCCATTTTGGAGCGTATATGCGGAGTTACTTATTTGTAAAGGGGGGGGGAATGTTACTGTATATTTCTGTCTTTTAATATCTTTGACAGTTCATTTTAAGTTTTACCTTTTTATTTTTCTTAATAATTTCCGTGAACACGTTTCAATCGACCGAGGAACACTGAGGGTTTCTCGGTCACTGGTAAGAAGCACGGGGGTAGTTGATAGTGCTATCTCCGGGGACGTTTTTCTCACCCTGTCTTCGTAGGAAGATAAAGGGGGCTACGCAATGTTCGATCACTGTTTCGAACATGGGTGTTTAGCCATTTTGAAGCGAATATGTGGAATTTTTCTTTCTCTTTTGTTTTTTGGGTTGCCATGCTCGTCTTGTTATAGCAACGCGTTGTTTGCCCAATTTTTTCGGCAGAATCCTTTTAGCTATTAAAGGTTAAAGATGTGTCTCTTTTTCATTAAGTTTTTTTTTAATAAACTTTATTTTTTGCAAAGCTCAAATAATTATTTTCAACCCTTTTTGTAAGCTACATATTGTGTGATATTAATATAATGATATTTATCAAATAACTGTGATAGTAACCGAATGTTTTAATAAAAACAAATAGGGTTCTCTATTTTTTTGGAATTAAAGGTACTTAATTTTTCCCGTATTTCTCTTTAGAAAATCTTAAAATAATTTATTAATGGACCAAATGTTCATATGTAATTTTAAAATTTGAATTCATGGCTAAAGAACGAATGATTTTATTGTACGTTGAATAATTGCACTTCTATTAGTGTTTTAAAGAACTGGATGAATTGGGAAAAAATCCCCTCTTAAGACAATGAATTTAATACTAGAATTTATATGAGTATTACTCAAATCACTCAAGGATTTTGTAACTATATCTATGGCTTATTCCAAAGTTGAATAATGCAAACGTTAACATTTAAATTTTGTCACTTTTATTTTCAATCTGGCATACGACGAGTTATATTGGTACTAATATGTATCCATAAATTAAAATTCTTAATATTTAAAGCTTTTATTAACAATTTAGTACCTACTTTCAAACTCTGACGCTAATTATAGATAATCCTTAATTGTGCTATACTGCATCGCTTTTCAGACATCCATAGAGTAATTTAGCGAAAAATCTTTTTATTTCTTCTCCAACCGTTAAACTGTGTTTTTATTATATCTCAATTTAGATGTAATATATTATGAGCAATGAAGGTAAGTTGTATGAGATGATGTCGTACAATTTATGTTGAATTATTAAACCATGAAGTAACTATTCTTATTGCCTTAAGCAGTCAAGGAGTAAGCAGAGAAAACCTTACGTGTCTTTGTAATCACAAACAAGTAAAAAAGTCATCGATTGGCTTCCTACATGATGGAAGACGATTATTACAACAAATTATTCGTGTTCTTATGATTTCAAGGGAATGTATAATTCTTACAAAATTGTCCAACTAAAGATTGATAATCTTGATAGATTTTACTGATTTATCAACAGGTCAAATATATTTGCAGGGTGCTGGCTTTGATTCTTTATAATTTTTTATTCGTAGTTAGTATTTTAAAATGATCAGTTTGACAATTAAATAATTTTTATTACGTCTAGTTATCTTAATACAATCATTTGTGAGAAATGCGTTGAAAAAATTGAAATTACAATATAATGCTTTTTACCTAAATTACTAATAAGTCTTAGTGGATTTTTTTTATCTCTGTAATAGATAATACATCTTATAATCCCGGTTGTTTAAAAGCAGTCTAAAAACTTATATCCCCCAAGTCACACATCTATGAGGCAATATTTAGTGATATTATAAGATTCATTAAAAATTCGTTCAAACTTTTTCTCATTTCATTTTTTTGATAAAAAAAAAAATTTTTTATCCCTGGGACGCGATGCTTTGTACCCTTGAGCACACTTTCCGCCTACTTATAACTTTCCACTAACAGGTGAGAAGAAATATTCTTGCCCTACTGGGCGCAAAGTTTGCTCCCACCTTGGGGCACAAAGAAATGGGTAGACAGAAAGTGTGCCCACGGACACGAAGTTGCACTTTAGTCCTCGATACAAGAAATGTAGTTCTCACCTTAGGCACAAACATACAACAACTGTGTCCTTTGTTTACGCAAATTGTAATTTCTGCTCTAGATAAGAAATATATTATTTGCTACTGTAGGTAAATTTTTAACATTTAGATGTTTATTGTGCCCTCAGTAGCAAAAATAGGATGGTGCGTATCTAACCAGGACAAGCACAAGGAGTTTCTCGGACTCTGCTCTGCAGATCCCTTGGGCCTGGTGCTTGCACTGGTAACGTGTACCACCAGGTACGGAAAATACCAGACTATAGATACCGCTCTATATTAATAAATACTGGCACAGAGGTACTTGGAGAATTTGCCTATGTATACGAAAATGCCCATACAAGTGTCTATCTCTTGCTCAAGAGATCAACTGGTAATCTGATTCACTTTAAAAGAGGAAATAACAAAGAGGAGCGTAAAAAAAGATGTAGATAATGGGTAAAATAGGATTGATAGCTGACCTAATAAAGACCAAAGGGAAGTGATTTAGTCAATTCTACTTTTTTTTATAGCATAAATATTATACAATGAAAAAAACAGTGTTGGATCAAATTTTGTAAGTTGTAAGTTTTTATTGTAACAATTATACTAAAACAAAAAAGTAGTATATTTTATATAATATACCGTTAGTACGTAAGCTATCGTGATTTCAGCCCCCTCCCTCTCCATGGTGAGCTGCTCCCTATTTTTGAGTGGAATTATTCTTTCTGCAGCCAATGGGCAAGTAGGAGCTGTGGCTTACTCGCACTCCTTCTGCGTGTACTGCTTGAGGTTGCATGCGCCACCGACAGCACTGATTGAGTTTGCGCGCACTGTTTGAGTTTCTGCGCGCTACAATCTGCATAAGTCACCTGCAGCGCTGCATGTGCCACCAGCTTATTTGTAACGCAGCTTGAGTTTGCAGGCTCTGCAATGTGCATAAGTCGTCTGCAGCGCTGGTTTGCAAGCGCTGTTTGAATTTGCGAAATCGTGTGCAGCTTGGGTACGTGGTAGTTATATGCACATAATTTTTTTGTGTACTAGCAACCCCGTTGTAGTATAATGTAGAATGTGGAGAGATCCTGTCTTCCAACACCAAGTCAACCTGTATTTATCATAGATTTTTGATCAGGACAAATCGATAGCCAAATTTTAATAAGGATTGTTAAACCAACATTTGTGCACTTGTCCATTTCTATAGCATTAATTATATCTATTTCTTCAAATAAATGGCAGATGGCATTGTTAATCGAAGCAGTATTTGTTACTGCTGTATTTTTATGTGCTTTGACCAATCTTTCATAAACATGTGCATAACTTCTGAAAGGTAAAAGACGCACATCTTAATGTTGAATTAAAATACGAATTTCATCGCTGTTATCATGTGTTGACGATACATACGGTTAATGAGCATAAATCTCATAGTGCGCAAAAGATCCATTAAATGCGACTGGAGACTGCATACTTGAAATCTCGTCTACTTTATATGCCACAAAAAAGTATCCAACTTATTTTCTCACCAGGTTTTCTCATTTTTAGACCAAGACTTCTTATAAACTGTATGTTTTGATAAGTTAGTTTTTACCGTGTTACCTGTTTTCTTAAATGTCTCAACGCTTTGATGGAGTGTTTTCTCTAATGTCTCAATGGTTTGAGAGCTCGTTTTTGACTGTGTGCTGGAAGGCATATTAAGCTGCCTATATAATTTGTTTGATTATAAATGATACTCATTACAAAAAGGGTTTTATGTGCAATCTTATATTTATGACTTCTCGACGAAAATTGACTAAATCACCATCCTGATCTACTACACGTAGTTGTAAATAATCGATGATACGTTTAATCATAGATAAATAAATTATTTGTCAAGAAACTTCAATAATTTTATAACCTGGTGATACAGCTGGGAAAAATTCATGAATCGTGTGCACGTTGTTGCTAGTTGATAAACAAGGGTGACTCTAGCACACCTGTGCTACATTCGCCATGGCGACTTTGACACACCTTCCCTTTCCTGCAGACCTCTCTGCGCGCGGCGCTTAAGTTTGCGGGAGATGGAGCTCTCTTGCACGTCTTTATTTTATCTGCGCGTGCCACTTGGTATATTGGCGCGCTGCTTGAGTTTTGGTTTGCGGGAGATGGAGCTCTCTTGCACGGCTTTATTTTATCTGCGCGCGCCACTTGATATATGGGCACGCTGCTGGAGTTTTTGTGGGAGATGGAGCTCATCTCTTCCACAGCCGCTTTTATCAGTGCGTGCTGCATTATTTTGATACCACAAGCAACTTTAACGCGGAGCTCTCTCTGTTTGCGATGCTTTATTAGTTACAGGAAGTTTTTGTATAAGATGTTTATGCTTATGATTATGCTGTAGACAAGGTTTTTAGGATAAAGAAATTTTCAGTAGAAAATTAAAATGAAAAATTGTTTATTGAAAATCCAGTCGATATAGAAATTTTTTTTTTCTAAAATATTAGTATATTTAATTGCAAAAAACTGCTTTGTACATAATATTTGACACATTGTCAAAAATTCAGTGATCATGATTTAACATTCGAGTCTGCCGTTAGTGAAAGAGTTAGTTTTTGATGTGTCAATCGTTTTCTTGAATGTCTCGATGCTTTGATGGACTTTTATACTCCTCGATATTAATGACTCTAAATGGTAGGAAAGATAAGTAACCAACTCGCTTATTATATATTTTACATTAAAAAATAATATTACCTGCATGGTATTATCTCTTGAAGATATTTTTTTTCTTGGGGCCCTTAACGTACATCTTTACAGCGTCAACCAGCTCGTTTTTAAAAACTTTCAGTCCTCCTTCATAAGGAACATTGCCATTGTTCCAGCTTATGCCATGGAAACTGGTTATCAACCATTGATTTTGCCTTCAGTCCCGAAATGATAAATTTTCTCACGCAAAAGGTGGCTTGAGTACAATTGCAATAGGCATGGAATTTTTTTTCTCAAGTTCAACATACGGAATTTCTTTAAAACTAAATTTGTTGTCACAGTTTTTGAAACCCTGAACGTCTACAATGTATTCCATCCTTTGTAGTTTGAACGATATGCTTCGCAGTCGAGGATGATTTAGGTAATGAATTCCATAGCAAGGTTAGCTGAAATATATACCCCCCTTTATATTATGCTCTAAATTTTGTGCGCACACAGCTTCAGTTTAAAAAAAAACTCTTATATTTGAATGCATCTGTCTGGTTTAGGTACTCTGTTTAAGCTTGTAGGAGATTTAACTCACAGCAAGACTGCATTTTTTCCATGAATTAAGTTATTAGGTTTAGGTTAGGTAGTAATTCAAGTTTAAAGATCATCATGGGATATGAAAAAAATTAATCTTGACACATTTTGAGTTTCATTTTTACAAATAGTTTATTTGACATAAAAAAATTATTACATAAATGTACAAAACTGTGTTCGCAAGATATATATACACCTTATTCTACAGCTGTAGTATATTAATGCTTACAACTCCTCGTCAACATCATCATCAACGTCAATCCATTCCATATTTAAATAGAACTTTTTCATACGCTTAACATTATGAAAAGCACACATCAATTTATAAGCTCCATTGTAATGAGAACAAGCGGTGACCAATCTTGGAAGTTCAAATGGTGGATAGTCTGTCATATTAGTGACTTCAAAGCCAAATCTTTTAAGCCACTTTTGTTTCAGTTCTTCAATAACAAATATTTTTACAGCATTCTCAAGATTTTCCCGTAAAATGTTTCCAATCTCTGTATACTTAATTTTTCCTGAGTCCCATGTTAGTCGGTGATAACAATGTTCAAGGTATAAATTTTTATGTTAATACTTTTGCGGTAATTTACGCCAGGTAAAAAGTGCTTTAAAAACAAATACTTGTGCCTCCGTATCACTAGCATTGAGAGGAAGGATAGCCAATTCTTTGAGCACGTAATCATTACCTGATTTATTGAAACCTTGCATATCCACAAAATATTCCATTTTACTCTATTACAATTTTTTAAATTTTTGTTCAGCTTTTCATACCCTTGACTTTGAGGAGAAAACCCTTTGTTGGTTGAATACTTCTCGACGAGGCTTTTTAACCAAGATTTCTTGCTTCTGTCATCGTCATCCTTAGTTGAAATTTTTTGATACTTAACGTTAGTTGTAAAATTGCTTTGACTCAGCTTATGCGACATATTAATTAATGTAGAGCTTTCTTAAACAATTACACAATCTTCATTCTTATCTTTCGATTTTTTTGTCTAATTTTTTCCAACACTTTTCTCCAACTTTTTCTCTGCGTTTCTCTTCATAAATTTTTTCCACTCTTCTTGCAGTCGCTTATTTTCTGCTTCTTCTTTACTCTAGCTGTTGCTCCGACTGAATCAGCTTTTATTCAGAACGGTTCAAACTAGACTGACGCTAGTGGAGCCATGAATTGGCTTTATATATCTTTTACATGAGTTTCTTGACATCCCCACTCATTGGACTATACTGAACGATATAATCATGTAAAATTAAGCAATAAGCTGATGTACTGGTCGGGAAATCGTTATGCGACTCAAATTCTAACCTTACATCTACTAGATCATTTTTTAATGACTCGTTTTGTTTGGAACAATCGAGAACAATTAAAGGTATCCAATTGAAAAAGTGATGTTTGCCTAATAAAGGTGTACAATTTTTGACACAATATGAATTTTTAAAATTAGCACACATATTATATAACAATGCCTACTGATGACGTGTTTTATCGAGATTAAGATTACCATAAGGATAATCTTGTGAATTTAAATAAAGTTTTACATTCCTTATATTGCAGTGATCAAACATGCTAGCGATTAAGTTTTTTTGATTTTTTCGGATTGTCTGAAAGGCTAAAATAATAGACCATGGCTTTTCCAACTGATTAGATGTCTTAACTGTCCAAATATGTTTTGACGTGCTGGGTAAAAGGGGGTAATCATATAATTCCTAAGTTCGAAAACTCATAAATATAAGCTTATCTTCTTGTAGATAATTAAATAAACAAATTTTATGAGAATCTGACATTACCACATAGGGCATAAGCCACTCACGCTTCAATATTACTATTTTAAAGTCTTCCCAAGTTGCTGTGGCTGCCGAATCAGCAGCATTGACATTAACTGGAGTTTGCAACACGGCATTTATATCGTTTCTTGCTCTTGTAAGTATAAGCTCATGTTTTACATTAACAACTATCTTACGATAGTCTTCAGCAAAACTCAAAATCATATTCAGTGAAAGTATAATATCAAAGTAGCCGTTATTATTAGTAAGACTATCATCTTCTTCTTCTCTAACGCCAAGCCGATCAGCATTTATCATAGATTTGTTTTGATCAGGATAAAGTGATAGCCAATTTTTCATAAGGGTTGTTAGTCCAACATTGTTGCACTTGTCTACTTCTATAGCACTTATCTCATATCTTATTTCTTCAAATAAGTGACTAATGGCGTTATTTATCAATGCGGTATTTGTTACTGCTGTATTTCCATCTGCTTTGACCAATCTTCCGTAAATATGTAAAGAACGTCTGGATGGTAAAAGACACAAGTCTTGATGTTGAATTGAAATGCGAATTTCATCACTATTGCCATATGTTGGTGATGCATATGGCTGCTGAGCATAGTCTCATAGTGCGCAATAGATTCGTCAAATGCAACTGGAGACTAAATACTTAGAATCTTGTCCATTTTGTATACAACAAAAAAGTATCCAATTTAGTTTCCACGAGGGCTTTTTATTTTTAGACCAAGACTTTTTATAAACTGAATGTTTTAATGAGTTAGTTTTTGATGTGTCAATCGTTTTCTTGAATGTCTCGATGCTTTGATGGACTTTTTTCTCTGACGTCTATACGCTTTGAGAGCTCGTTGTTAACTAAGTGCTGGAGTGCGTATTGAGCTGCCTATATGATTTGTCTGATTATAAATAATGCCCATTGGGAAGAGGGTTGTATGTGCAGTCTTATAGTTATGACTTTTTCCCGAAAATTGACTAAATCACCATCCTGATCTACTATACGTAATTGTATATAATCAATGATACGTCCAAAAATCGGTAAATAAATTGTTTGTGAAAGAACTTCAAAAATTTTATATCCGGGTGGTACAGCAGGAAAAAATTTACAAATCGTGTGTACTTTGCGACTGTTTATATAAGCTCCACTCGTGATATTACTTTCAACTCTTAATGCGTTTATCTTCAGAATAGCTACAGGTAAGTCTGAAACATTAGTAGTATTGTTTTTCAGAACTCTCTGACTTAAACCTAGTAGACTGCCTATAGAATCTTTAGGTCTAAAATCAATACTATGACAACACTTAATAATACTTCGAAGCGTATTAATGTTTGGCTTAATATCGAGAGTTATGTTGTGAGTTTGTAATACTTCAATCAAAAATGACGTAATATCTTCAATCTCATATTTGCCTGTTCGTAATACAATAACTTGATTGCAGACATAAAATTTATTACAATTTTCATCGATATTTGGGATTGAGTTGAATGACAAAAGTTCTACTAAGCCAAAAACGTAGCTGTGTTTTGGCGATAACTCAATCGGTGAAAAATACTGTGCTTCCAAAATAGAAGAAGTACCAGAGAGGCTTAGTGTTAATGTTCTCTCCATGCTTGTCAAAGTGTAACTAAGCGGTTTCTCCCTATGTAAGAGAGTTATATTTGTTTTAAAAAAAACCTTAAGCATAAATGACCGCAGTTGTAGGAGTTAAATTTTTGATATCGTTTATGATTATATTTCACCTTACTAACTTTTAGATACAGCATTTAATCAGTCGGTGGCTGCAGATCTCCAAAATTGTCAAAGTACACAACATTATTACCACGTTTTCGATAAGCCACCCAGGGAGTTCCAGGTCCTCTCGTATCATCAAATTTTACTATAGCTGTTTCAGAAAACCATAGACCATCAGCAGGTAAATTGATTCTCATGAAAACTCCCCGAAAATGAAGAATTTTTAAGATTTTAGAATATTTTATCAAATCTATGTTCGTAAGCGCTCGATCAGGGAATGTTATTTCTTTTAACTTTTTTTAGGGTATTTTTTTCCAAAGCTTTTCTAGCGCAAGGCTTTAAATAGACTCCTAATTCAGTTTTATGCGGTTTGAGATAAAGACCTTCTCCAAGGGCAATAGCTTCCATGGTTTGATTATGTCTCAGACTTTTTGCTAGCTGCTTTTTGGCTAACTTAGCAGCATTAATACTTTTCATAATTTCAGCTATTTTATTGGCTATAGCACTGGTTGTGCTCAAACCAGCAAACAAGGGAATTACAGGTAAAGCTACACCAATCTGTGTAGGAAGGCGTAAGATGCATGGAATTGTTACATACTTTATACCTCCCGATTTTTTAACTGCACTACGAGCACCTTTCAAAGCACTACTAATGACATATCGAGCCCTTTTGCTTTTAGTATTCATGTCTTGAGAGGCAGCCGTAATAACTGTACTTGAAGCACGACATTGTTTTTTATTTGACCTACCTATTTTTCGTTTCTTTTTGTTAACACCCTGTTTCTTCTTCTTCTTCTGATTCAACCCCATACCAAATTTACTTTTAACCTTTATAGCGCCGGTCACTAGGGAAGCTGCTGCTCTTTCACCAATGTTTGAATCTAAAGCTTTAACTCTTTGTCAAGCCTTCTCAAGTAAAATTTTTTTGCTTTGTGTCTGGCTTTTAAATCTAGTTGATTTTTTGAGTACGCTATATCAGGCTCTTTGCACGCTGCGTCTAGCAAATTTACTGGTAAAGAATTTATGATTTTATTTACAAGACCATGCCCTCTCTTACGATGCATGACGATGATTAGTCTTCAGAGGTTGAATCATGACTAAGTGTTCGAGAAAATAAATAATGTATTTATAGTAGAAAAGATTCGTTGACTAATAAAGAGCTTAAACTGTATAACCGTTGTACTATTTCACTAAAAGATTAGATGTAACTGATTATTCATGCAGTATAGACATGGAGTTTAAAGAGCAATCCATAAAATTACAAGTTCCTTATTTTGACGCTACAGTAAAACAAGAAAAGCGTTCGAATCAACAAAGTGAACTGCTTCCTGACAGTATTCGTGCGGTATTTTGCGGTCTATCTAATTGTAGTAAAGCTAATAGCTTATTAGCCTTAGTTGTGCATCCTAATAGAGTTAAGTTCGGAAATGTGTACGTGTATTCAAAATCTCTACATCAACCAAAATATAAGTTTTTAAAAAAACTATTGGAGCCTATAGACGGTGTAAAATACTTACCTTTCAGCGAGCACGAAACCGTAGTCTCACCAGATGATGCTTTACCAAATTCTATAATGATTTTTGATGATGTAGCTTCTGAAAAACAAGATAATGTAAAGGCTTTTTTCTGCATGGGTAGACACAAAAATGAAGACTATTTTTATCTTTGCCAGTCGTATGCTCAAGTACCAAAGCATCTTGTAAGGAATAATGTTAATTTTTTAGTCTTATTTCGTCAAAATGAAGTTAATTTGAAGCATGTGTACGATGATCATGTAAGCTCAGACATGCCATACATTCAATTTAAAAATTCATGATCTAATTACTGAAATGATGATAAACATGGATTTGTCGTTATAAACAAGGATAGACAAATAAATAATGGTCGCTACAGAAAGGGCTTTGATAATTTTGCCGTACATTTAGGACATACCTAGCGTAATCGTTACAGTCTGTTGCAAGACATTAGATCATCATCATGTATCAGCAAGAGAAAGACGTTCTCCGCCAGTTAGTGAAGGCGCGAGAGGCAGTTAAAGAAAAGTACAGACTGTTGAAGTTTGGAAAAAATGAGGCCAAAAAAGTACTTAGTGAAACTTTCAAACCAATGACAGATCCTTTAATGGAAATTGTTGCCAAAACGAAAAAACGCAAAAATAGTACTAATTCTGTTACTTACAATTATTTTTATCACAAAAACGATAAAAAAAGTAATAAAGTTGATAAAGTAAATCAACAAAAAAAAATAGAGAAAAATTCAGTGATCATGATTTCACATTCAATTCTGCCGGTAGCGAAAGTTATGATGATGATGATACTGATTGAAATAATACTATTCAACAACAATCTTATGATTCTGTTCGAGTCAGTAAAAATTTATCAAATAATTTTTATTTACAAATAGTTGATCAGAATCAGAAAGATTTATTAGATTTAAAGTATGGAGTGCGAAAAGAAAATGTGTTGTACAAACTTGGCGATTCGTGAATAGAATTTGAAAATAATCATATTATGATTTTAAGTATCCAATGACTCCGGGATTAATGAAGCTACTCATCAAAAAGCATCCTAATGAGTCTCTGTTGACGCAGGAGGATTTTTGAAAATACTACGTATTATTAAAAATTTTAAATGTTCACAGAAAAGGGTTTAAAAAAATGGAGATATACGAACCCATAATAGTAATAAGTTTAATAAAATGATTGCTCCAATGTTCGATCTCACGGTTCGTAAAAAAGGTGGATCGCTGCTACCTAATTATAAAACTGCTCGAATAATGCAACAAGTAGATTATACACACTGGGATGATCCTAATGAGTTAGTAGATCGCTTACGCTTATTAATAGCTGAAAAGTCGGCAGGAAATACAAGTCTTGACAATGAAATTTTATCTATCTTTGAAGAGCTTTGCGAGAAAGGATATATATATTAACGTATGTGTGTAAATATTTTTTCAGTCTCCAAATGAGTGTCGATGTATTCGGTCGAAAATTGGGTAAGACCGAAAGTGGTGGCCGAGGTCCTCCTGTTAGTGGATATAAACTTACCGCAGATGGACAGTATGAGTTAAATTATAAAAGACTGTGCAATGTTTGAACACCAGAATAGCCTCAAGATGCAGTAAATTATGCTTACTTCGTTGGAGTGGTTAAAAAACTTGAAAAAGGAATAGATAGCTTTAGAATTTTTATATACAACTTACAAAAAAAATTTCCATTTATTCAAGCTAATTCAAAAAACTTAAACCTAGACAACTAATACATGGAGCAAGATGTTAAGGAACTTCATAAGGCAGCAAGGCGTAATTATCTCCGTCGAAAATTCAATATACGTGGTTCAGATGAGACTTGGCAAGCAGACCTTGTAGAGATGCAGTCTTACACTTGCGGAAACAAAGGGTATCGGTATATGCTCACTGTAATAGATAATTTCTCCAAGTACGCGTGGGCTGGACCTATCAAGAAAAAAAATGGTGAAGAAGTAACTGCAGCAATGCATTTAATATTGAAAAAAGGACGAGTACCCATAAACATGCAAACTGATTGTGGTAAAGAATTCTATAATGCAAACTTCCAAAATCTTATGCAAAAATATAAAATCAATTTCTACTCAACTTATAGCAATCTCAAAGCTTCTATATGCGAACGATTTAATCGTAGTTTAAGAAATTTAATGTGGCAAAAATTTAGTTTGCAAGGCAATTATAAATCTCTGAATTTGTTACAAGCATTAATTAAATTTTATCATAATAGAAAACACATAACAAATGGTTTGAAACCAAAACACGTTGTTGCTGAAAATGAAGTTCAAGTGAAGAAGTTTAAAGAAATGTATAAAAACAGTAGTTAGTTCAATCTAAATTCAAAATTGGTGATAAAGTACGAGTGCGCAAAATCAAACAAGCATCTCAAGAAGGGTATACACCAAATTGGTTGACTGAAATATTTACAATCACACGAGTAGCTGCAACAAATCCAATAACGTATTATCTTAATGATTACCAAAATCAACCCATTTCTGGAGGGTTTAACGAGCAAGAATTGCAGAAAACAAAGCATTCTGATGTTTAACTCGTAGAGAAGGTCCTTCGAAGACGTGGAAATCAAATTTTAGTGAAATGGTTGGGCTTTGACAACGTTCAGAACAGCTGGATTGATAAGAAAAAAGTGTAAAAAATATCTGCTAAGTTGAAAATTTTTTTTCAAATATTTTTTTTTAAGAGCAAGAAAAGGGATGTATTTAAACAAATGAATAAACACTTCAATTATAAAAATAAAATAATTAATTTTTTTCCTAATATTTACAAACTTATGCATAAGAGAATATTTTATGTTTACCATTGTACACTACAAATAANATTATAAAAATAAAATAATTCTATTATTTCTCTAATATTTACAAACTTATGCATAAAAGAATATTATATGTTCACCAACGTACACAACAAATAATTTAAATTTATTCACTGCTTCTAATAATTCATTGAAAAATTCTTCATTCTCTAAGAGTGCGGTACATATTTGTTTGGCAAAAAAACTTGAAACTCATCTGCCAACTCAGTAACTATCTTCATTCCATACTTGGTTTTCACTTTTTTTAACTTAGTTACCATATAATTTCGATTTGGAACCATATCGGTAACTTTTTTTGTTGGTAGAAAATTATTGCTAGCAATTTTGTTAAACGCTGCGAGATCCATCTGTAACACAATCACAGAAGCAAAAAATATTTAAAATACAATGATGTAAGTAAAAATTATTCAAGTTATGTCTGTTAACTAACCTTTAGAAATATCGACGTTTTTTGCTCAATGGTTCCCCTGTAGGGACACGTATCAAGGAAGACGATGGCTCGTTAAAAGGCTTCTAGGGTTCAACTTGAGATCTATTCACATCTCCGCTTGCGAGAAGAATGAGCTCTGCTTGCTGCTGCAACACCTCTAATTGTGATGCTACCTCCTTCACTTTCAGCGGCTCATCTGCAGCGGCTTCTCCCTCCACTCTCAGCTGTTCATCTGCGCATACCCGTCCAGCTTCTCCTTTCTCCATTTGATTGGCTCCCCCCTCTATCAGCTCTCCCTATTGGCTGCTTCCCTTGCTATTATGCTAAAATGACCCCATGGGAGAGTATCTGTGTGGCCCGGTCGCAAATAACGTTTGTCGTCATGTGCACTTAAAGTAATTTTAGTTTCTTTTTCCATTAAAAGCTGATGATGACGTGATTTAACATTTTTTTGCTCACGTGTTATACTAGTATTTTCACACAAACATGTAATATAGTCATCGAAAGTTATCGTAGCTTTCACAACCGAATTTTTAACACCTTTAGCTTTCTTCAGCGTATTTTAATCTTGTATCTTTATACTATACGTTTTGCTACTAAATCCCACAAATACCAACATAATCTTTCCATTACATTCATCCTTCATCAACCCAACAATTTTTTTATTGACACTAGGTATATTGAATTCATTATCAGAACTGTAGTCTGAAATATCGAATTCTCCAATATTTTCTCCCATAAGATTATAAATATTCTGGTTAGTTATTTCGTACACAAGACTATCAGTGTCTGTGTATAAGAGTTTGCAATGATCATTTATTTTATTTCTCATAAAATCATAATAAAATTTATAAACAAGCGTCTTTGATAGATCCAACACACTCAATCCCACATATATTGGTTTTTTAATGCATACATCAGTAAGCTACAGTTGTATAGCTACCAACTCAACGTCAAATATGTCACAACTATGAAAATTTGGTCGTGCAATGTAAGCCTCAGCACCATATCTACCATTTCACTTATTATTAAGTTTAACATCAATGCGTTTGCGTTCATTTCTCATCGTTTTTCTATACATAGCATTCTTGAATAACTTAAACAACATCTTCTGAAACTCATTCTTCGCATTTTGACGCTTTTAACTGTTTAAATCTATGTATTTTTTTAACCATAAGCTTTTATTAAACTGTATTGCTCTGTTAATTTTTGTTATTCGGAGCCCGTGACTCACAGCTTGCTTAAGTGCGCGATAATGTATCACATCAAGTTTTTTATCATACAGCGTAGTCATTAATTTTTTTTTGTTTGGAACCTGGGGTTACCATATGCTCAGCACAGAAAGGTAAGTCCTCATAAGCTTTGTGAAGAGTTTTCGAAAATTCGAGATCAACTTCTAGTTTATAACCAATTTCAGCATCATCTGCCACGTTTAAAATTCCCAAGGGATTAATATTTTTCACTCATTTAAATCCTGCGTAAGGTAGTGGTTGAGTCATTGCCCAACCAGAAAAATTGTTAACATCATAATACATTAAATATTTTTCATCCCTATTTGCTTGATAACCTTCTTTCACATAGGGGTTGTTGGCTTTGGCATGTCGATTGCAACATTGGCTAATTTCACCTTGTATGCCGCGCTCCATAAATAAAACTTGATCTATGTCTGTCAGCAATTCAAGTTTTACCTAAAATTTAAATAGCACATTCTGTTTACGTACATTATTTAACTTTTGTTAGAATTTATTAACAAGAGTTCATTACCAACCTTTGTATATTTTAGCATAGCGTCCCAAGTTAGGCCGGGTGTTGTATAATAATGAGCTGGGTCTAGTTCGTATGTTTCGATACGATTATTTCGAAAGTTTTCAAATACTTTAGAAGTATAATCATATGGGTATATGCCTTTTCTTTTCAATAAGTCTATCTGAGCTACTGTATAATGATCATCATTGAAAAATACGATTTCTAGTATTTTGAGTTCGTTTAAGTATGATCATAATTTGTCGAGAGATGAGGTCATAAATTTGGAGGAATCTATAAATCTAATATTAATATTGGTATCTTCTACGAATTTTGTAAATGAAATATATTTTTCTTTTGCCTGTGATAAAATCTGAACTCTTCCTGGAAAACATTTGACGAGCTTTTTTATAAATAAATGTGAATCATAACCGCTAAGGTTATGGAATATTACTGGTATCGTTCTTGAGTCTTAATAGATATATTGTATTTACTATGAGCGGGGCCTCGATACCTAAGACATTGTAAAAAAATTGTACAAGACTGAGTTTAAAAACGAATTATTACTGCAAAATTATACTTACTTTCCAGTGAGATGACAGTGATCTCGAACTTTTACGTCATCCAAGCTGAAAGATTGGTTACATATGTAACACAAAAATGCTTTGTCGCATTTTATTTGTTCTTCAAGTGTCAAATCAATCATTTTGATGGGATTTTTAAACAGTTCTTCCAGTTTCAGAGCGAGGAGATGAAGAGCTTGAACAAACCGCTGAGCAGGTGTCTCATCATTTTCTTCATATTGACTGTAGCTTTTATATTCTGATTTATTATCATTATAACAACATTTGATAAAATAACCAATACTATTTGCTTTGTGGCACTGATAGGCACGGGCACTCTTAATAGGTTCCAGTAGACATTCAAAGTCTGCATATACAACGAAAGGTACACGGTTCTAGTGTGTAAAATTATTAAATTCAAGTATATTCTCATTATTGTTCCTGTTTGGTAATGTAATTTTACTCTTGTTTAAACTCTTACAATCAATTTCATGAGCTTCTAACTTTTGTTTTGATCAAAAATAGTGAAAGCAGCGATCACATATATTTACTGTACGTTGATGTTGCGTTAACTGTTTGCGTACTAAGCGGGATAAATTTTTTATCCAAACATAGTGATATTTATCTATACGTTAGAGTCATCATTATTATCTTTGTCATAATCATCATCATAATCAATGTAGAAGATTTCAACAAATAAAAGATTTACATGCTTATCTTTTTTGTTTGCAGTCAAATGACTAGGAAAAGTAGCATAGGTATTGCCCTTCTTTTTTAAAAAATATGAATTAACTGAAACCTCGTTTTGATTTTCAAATTTTGAAATTTTTTTAGAGTTTATAGGAAACTCGATACCATCATAGTTTAATTCATTTTCATATTGGATATAGTTAGAGAGACGATTTGGATTTTTTTTGCACTGGATATAATGCTGATAAAATAGCCCATTTTAAGCACTGCAAAGATCATGATCGTCTTTGTTTGATACATTCACGCAAGCTTTTTTTTATTTTATGTAGTCTGGTAAGTCTATAAAGGAACTGCCTCGCATAGGGTTTAGTTTGTTAATGTTCACAACCAAGTTTAAAATTGAGTGTAGAGACCATCCAGACCCTTATCAAATTTTGTATGCATAAATTATTGCAAAAATAAATGCAAGAAAAGTTGCATTAATTATTGCATAATTTTATGCAAATCAATTTGCAAAATTTTTTGCAAAATATTTTGCAATTCGTTTTGCAAGAAAATCATCATAAATTTCGTGGTACAAGAATACTTGCAACTTTTTGAGTTGGCAAAATAAATTTCCAGCACGCCAAATCGATTTGTGTAAAAATTTAATTTGATAATCGAAAGGATACGTCCACCAACAAATGTTCGTACATATTCATACAATCACAGTTCTTAGTATGAATGATTTGTGTCAACATTATTATGCACAAACAAATTTATTATACACATCTTGTAAAAAAATCCCATAATTTTTTTCAAAATTTTGTGCATACCACAATGCATATTGTCTTGTAATTTGTTCGGATAAACTACAAAAGCTATATGTGATACTGCATAAATAAGGTATTGAAATTCGTTATTTTGTATTCTCGTGTAATTGCAACAACGGCTTATGATCTGACTATTTTTGCAAAAAGTCTTGCATGATTTTATGCATATTATCTTGCAACTATTTGTGCAAAACGATTTGCATTTTTTCTAAGTTAACAATCCTGAATGTTTCTTTTTAAGAATTATTGAAATATTTTACTTCTCTGTAAAAAATGCTTAGTCTAATTGTTTTCCATCATCAAAGATAAATCAAAAAAATAATGGATAAAATTTATATTGTATGTATAGTCCAAAGTAAGCACAAGGGAAAAATTTCAAAAAGTTTTCAATGTTAAGGTTGTAATTACAATTCTTATTAGAAATTTTATAAGTTTATTTAAAACTNTAATAAAAATTTTTTAATATTATTTGCAAAAGACACAGTATAAAAAAAACCAACGATTTACTAAAAAGTTTTTTTTTTATAAAATATTTTTTAACTCTCTCATCTGACTTGAATGCTGCATAATATAATTTTTTCACACATTTATACGTTTATTACATCTACAAATAATTATTAATCTTACTTAGTAATATTGTACATTATTCAGAATCATTTAAACTAATTTCTAAATAAGAAATCTTTTACTTTGATATTACATACACAATACCGTTATAACAAAATTTAGTCTGTTTCTAGCTTATTTATTAATTGAACGATACAAAATTTGTTCTTATATGGAATCATTACTGCTTTCGATTTCATATCAAATACTTCACAGCAACAAATGTTTTCAGTTTCTTCTACAACATAAGAATATAAATTTGAAGAAAATTCCTTAGTCTTGCACATACAATCGTTAGGATTAACGCTTATTTTTTTTCCTAAAATAATATATTTAATGTTTTCAGATACGGTTGTGATACAGAGCAAGTGGGTCACGGTAATTATCATGCCATTATTGGTTATAATAACGCTATTGTTACGCTTCTTAAGACGTGCATAAGTGTTAACGTGGATTAAAATATTTTCAAATATAAAGCGATTATATGATTGACAAGCGTTTTGTATATTTTCTCCAATAAATTTCTCTACAACAAATTTTGGGATACCTGATAAAGTAACAGATTTTTTACTGCCAAACACTCTAAAATTTTCTTCGTATTGTATGCAGTTCTTAACGTGACACTTATTCATTCAATCACAAAAAAAGCTTACGGTTTTTCTGTTGCAATGTACATCATTAAAAATATTCACAGCATTATTTCTAATGTACCTTAATCTGAAATAAGCCCTGCTAATTTACCAACTCCTAGCAAACAGCTGTGAAGTTAATCAGGAGGAAACGATTTGATGATGTCAAAATATGATAATAAAGAGACGATTGATGGACTCTTAACACCTTTTATTGGATGCATTTCTTTCATTGCTTGATTCATATGCTGCTTATGCTTTCTTTTATTTCTAAGATTCACGTGGCAGAAATCATAAACCCTACTGTGTCCTCTTCCAACAATAACTTGCTCTCCTTTGTGATAGCAATAGGAACAACCAAATCGACCATTAAATTGAATCATGTTCTGTACCATCGGTCTTGCAACAGAATCTATCGTACAGAGAATAGGATGGACTTTTATTGATATACTCTTTTTTTCCAGAAAATTACTGTATGTTAAACCATTCTCTTGAAGATCCACCAGTTCATTTATGAACGGTTGGAGGTACATGTTCATGTTTGGCTTTTTATCTCCTTCCCATAAGCCACAAAGTATTATGCAGTTTTTGCTTGTGCGATAGGATAGTTCATTTATGGATACCATTATAGGCCATAAGCTTCTTTGAGAACTTTTGAAGTAGCTGACGCCATCGGTGTTGAATTGAATGGTTATGTCTTTATCACCAATGACATAATTTTCCTTAAAATGTTGGTAGACTTTGCTATTCATCACATCATTAACATCACTTTGCGTTTGCAAGTGCGTACTTAGATCACTGCTTAACAAATCTTGTAACTGATTTTTTAAGGGCATGTACAAAAAATATGCTCCTTAACTTTTCCGAAACTTTTTAAAGTACACTTTATTGCAGTTCAAACACGAGGTAGGTGCAGTTTCATTGAATGTTAATAACAAGGAACAATCTTTACAGAAATAATACTCTACCATTTCAACGTCAGGAAAAGACTTCAAAAATCTGTGGTTTGATTTATATACTGTTGTCGGAAAATGTAGATCCAATAAGTCTAATTGGCTTTTCAAACAAAGCTGCGACCAGTTGTACCTTAAAGCCATAGCCATAATAACAAATTCACTTTCTTTCCTGCTCACTCGACTACCTGGTATGATAGGTGACCACTCCTGCAAGACATTAAGTAACTTTAGAAATCCATCAAAATTAGTAGCTTTTACAAATTATTAATTAGTGTACTATTAATTATAGTTTAACATGCGTCCCAAGGGACAACAAGTCTAGACTCTCTGACTTTACACATCCAAAACTTTTCGAATAATTTGAGAAAATTTGATAAAAATTACCATGACAGTATGAAAATATCAGGTGGACAATTATTTATGGACACATAAGATGATTACTTGCTTGTTTTTTTACGTGTATCACACGAGCAAATGACATAATGAGCTGATATATTTAAAAATATGAGTAATTCGTAGTCAGTGAAAAATAGTTTTGTACATCTAACTCTTTTGAAAATAAATCACGTAAAAACCATATCGAAAAACGACATAATTTAATCTGGTTTTTATATGGTTCACGGTGTAAATTTATTTTGTTTTCACATCGTTTTTCGTCTCAAATCACCTCATGGTCTGAAGCCATAATATTTCCTTAAAACCACTAGGTTTTTTAAAAATAAGGGCAAATGGATAAAAGTACCAACTGTCACAAAACTACGAGATCAAATAACTTTTTAATAGTCAATAAGCTTTGCCCTTACAAAAAATATAAAAGACAATAACATGGCTTTTAAGAAATCATATGGTTTCAAAACCATGTTGTAATTTGAGACTAAAGATCTATATAAAAATTAAGTTAAATTACAACATAAACCATATGAAAATAGCATAAAAGCAATTTTTTTAGCATAGTACACATCTCCAGGCACTCACATGAGTGCGCAGCAGCGCTCTACGCACGAGCTGCGAGTCACGAGTGTAAATCAAAGTCTTTACAGCCACAATTGATAGCTCTAAATGTAGTTCCCGCGCATCGCGTAAGGAAATATTGCTCGTATAGATGAAAAATTTATGAACAAAGAAATTTGAAAAGGTAAAAACTTTTTAAAAACTATTTATACAAACTGGAAGAGAGATATACAATAATAAAATATTTTTCATTACAAAGTCTTCCTTTTTTTCAGTCTCTGGCTTTTCTTTTTTTTTTTACTACGCATCTTGACGTATACATCACATTGAACAGTCTTTAGTGCCCCAAGAAACAAAAATAAATTCGGATTCAACGTGTGCAGCATCTTGTTAAAATATCAATTGAACGATTCGCAATTATTGTTAGTGCGACTAAACAATAATGACGATTGAGCCCACATTTCGGGTGAAAATAGCAAGTTACTTGCACTGTAATTTTCAACCAGATTCTAAGCAAAGCGCGTTATGCGTGCATGGAGGCTAGACCACTAAAAATTTTCGGCCTATCAGAGCTCATTCAAAAGTATATCCTTCATTTCGATACATATCGAAGCTTTAATCGAGATTTAATCGCTATCTGTCTTTTATAATGAGAGTATGTAGTCACAAGACTTTTACCCTTCTGAATCGTTAGGAATAGTAGCCATAAAGTCTTCTGTAAAACAGTTGTCAATGGTACTGGCTCAATGATCGCTTATTTCCTTCAAAAGTTAATTTACCTGTTCTCTTTTGAATTGTTGTACATATTAATTCAAAAGTTTAAGCCCACTCTCTTTTCGTTCAATGCACAGGGAACCAATTTGACTATGCTTTCTAATAATCTTGGAACAAATTTGACTATTTTTTGATATTGGGAACCAATTTGATAACGGCCACAAGAAGCAACCTATTTCCTTACATCGGAACCACTCATAGCAGAGTGGATATGGTACTCGGCTCGTGTGCAGAAGATCGCCGGTTCAAATCTTGAGGAATGTTTTTTTTTTTTTTTTTTTTTTTTTTTTTTTTTTTTTTTTTTTTTTTTTTTTT
>NW_019384285.1:22424-43364 GCF_000648655.2 Copidosoma floridanum | reverse complement strand
AAAAAAAAAAAAAAAAAAAAAAAAAAAAAAAAAAAAAAAAAATACGAAAATAAAAACAAGAAAAACTTAAAACGACACACAGAAAGCACAAGGTATGCAGAACACTACTAACAAAAAAAAACATTTATGATGGAGCACTGTTATAACCCTCCAACAATGAATCGCCCACACACACATATATATATTACAACTTAAGCACACTAGGATAATAATACATTCATGATAATGTATGTAGCCCGTTCCTCCACCACTAAAACCTTCCCTCCTAAGTGATAATATGTACGCCACTTTCAAATCCCACCATCCGCACATCAACCCCCAACTTATTTTTTTTTAATCCACTTAGCATCGCATTAATGGACCCATGAACTATAATACTAATACTGAGCGCTGGATATATGTTGGGAAGATACGCGAAAACCATCGTTAAAAAAATACGAAAAGTTGGAACGACTCTCCCAACTAAAGGGGGCGACTCATTATCACTTGTCGCATACTAACCCATACGCAGCCCGCCACACATGCAATCAGAAAACCGACTATAACCGAATATTACACAAAAGCTGGAAGCGGAAAAAATCTCATTCGAAGCAGCTCTTAACATCTCAGGCGTTAGGCAAATACGTACACTGGACAATACTTGCAAACGATACTCAGATAGCTTCATCAAAGATATGATAATAAATGTCTTATTGGACAATTCCGAATTCATCACCGCAATAACCATTACATAACAAGAAACGTGAGCAGTCAAGGTAACCCTTAGAAACGTGAACAGCAGCCTTCAGCATCGTGAAGTGAGAAAGTTCACAGAACATCCCGAATTAGATCGAGCCAAAATCCGAGAGCTAGCCGCTATCAGTACAGATGGGGCTCAATTTTGGTAGTCCGATACGACTTGATATATCACAACAGTCGAAAATTATAACGGTCAGGAGTCGCGAGACTTAGCATCAGTTGTGAACAAGGGGAAAGGCTTAAAGTTTAAGTTTTTAATGTCTCCCTGTGGATGTCGCGCGAAAATTCGCTGATTATCTGTTTGCCCTCGGCGAAGTGCATTGTACACATGTAAAAAACAATTTATATGTACTATGAGTTGTTCATTCTGATGTAGGAAAATTACTATGGATAAGGCAATTGAAGAGTCATGCATGCCTACAATAAGGAAATTAAAGAAGGCGAGTATGACAGAAAATAAAAAAAAACCGTTAAATTTATTTCAATAATTTATTTGAAAATAAAATCTTCTACATCAAATCATTGCAGAAAAATGTACAAATTTATCAGTAGCGTGCAGTCTGAAAAATTGCAAGACGGTAAGAGATCCATGAAAACGCTACAGTAAGAAATTCGATACATTTGGATTTACTTTTTCTTCTCGTAGTATAAGTTATTTAATATTAAATCGAATGAACAATGTTTTATTTTTTTTTTGCTTTTTTCAAAAGATAAAGTACTATTTAACTTGAAGTAAAAATATTATTGAGTACACAAACGCATAATTAATAGACATAAATAAAGTGAGCGAGTACGAGAATACACTGTAAATTTCAAAATTTCAGTTTTACACATTTTTTTATAATCCTAGCTTTTATTCTCTAACAGTTCAACACTACTTATGCATAGTGCAACGCATGCATGACTTATACTTATTAAATAAAAGTTTGAAACGAACAAAAAAAAATTTGATACACTATTTGCACTCATAGTATAGTAATATCAATTACAACAATAATTGAGTTTAGACTAATTATTAAAAAGTACGAAAACGCATAATTCACTAAAATAAATGAAACTATATTAATAAAGTAAGCGAGTAGGAGCTTGCAATAGAAATCTACGAATTTCGGAGCATCGTAGCTTTACTGTCAACCTCGCTTTTGTCTGGAAACAATGTAACACTACTTACATGTAAAACTACAAAAAACTTGTACTCATTTAGTATAAGTTGAGAAAAAGAAAAACAAATTACAAATATTTGGTGCCACTGCGACAAGAGTAAAGAAACTCGCAGCGTACGAGAGAAAACACCTACACACCCTTCGACAGAATTTAAGAGCTCACTGTCGCACACTAAGTTTGATGGGCCATTGATAAAATTTAAGCTAATTTTTTGCAAAATAGGAGTTAATTATGTGTTGTCGTTCTCGCAGACCACGAACATATTCGTCGTTGGTTACGGGATTGTATTCCACCAGTCTACGATCTTGATTCCCTGGAATTTGCATATCTACTCTGGAAGGCAATACATTGACTGTTACTGAAAGTGTGTTTATCCACGAGAATTTCTTAATAAAATTTAATTATGTAGTTATCTTTTATGCCGTTAAAAATTATATAAAACGGCAGCTGTCATCATTATTTTGCTAGCAAAATCTGGATGGTAATGTAACACCTGCTCTGTGTTTATACACCTACATATCTGCTTCCAGATACCCATAGTGTTCTCAAAGATTGACCTTGTTCTTCTTAGTGCAGTTGAGAAACAAAATTCCGCAGTTCCGGGTAGTGCATCGACCATAGCAGTGAGTGGAATGGCTGAGGGAGTATAACCATTATCAGCTGCAAATAATAAACATTATACTACTTAAATTTTCACTATTTCAAGAGACACGTTATAACTTCAAAACTTTTCTTTTACTGATCTCATTGCAATTTATATTTTAATCAAATATTTTGTACACAAACCTTACAGGATATACAAAGTGATACATACCAATCAAAAAATATCTCCCTTCTTCTCGAGTAATATCAAGATTGTTTCGTAAATCATACATATGCGTTCACATATTTGAATACTGCCACACGAACTGATTATTCATTGAACCATTTGTCATTCTTATATTCATAAAATTGTAGTTTATATCCAAGACCTACAACACGAAAGTGTTTAATAAATAAAATAAATAATATCACACATTTAAAACCAAAAATGCGAAATTTAATAACCACATTAGAGTTGCTCACAATTTTTACATCAATAGAATGGTTTTGGTGATGATCAACGAAAACCTCTTCGTGATCTGAGGGACTGCACATTTGAACCAAAGTTTAATCTACTGCCCCGATGGAACCTGGGATGTTACTGCGTCGGTGAAAACTAAAATAGAATTGCATTGTGAATATACATAATTATTTTAAATAAGTCATTGCCGTAGTACCTTGTTTCGGTAATTTGTCTTTCCACTCTGTTTCGTGGAAAAGCAATAAAGTCATTTGCTAGGGCACATATAGCAGGAATTACAATGTGCACGTACTTACTAAAAGTACTTTATGACATTGGATGAAAATATTCTTGAGCAATAGATTGCTGGTACGAACCACAGGCCAGAAATATTAAAACTGCGAGCACTTGTAAATGAGGTGGAATACCATCTGGGTGGTATGGTAAATGCGGCAACAACAAGTTGACAAGATTCATGGCTACATGCGTTGGCATACGGTATAGTCTTCTAAACAGATGATCTCCAGCGCTGAACGGATCGCAAATGTCTCGAAGCAAATGACGAGTTATAGCATTAGTTTCTCTGGGTCGTCCTCTGGGTCTTCCATGTCCTCATAGTTTAAAAGACCAATGTAACGTAACGCATCTATTACTTCTAGAAAATATTTGCAATATTTACATTTGTGGTTAGGATGCTAGTCACGATGTTTTACTTGCACTGCGTCAAGAAAGACTACGATACCTTGAGCGCCGTATCATATATTATATAAGGAATAGGCCAAATAACCCATCGTTACTCTGCGATGGCACCCAAAATATCCTACTTTTCGTTCAGATCATTTACAGGGCAAAAACCGTGAGGAAAAAATAAAAGAGAGGTTATGTGAGTTCTTTTTTTTAACGGGCACTAGTATATACATATTTAACCAGATTTTACAATAAAATATCGATTACGTACACAGATAAATGGTAGTTATTTATGTTAATAATGTTTAAAAATACCTATAGACTGGCAGAACCCAAACCTAAAATAACGTGCAACTTGATCAACTGAAATTATTTTCATGCAGTTACCGACTTACTACAAATAACAACTCATCGTAGGTTCATTCAATCCCCCCTTGGTTCACGTTTCGGTTTGTTCCAGTTATGTTATACATAGTTATACTTTTCTAAACAAAAGTACATTATAAAACAGAACTGGAGCGATCCGACCCGAAAAGAAAACCGGGGGGGCTTGAACAAACCTATTGTCTCGACCAGACGCCATCTTGATGTACATGAGGCCGCGTGTCATCGCACAATTGGTTGGTTATATAGAACACGTCATCAACGTATTGCGTTTTTCATCAATCTTTGCTTAACAAAATCTTGTAACATTGCACGTACGTACTCTTGAAACGCTAAAATACTTTGAAACATCGCTGCTAATCCATTGAATACGTTATCAGCTACATAATTTTTCATCGCCATGGAGAACGTGTGAGTATAACTTCAGTAATCGCAGTTATCAAATATTTAAAATTCGACTGTGATACACCGTAGTATTTATAAGTTGTTTATCACCATATATCTCGTATGCCTTTGTTAATTTCAATTGCAATCATTATTCTGTAGGTCTTCAAATTATGCATAGTTTTTGCAAAACTTATTTAAAATTAGTATTCTGCATGTTTTGATTTCAACATAACCTGTTTCTTCGCGTTTATTTACAGAGCGGCCGTGCACCACTTTTATATGCAATGATTATTCCAAATATTATTTAAGATTGATAACTTGACAAATATGTGATTTACAGCAAAACAAACAAACCAGGTTTTCGCTGGAATACAGATCAAACAAACATGTTACTCAGTGCCTTGACAAAGAGACCCATGCTTGCTTCGGGGAAGTCAATAAAGTATTGGGTTGGGATGACGTAGCTAAGGAAGTGTCAGGGGTCGGAAGCTCCAAAACAGTTAAGCAGTGTCAGACTATGAGTATTTTACAGTACAATTTGATGGCACATAGTTGTGTGGATAATGAGGTACCTATCACTATTATTTCAGCATTGGAAATATCTCAAAGGAAAGGACAAAAAAATACAGGCGACCTTCAAGAAATCTATACAACGAGAAACAGGTAACATCGAAAACAGTGTTATTGTACCTACCAATAGCACGTCACGAATGATTCAAAATCTTGTAGGTGAGTCACACGAAAATGGCCTAGAAATTGTGCTGAAAATAGGACTAAACAGCGTAAAACCAGGTAAGACATGTATATATATATATATATGAGCGCGCGGTGGCTCAGTTGGCTAGGTAGCGGACTGGGACGCGGGAGACCGTGGTTCGATTCCCGGCCAGTGCGACTTTTTCGGACAAGTACCTCTGTGTATTTTCACAAGTGCTTTTTCATCACGCAATGCTCCTCAAGGAGGGTTTAGGCAAACNTGAAGCTCTCTGAGTATCGTTTGCAAGTATTGTCCAGTGTACGTATTTGCCTAACGCCTGAGATGTTAAGAGCTGCTTCGAATGAGATTTTTTCCGCTTCCAGCTTTTGTGTAATATTCGGTTATAGTCGGTTTTCTGATTGCATGTGTGGCTGGATGCGTATGGGTTAGTATGCGACAAGTGATAATGAGTCGCCCCCTTCAGTTGGGAGAGTCGTTCCAACTTTTCGTATTTTTTTAACGATGGTTTTCGCGTATCCTTATAATAATGTATTCAAATAAAATTTTGTACTCCATGCATCACTCTTACCTAGATGTTGCTGAGATTGTCATTCAGCCTAAAAAACTCATCAACCACTCTAGTGATTTGACTGTATCAACATTTCAAACATCGGCTGCTGCTAGCAATGATGAGTATCAACGGACGTTTTCTTGGAGATAAAATTAAATTATTCGTTACTTAATAGATATAAAATGCTAGCAGCAAAAAGCCACCAAGCATTAAAGTGCCAGTGACTGAATTTTGAGACAAATGTTCGCCAGTTTCAAGATGCTCAAAACAAGCAAAATATTCCTTCATCAGAACTGTGCGCTATGAAGAATCGACACTTAGCAGTACCAACACCACTAGCAGGTAAGCTCCTTGTTATGTGGATATATAGAGATAATACGGGATGAATTTGTAGCTTAAGGCATTTATTAAATACTTTACAGGTGCTTTCGTGTTTGTATCAAATGCAGCAGCTACAATTGAAGGGCACAACAGTGATGTACCTACACCTGGAAATCCTCTTTCGACTGCTAGGAATAAAATAAAATTAGAAAATAATGGACAGACGCTTCATTCCAATTTGGTTACTGTGACTCCAAAAAGAAGTCATTGTAAAGAGTATACCGAATACCAAAAAATGTGGCGTAACAAAAGGTTCAACTGCCTATAAAAAAAACCGAAAAGCTGCACAGAACTCAACACTTTAACAAATATCGTCCTGCGTGCAAGAAAAAGCACATTAAAAAAATTTGTTTACTCAAAGAAAATTAAGTTATTAGATTTAATAATAAAAAAGTATAAAGAGCAAGACAAGTAATGAATAGTACGCACGTCAAACTCAGTGTGCGACAGTGAGCTCTTAAATTCCGTCGAAGGGTGTGTAGATGTTTTCTCTCGTACGCTGCGAGTTTCTTTACTCTTGTCGCAGTGGCACCAAATATTTGTAATTTGTTCTTCTTTTTCTCAACTTATACTCAATGAGTACAAGTTTTTTGTAGTTTTACATGTAAGTAGTGTTACATTGTTTCCAGACAAAAGCGAGGTTGACAGTAAAGCTACGATGCTCCGAAATTCGTAGATTTCTATTGCAAGCTCCTACTCGCTTACTTTATTAATATAGTTTCATTTATTTTAGTGAATTATGCGTTTTCGTACTTTTTAATAATTAGTCTAAACTCAATTATTGTTGTAATTGATATTACTATACTATGAGTGCAAATAGTGTATCAAATTTTTTTTTGTTCGTTTCAAACTTTTATTTAATAAGTATAAGTCATGCATGCGTTGCACTATGCATAAGTAGTGTTGAACTGTTAGAGAATAAAAGCTAGGATTATAAAAAAATGTGTAAAACTGAAATTTTGAAATTTACAGTGTATTCTCGTACTCGCTCACTTTATTTATGTCTATTAATTATGCGTTTGTGTACTCAATAATATTTTTACTTCAAGTTAAATAGTACTTTATCTTTTGAAAAAAGCAAAAAAAAAATAAAACATTGTTCATTCGATTTAATATTAAATAACTTATACTACGAGAAGAAAAAGTAAATCCAAATGTATCGAATTTCTTACTGTAGCGTTTTCATGGATCTCTTACCGTCTTGCAATTTTTCAGACTGCACGCTACTGATAAATTTGTACATTTTTCTGCAATGATTTGATGTAGAAGATTTTATTTTCAAATAAATTATTGAAATAAATTTAACGGTTTTTTTTTATTTTCTGTCATACTCGCCTTCTTTAATTTCCTTATTGTAGGCATGCATGACTCTTCAATTGCCTTATCCATAGTAATTTTCCTACATCAGAATGAACAACTCATAGTACATATAAATTGTTTTTTACATGTGTACAATGCACTTCGCCGAGGGCAAACAGATAATCAGCGAATTTTCGCGCGACATCCACAGGGAGACATTAAAAACTTAAACTTTAAGCCTTTCCCCTTGTTCACAACTGATGCTAAGTCTCGCGACTCCTGACCGTTATAATTTTCGACTGTTGTGATATATCAAGTCGTATCGGACTACCAAAATTGAGCCCCATCTGTACTGATAGCGGCTAGCTCTCGGATTTTGGCTCGATCTAATTCGGGATGTTCTGTGAACTTTCTCACTTCACGATGCTGAAGGCTGCTGTTCACGTTTCTAAGGGTTACCTTGACTGCTCACGTTTCTTGTTATGTAATGGTTATTGCGGTGATGAATTCGGAATTGTCCAATAAGACATTTATTATCATATCTTTGATGAAGCTATCTGAGTATCGTTTGCAAGTATTGTCCAGTGTACGTATTTGCCTAACGCCTGAGATGTTAAGAGCTGCTTCGAATGAGATTTTTTCCGCTTCCAGCTTTTGTGTAATATTCGGTTATAGTCGGTTTTCTGATTGCATGTGTGGCTGGATGCGTATGGGTTAGTATGCGACAAGTGATAATGAGTCGCCCCCTTCAGTTGGGAGAGTCGTTCCAACTTTTCGTATTTTTTTAACGATGGTTTTCGCGTATCTTCCCAACATATATCCAGCGCTCAGTATTAGTATTATAGTTCATGGGTCCATTAATGCGATGCTAAGTGGATTAAAAAAAAATAAGTTGGGGGTTGATGTGCGGATGGTGGGATTTGAAAGTGGCGTACATATTATCACTTAGGAGGGAAGGTTTTAGTGGTGGAGGAACGGGCTACATACATTATCATGAATGTATTATTATCCTAGTGTGCTTAAGTTGTAATATATATATGTGTGTGTGGGCGATTCATTGTTGGAGGGTTATAACAGTGCTCCATCATAAATGTTTTTTTTTGTTAGTAGTGTTATGCGTACCTTGTGCTTTGTGTGTGTCGTTTTAAGTTTTGCTTGTTTTTATTTTCGTGGTTTTTTTTTTTTTTTTTTTTTTTTTTTTTTTTTTTTTTTTTTTTTTNACGCAGAGGGGGAAAAAAAATTAATTAAAAAAACAACCTATTTTTGGTTTTTCTTTTTTTTTTTTTTTTTGTTATTTTAAGTTCCTCTTTCTCTTTTTTTTAATTGCTGAGTGTTTGACGAATAGTGTATTTTGATGGTTGTTTTTTTTTTGTGTATTTGTGTAACTTTTGTGTTTGTTTATTCTGTGTTTTGTTTTTGTTTGATGATTATGATTTTTTTTGGGTGTACTTCTTATTTGTGTTATTTGATTTTTTATGTGTATTTATTACTTGATTTATTAATTTTTCTAATACTATTATTTTTTTTCTCATTTTTACACATATAACTACATTTTATGTTGTTTTCTGTAAAAGAGAAAGGAGGGCATATATATCATGTATCTAGATCTTCTAATTTGGGTGGATTGATGATAGTTGCACTTAGCTCTGGGGGTTCTCTGCAGCTCCAACAGTAATGTTGGCTTACCAGTTCCCTTACATGGTGTTTTTGTGTGCATCCAAAGATGCACCTCGTTTGAATATCTTTAAACCTATAGTTGATGTGATGGTGGTAGCACTGCTTGCACGATCGCCAGACTGGCAATCTGATTCCACAATCTTGGTAATTGCCAAAATTAGGTGAGTTGGCTAGGCTGGCCTTTCCTTCCAGATTCGTTATTTTGAGGAGTCCACCGTAGGTTATTTCATGATTGTCCGCAGCCGCTTGTTGTCAGCAAAGGAGCTCTTAGGGATCATTCTTTAGGTGTCCGGATAGTGGTGATATCTCGCGATGCACGAACATAAAGTTTAGTCCCTGCCGCATTGCTTTGCCTTATGTGATGTCTCGGCTGGTTTCCTTGACCATGTCGCAGAAAAACTCTTTCTCCCACAGGATTTCATTCACGATAAAATGAATTTTGTTCTTAAAGTCCTCCTGTGGCAAATTTTGTTCTTCGCGATGATGGCGGGCCAAACCGTATTTAAGTGCCCGCAAGAGCTTTTTACCCTAATGTTACCCCTTTTTTTATTGCTAAATTGTGCGACCACCTGCCGAAATGTTGTATTGTTTTCTTAAGCTTGATTTTGCAATCAATGATACGTGTAGAATCGTAGTCGTTTAATTGGATGAGCGACACGTGTACTCTAGTTCAATTTATGACCGGTTCAAGAATGTCGCATTCTCCTATATTGACTAGAGAGAAAGTTGTAAGATTAGCGAAAGATTGGCTGCAGTCATATTCAATGATTACTGTGGCTCGGTTGACGATTTGGTAGCAGATGAATAGCCAGAGAATCATATTTATCTATGAAATGAGTAATTTTTATTTTGTTTTTTTTGATTAATATTATTGACTCATTCTTTATCGTAGTCTTTATGGCACAATAAACGAAAATGACGACGACATTACACGGAAAAATTTATCAAGGAAAAAGGGTATACTCATCTGCAGATGGCACGTGCATGGGTAAGTATATTTGCGTGTGTTTTTTTTTAATTTATTTTTTTTTATTTAGAGGTTCTGACAGATTTATAAGTGATATTGGCAGTTGTTGCGTACTATTTTGCTGTGTGTTTCATTGATCTTAATTTTTACGATTCCGTTTTTCCACTTGTCGAGTACTAAGTGAGGTCCTGAATACTGATCATTAAATTTATGACCTTCGGGGCCCTGTAGGAGCCATACATTGTCTCCTATTTTAATTAATTAAGAATTTGATTTTTTATCATATATCTATTTGGTCTGTTTTTAGCAATAATTAATTTTTTTTTGAGTGATCCCATGTAGAGTGTTTAGTTGAGTGACTAGATCTGTCATGTATTGTGAGTATGTGGGTAATAAATCATCTGCTTCGAAGGGCTCGCTACTAGGTAGCCGTGCTGTTTTTCCAAAAACTAATTCGAAAGGTGTGTACTGTGGGCTTTCGTGTTAATTAGTATTGAAATGAAATGTCACCAATTCTACCCTTTCATCTCACTGTTCTTTTCTTGTAATGAATATTGTAAGGTATTCAGTAAGGGTGTGATGTGATCTTTCAAGGGAAACGTTTGATTGGAAGTGAAAGTTGTTGTTTTAAACTGCTTGATTTTGAATCGACTAGCTACACTCTTAATTAATTTTTTTAGAAAGTTAGTGCCTTGATCCGTTAGTATTGGTATGTAATATGGGCCACTGGAGGGGATAAGAAATTCAACATAGCATGGAAGAGTCAATGCATATGCATGCGCAGCATAGGACTCGGAGGCTATTTTTCCTCCGCATTTAAATTTTTTATGACAATGAGGCCCATGCGTTTTTCTAAACTATATTTACATCAGGAAGCAGCTCCCAGTACACTTTTTTTATACTCTAGAGCTATGTAACTCACGAAAATCAGAATTAAAATATGCAACTGCTAATAGCTTTCCCGCGTATACATATATCCACAGCAGTGCTCGTATACATATAGGTACAGCACTCTATCAGCAACTGCGTATGTTAATTCGGATTTTCGTGAGTTACATAGCTTTAGAGTATAAAAAAAGTGCACCGGGAGCTGCTTCCTGATGTAAAAATAGTTTAGAAAAACGCACGGGCCTCATTGTCATCAAAAATTTTAATACGGAGGAAAAATAGCCTCCGAGTCCTATGCTGCGCATGCATATGCGTTGACTCTTTTGCGCCATGTTAAATTTCTCATCCCCTCCAGTGGCCCATATTACATCCCAATAGCTGCTGGAGCTCCGTGAATACAAATGAATTTCTGAGCGAAAGCGTCTGCTATTGATATAGCAGTTTGATCTTTCAATGGGACTGCCATAGCGTATTTTGAGAATAAGAACTGCATCGTTAGAATATACTTGTTATTTTGCTGAGTTGCTGGTAACGGACCCACCATGTCTAGAGCGAGTTTAGCAAAAGGTTTGGTAGGTGTGTCGGTGATAATTAATTTTTGTTGAGTTTTAACACGTACTAGTTTTTTTTTGTTGACATTCGAGAAATTTTTGTAGGTACGATTGGATGTTTTTCTTTTGGATGTTCCCAAAAATTTCAATGTTTTAGTTTGTTGAAAATTTTATTTACACCTTTATGCCCTTCTATAGCGGGATTATGCATTTCCATAATAATGTTATATCTTTTCTGTGGCGGTGGATGCTGTATTATTCCCAGGCAAATTATTATTTTGATTTGTGTGATATGTTTTCGTAACATCTGTAATATTTTTTGGAACTCGATAATTTCTAATTTGGCCGTTCTAGCGATACTGACTGTCAAAATATTTTTGTCCATTAGTATTTCATTTAAATTAATAAGTGACTTATTTAGCACTGTTGTTATGTTTGTTACGCCTTCTTTGTCTTGACCTCTTATGTGTGTAACTATGTAAAATAGGGTGTTATGTTCAATTAATTTAGGTGTGCTGATTGTCAGTCAGTTTTTCCAAGTGGGGTAACTTATTTTTTGTACGAATATTTTGTGCTCCATCATCTAGTGGTTGGCCGAGGTTGTCGGTGAAATAACGATAAGTGTTTTTTCTCATATAGATTTTTTTTCTTGAAAAAATTATTTTATTGTTTGTGTGACTAGGGTGGGTGGAGTGTTATTGTTATTATTATCATTCTGCTTATTTTTTTTTCGTGTCGTCCTAGAATGGATGCTGCGCATAGGGGTAGAGTATGGAAAAAATTTTCTTCGCCGTTATAAGGATCTTGACTTTTATTAGTTTTGTTATGGGTGCTTGGCGAGTTTTCTTTGGTTTACCTTACTTCTATGGGAGAGACCGCCTGCTTTTGCTCGAAAATAGCTTAGCCGGGTGAATGGTCTTTATTGTTATTGTTGTCTAATTTCCATTTTTTGGGAGCTCAAACTAATAGGGCTTCTTTGTAACGGGATCTGATGCTTTTACCTGTACTCTGGCGTATCGTTATGGCATATTGCTGGGTTTCTTCTGATACGGTATGTGGCAGCTATTGCGGCTCTCTTTTGTGCAGGTGAGTTAAAGTAAGTGAGCGTCGATTCACTCTCTAGATAACGCGTCTGCGTTAACGTTCAGGAAGCCTGGTTTGTATATTACCTATATCAAATTATTAATCAGAGAGTTCAAGTCACTAGCATGTGACCTAGGAGCATGGATCTTTTATCGTATTGAGCCACACAAGGGGTCAATGATCCATCACTAATATGAAATTTCTTCCGTACAAGTATATTCTAAATTGCTCGGTACAATCTATTATAGCCAGAGCTTCTTTGGATAACTTACAGTAGTTGCTTTCACTTTTAGATAAGGTGTGGGATATGAAAGCGATTGGCTTATCTTTTCCAATTTCTCCTTGTCAAAGCATGCCTTTTATAGAGTAGCCCAAAGCCTTTATTGTAAGTATAAACGTGTTTCTAAAGCCGGGGTTGATTAAAATTAGAGAAGAGCATATTTTATCTCTCAGAATTTTAAATACTGTTTGAGTTTCTTCGTTCCACATGAACTCCTGACCCTTTTTTAGTAGCACGTTTAAAGGTTTTGTTATATTAAAAAAGTTATCTCTAAATGTACGGTAGTAATCTACTTATCCTAAAACTCGTCGAATGTTTTTTTGATTTTTTGGTCGAAAAAATTATGTAACTGCTTCTTTTTTTTTGGGTCAGATTTCATCCACTCTTTACTAACTATGTGACCCAGATAATTTATCACTTGTTTTGAGGTTTTTCTGGTTGCAAGACTAAATTTGCTTTTCTTAGTTGCTTTAAAAATTAAATGATGACTCTACAATGTTTATCAAATTCTTGGGAATGAGTACATACATCCTCGAAAAAAGAAATTTCTCCTTTAATATTTGAAATTAAGGCAGCTATGAGTACCAAAAATATTGGTGCACTTGTTTTTATTCTGAAAGGGCATCTTTTAAAGTGAAAAAGTCTTAGATCGCACGTAAAGGCAGTTTTATGTTTGTCTTCTATTCTTATTTTTATTTGGTGATAACCAGCTTTCAAATCAAAGACTGTAAAGTATTTAGATGCGCCTATTTTGTCTAGAATATCTGCTATGGATATTCGGATTTGGGCTGTTGGAGTATTATTTTTTGTTTCATAATTTCGAATTTCAGTTTTTAGAATTTTGTTTCTTATTTCATGATTTCAAATGTCGGCTTCTTGTAATGTCATCTTTAATATTATGATTCCGGATCTTGGAGATCTTTGATGATTCGGGGTTTTTTATGTCTTGGTAACTGGTGAGTTCGAATTGTGTAGTTTTTGAGGGTTCTAAGTAAGAGTGCTCTGTTTCTTCAACGCGTAAGAATTTGTATGGAATATTTGTGCATGCGATGGAATTTTCACGCTGTTTTTGGAAATACCTTGTGTTATTTGTTCTAGTTTCGATAGGTATTACGTAATTTCTCATTTAAAAGTCATTTATTTAGGAATTAATTTGAACTTGAAAAGTACAAAATATCTCGTTTCTTATTAGGCCGTATATTTCTATGGGGAAATCATCCATTATGATGTGAAATTCGAAGAAGCATTCATGAAAGCTTAGAATGATGTACCATTCGGTTTTAATTTTCCCGTTTGTTATGCCTTTTAGGTGCGGACTGGTATTTTGAAAAATTATAATGTTGGGTGGAATGACGGACTCTTTAATGAGTGATGTTTCCGCACCAGTGTCGAAAATAAACGACAAGGGTCGATTGATTTCACTAAATTTGATTGTTATGGTAGGTGTTTGGGTTTTGATGTTTAGTAAGATAGTTTTGTTAACTATTATCTGTTTTGGGAAGATGTTGGTATTACATTGCTGGTTTCTCCCAAGCTTCCCCTCTGGAAGAAACCTGAGTCGTTTTCCGATGCCTCTTGTTTGATTTTATCGTTGTAGGCTTTTTTTTACATTCACTTTTACAGTGGCCTAATTTTTTGCAATAGTTGCACGTTTTTTGATTGTTTCGATCATTATTAAATGGATTTGGCGTTTGTTGCTGCGTATATTAGTTTGGTACATAATTGTTAGATTGATATGTAGATGCGGGATTGTTATGTGATGGTTGACTCCATGACACGACCTTTTTTGCGGACTGAGTGGATAACGGTGCCCTCGTCTTTCTCAAATTTTGCGTTTTTATGGAGTTTGGATTAAGTTTATTCGTTCATCTTGACTTTATCTACTAGTTATGATTTTTACTGTTTCTTGTAGATATTCGGGTTTAACACGTGAACTCTCTTTTGATTTCTATTGCTTGAGTTGTGGCAGTTTCGAGGTTGATTGCGTGGCCCATATGTGCTCTTATTACCCAAAGTAACTCTTTTATGAAATTTTTAATTATATACTGTTCTAAATGGGTATAGAAGTATGTATTTGACTGTTGCGGAGGGTTGCTACAATTAATTCTCTGGTGGTGCCCTTAACTCTATTAGAAAAGGAGATAACGTTTTCTTCTTTTTTTTTGTTTTAACGCCACTAGTTCGCCTATTATTTAAAGCAATGTTTTTTAGGGTCCAAAGATGCTTGTAAAAAATATTGCTATTTCCTCGATGATGTCAAAAATTTTATTTTTAATTGGGAAACATGCTTCTCCTGAAAGTCACATTTGAATTAATTTTGCTAGATTGGGTGCTCTGTATCTGTCTAAAAAGGTTAAGAGTGGGATGTTTAACCCGTTATTTATAGGTATAAATTTGATTGCGTCTTTTATAAAAAGATTGCAAATGGGTGCCAGAGTTAAATTATTTATGTTATACAAGCTATGCATATTTTGGAAAGGGGTGCTTGATAAATGCTTAAAAAAAAAAAATAGAGTGATTATTGAGAGTACAATGGTTGCAGTTATGATTATTAGGTGTTTCTATAAGTTTGGGAAGTGTGCTGATGCTTAAATTGTTAGTAATCTTGTTTTTAGTTGATTGAGTTGTATTATTGCCTGCTGAAAATCGAGATTCATAATTCGTTTTATTAGGGTTGGTGAACTGCGATGCTCTCATATATGGATTAAACGGGGTATTGAGATCTAATTTTGAAAAATATTTAGTGATTTCCATGTCATTCGTTAAAAGTTTACTAATTTATTGGTTGAAGTTGGAGCCGGCTTCTTTTTGCTGAATGGCAGTAATGATTTCCAAGAGATTTATGTTTTAAGTAAGCATATCTTTTAAGATTTCAATCATTAATTTGTCTTAACAAACACTTGTGACGATTTCCGTGTCTATCATTCCCGATAAGAATGCCAGTAATTTATTGATTTTGGGAGCGTTTGCGAGATTTATACTAATGGGTAAATCTTTTTGTTCCATTTATAAATAAGTCAAACAATCTGATAAAGTTGGTTGTCTTTTTACAGTAAAAGTAGGTTCAACTCTGCCAATGTGAGTGAGTAGAATTTTAATTGCGTCAGCTTTGCGGTTGTCCATTACAAATATGTAAAAACTAGTGGATTTTTAGGACGAGCCCGCAATTGTTACGTCGTGGCTCTTCGACGTAACTTTAGCGCGCGAGAATTTGACTGCAGCGTGCAGCACGTAGACAGCAAATGCATTTGTGTTCAGCAACATTTGTAATCAAGTTAAAGTATTTAAAGTAATTTACCAGTACCTTTACAAGTAATGGACAATTAGCAGCTGACAGCTCTCTTGGGTAGGCCAGTGAAGTAAATTGCTTGTTAAGCCGGTAATAAATTATAAGAAAGGAAAAGCTCAATTGAAATGTTAGCGAAACTTGCTTATTTGGATCACAAATATTGTAATGATAATTTAGACAATCGGACGTTTAATAATGTAACTCGCTGTAGTTAATACCGGTTACTTGGTTGTTGGTCGACTGATTCTCCAGGAAAGAGGACGAGCTCGCAGGGAGTGGTTCTATTTAAACCCTGAATCGGATCGATAATCGGGGGTAGGACCAGTGGTGAGTCAAGGAGTGGAGGTTAATTTGATTTACATATTCTTGGCAAAAAGGTGCAGCTGCAGGCGTAAGCCAGATGTTTAATTGAGCAGGGATAGAGTTAGGGAGCAGGAATGGCTGGTGAGCACGCGATCTACCAAGAGTGCGTTAGTATCGATGTATGGGTGCGGTAGCCAGGTGACGAATACCATATGATATTTTTTACCGACAGTGGGTGGATGTCAGTAGACGTGAGAGTATATTCGTTATGAGAAGTAAGAATAACGCTATTTATTGAAAAGTTAATATCTTTACCAAAAATATTGGAACAAATATCAGTTGCTTTTCATTTATTTGGTACTTGAAATGATTTAATTTTTCCTACTCCAATATCTAACAATAATTTTAAAAATGTTTTGTCAATTGAATGAATATTGATGTTCAGTTTTAGAATACAAAAAAACAATCAAAGATATGGTGATTTAATTCTTTTTTGTAAGGCTATGCTTCCTTACTTTTTAAAAAATTGGAAGAATCCATATGTTATTGCCTCCAAAAACAATTAATTTATGACCAAAATAAATATTCGTGTCAGATTACGTAAGATTTTTTTCAGGTCCTTCTAAGGTCTTTTTTGGGATCATAGAAGCCTTGTTCCATATAATTTAATCTACCTTTTTTTTTTTTTTTTTTTTTAGATTTATATTCCATGAACAAATTTCCTACATTGTTTAAGTCTCATGGTAAAAAAGATGTTCTATGACAGGTCATTCCTTTTGGAAGTAATATTGATGCTGTGCCATCAATAAAAGATTTTCTGCAATTTATATAGAAATGTTTTTCGTGAACCTCCTGGGCCATTAATAAAAAAAATTGTATCAGTTTGTTTACAAATAATTTAAAAAATCATCATTTACGACCAGAGAGATTTATTACGGCCAGAGAGAATAACCACCATTTTTTTTTTTTTTTTTTTTTTTTTTTTTTTTAACATTATTTTTACTTTTTTTTGTTCGACAAATGGTGAAGATTATTTAAAACATCTTTTTTCAAAGCCAAGTTCTCTAGCTGGTGTTGTTGAGGTAGCCCAAAAAACACCTTTATCTTCAACACATTCATACACAGAAAGTTTTGATTCTCTTCGAGTAGCAGAACGTAATACATCACAAACAGCTCCTCTTGATCTGTTGGTTGTACCAAAGCCGGCCGAAACCGTAGCTAATTTGGTCAATATCGAAAATGCTGTATTTCGAGATTAGAAATAATTACTTTTTAACTGTTTTCATTATGTGTCAGTTTTCTAAGTTTTATTTAATTTTTTTTTTTTCCTTATATACAAGTGTAAGTGTACATATACGATAATAAAATATTACATTTGTATTGTATATATAGCATATACATTACATACGTACACATATATTATATATCATATGTCTGTATACGTATATAAATTATACATATTATATGAGTATGTATTATAGATAATAAATGTGTAAATAAAATTTCCAAATTTTACTGATTATAAGAATCGAACCCACATTCTTCGGATTGGTAGTTGGGGACCTTATGGATTGTGCTTCGTAGCACACCAATCTGACCTCTGTTCTTCGTACTTATGGATACCAACTGAGAAATTTCTAAATTAGAAAAATAAACGATGATTGGGCGTTTTTTATATTAAATGTAATTCAGCCCACTGATTTTAAATAAAATAGTTATAACTATGTTTAAGTGGTACCTATCATAAAAGCACTTTTAATTTTATTTCGACAAGCGCAAAATGTTGAGAAAAATAACTTTACAAATGAAAAAGGCATTTTGTCAGTACCTGTAAGAGTAAGTAAGATAGAGAGAGCCATTAATCGTCTGCTGTCGCACTCGCTCTCTTATTGTTGTACTTATACATGTAAGCCTGTTTCATTGCTGTTTTTTAATACTTTGCTGTTGTACAAAATAATAAATTAATATTAGAACTAGCATTATTTTTTTTATCATTTTTTAAAAATTTCTTCTTTGTGAACAGGATTATTTTATAATATAAATAGTTAATCATAATGCAAAATTTTTCCGGAGTCTCCCAATTGTGTTTATTCAAACTCCATCTTATCCATATTTAGTAAAGAGCCAACGAAATTCGTGCACGTGCGCAACTACACACAGGTATCTGAAAAAAGACAGAGAGACATAGAAAGTAATACACACGAACGTATGTACATGTATCAGTAGACATGTATATACTCATGTGTAGATAGGTAGTATGGATATACTTTTCACCGTGTATTATTGTACTTTTTTATTCTCGTTGTGTATATGTTGATAAACGAAAATAAACATAGTTTAGTATTTGCTTCTGCCGAAGGCCGAAAAACGGCCGTTTCTCTTTGGTAAGAAAGTTTATGTATTTAAAAATGGTACAAAATATTAAGATACAAGAATAAATACTATTGTTTTTTCTAACCTTTTCTTCTTCTTAAGCAATATATAAAAGATTATCCATAGTAGCCTCTTGATCCAGATCCACAGCTTTACTTGATGCTACCACAGCCTCTCTTAAGGGATCTCCATAATTCATAGGATCTAGAATCACTGACTCTTCTTTATATTGCCATGCATTAGTGTTTTACGCATGACGAAAAATCTTTTTGTTACATTACTAAATATCATCCGTTGATATTTTTTTAACCATTTTGTACAATGTAAAAAATAATAATGTTAAATTATCAAGTTTAAAAAAAATCATTTTAAGTGAAAATTTTTTCAAATTCAAATCAAAAGATAAAAAATTTTAAAACAAATTCCCAACATTATTATTGCGAAGAGGGTTAGTACAGATCTTTACCATAACTTTAGCGGTAAAAGTGGTATTTTAATAAAAGAGATAAAAAAGAAATCTAAGGAACTCTCAACATCATTTCTGCAGAGAAAGTTAAAATATAACTTTTGCTATTATTTCTGCGGTTTTAGTGATATAAGATATAAAGAAGAAAAACAAAGAAGGTGAAAGAAAGCAAAGCTCAATAAATTATGAATTAAATGTACCTCGTTTTGTCAAAAGATGATTTTTGGTGGTGTGAGAACTGCCCATAGTTGTTGGCTTCTTGCAAGATTTACTAGCTATGATTGAAAATGAAGGTCAAGATCAGCCCTTAAAATTATTCAAAACGGGCATGCAAATGCGTAGAAAAAAGGAGGGTTGTATGTTATTTATGATTGGCTGTTTAAAAAATATGAAAAATCCGTAGTAGAAGCAAAAATGTATTCATGCGGAGAACCACTCATATGCATGAGACCATGACAGAGGATTTTTGCGCATACCATAAGTATGAAACATAGTTTCCCATGCTTTACACATATTTGGGTGAGAGACGGGTATTACACTAGTATCTTTTCTTAACTCTGCTAGTTTTTTATTGCTTTTGTATCCTTTTCTAACGCTGCTGTTCTTTTAATGGATCGGAGTAGTTGCTCTAAGGTTAAAAAAAGTTGAGTAGCTCTTTCATGTCCATTATTCAGAATCTGTACTCTGAACTATTCAGTTAGACATTAATACTGCAACTACATCTAATCAACGAGATTGAACTGATAGAAGAACTAGAGCTTAAAAATTTTGTAAATGAGATGATGAAAGAAGTTTTTGCATGGCAACTAATTGAAAACGATTTTTAGAATGATTTGGTACGTTTATAAGCTGAAGACGAAAACTGGACAAACATAGGTGACTTTTTTTAAATTATTTTTAAAAAATGTCTTCTTTGTGAACAGGATTATTTTATAATATAAATAGTTAATCATAATGCAAAATTTTTCCGGAGTCTCCCAATTGTGTTTATTCAAACTCCATCTTATCCATATTTAGTAAAGAGCCAACGAAATTCGTGCACGTGCGCAACTACACACAGGTATCTGAAAAAAGACAGAGAGACATAGAAAGTAATACACACGAACGTATGTACATGTATCAGTAGACATGTATATACTCATGTGTAGATAGGTAGTATGGATATACTTTTCACCGTGTATTATTGTACTTTTTTATTCTCGTTGTGTATATGTTGATAAACGAAAATAAACATAGTTTAGTATTTGCTTCTGCCGAAGGCCGAAAAACGGCCGTTTCTCTTTGGTAAGAAAGTTTATGTATTTAAAAATGGTACAAAATATTAAGATACAAGAATATATAACTACTATTATTTTTTCTAATCCTTTTTTCTTCTTAAGCAATATATAAAAGATTATCCATAGTAGCCTCTTGATCCAGATCCACAGCTTTACTTGATGCTACCACAGCCTCTCTTAAGGGATCTCCATAATTCATAGGATCTAGAATCACTGACTCTTCTTTATATTGCCATGCATTAGTGTTTTACGCATGACGAAAAATCTTTTTGTTACATTACTAAATATCATCCGTTGATATTTTTTTAACCATTTTGTACAATGTAAAAAATAATAATGTTAAATTATCAAGTTTAAAAAAAATCATTTTAAGTGAAAATTTTTTCAAATTCAAATCAAAAGATCAAAAATTTTAAAACAAATTCCCAACATTATT
>NW_019384285.1:2601-22170 GCF_000648655.2 Copidosoma floridanum | reverse complement strand
GGGGTTATTTATTGGGTATTTAGTGTAATGTGATTTACCGTGGGAATTGTTTGTTCAATTAAAGAACGTAATTTTCTCCTTATGATGGTAGAGTATATTGTAGATGTTCAGGGTTTTAAGATTGGAATTAAAAAATTTTTTTAAAGAAATTTTCTATGTCAAACTTGGGAAAAAAAGAAATTTCATGGTAGTTTTAATTGTGTTTTAGCCACCTTTCGAGTAGAAAAATTTTTTATGAGCGGGAAAAAAGTGGAATCGTTGGTTATCAACCTATTTCTATGGTATAAGCTAAAATATCGAAAACATTACGTATGAAAAAGCACTTAATATATTTAAAAACGAACTGGTTGACGCAACAACGGTATTCGTCTAGGGTCTTGAAAAAAAGTATCTGGAAGAAATACTATCATGCAATCTCATGAATATTTGTACATATCCTCACATTTAATAAGAAGTGTAATATATGTGAAAGTCATTCATGTTTCTCTATACTTTTAGAGTTGCGAATATTGAAGGGTAAAGACGCCCAGCTCTTGCAAATCTTGACAAAGTTTATTTGAAAAGTACCACACCTTTTACATTAACTTTTCATGTGCTATCAGAAATGTTTTTTAGCAATAGTAATATAGAATTTTTTAAATATGCAAATTATTTTTTAAGAATGAGATGTTTAAATAATTTTAGAGTAAAGTGGTACTTCAAGGTCCACTTGGCCAGAGTGGATTCGATACATGGGAAAGAATTGACGTCCTCATAAGGTACTTCTAAAACTGTTACTTTTTTTATTTTGTAGATAACATTGACCACCTTGGTTACCTCATTGGTTAATAAACATTTTATAAATTTACATATAACATTGTTTTGGGTCTGATAATGCGTTTCTCGACAATAAATTTAGTAATTGATTTCACAACTACTTTTCGTTCACGAATTTTATTTGAACTGTACTTATACTTTTTATTCTAAAGGAAGAATAATCCATTTTTTTTAAAAGTGTAATAAGTTTATTGTAATTGTTACAACAACAAAGTTGAGGATCAACTTCTTCTTTTCAATACTTTAATGTCGGTATCGAAAATCAGCAGCATAAATAGTTCCTTACTTATTCAAACATTACTCAAAAAATTATATAAATTCTTAAAATATAAATTACTACATGAAATAAAGTTAAAAAAAAAAGTATTTGATTTAAATAAAAAGTTGAAAAACTCGTTTTTTAACTAGTTTCAGAGACTGTAAGAAGCAATAACTTGAGGACTTAATAACATCGACGTTGGTATTAGATGTACCTTATGAGGACGTGAATTCTTTCCCATGTATCAAATTAACTCTGGCCAAGTGGGTAAGACACTTGACTAGGGATTCTCCTGACTAGGTTCAAATCCCCTTAGTGGAAGTAAGAGATGATTTTTTTTGTATTTATTTATTTATATTAGCTATTCTAACAGCTTTTATGCAGAAAAAATTTTGAAATTCACCATGTATGTATCTAGATAGTAACTGAATACGTTTAAACAACTGATACACGAAGTCTCATAAGAACTTACATAAGAACTTACATAAGAAATTACGTGAGATCTTATGTAAGTTCTTGGTTGATAAGCAAATGTAAGTTTGTGCACAAGTTCTGACACAAGTTCTGTTAAAAGAACTTATATAAGAACTTACTCAAGAACTAACATAAGAACTGACATGAGAAATTACATAAGAAATTATGAAAGAACTTATGTAAGACCTCATGAAAAATTTTCAGCTGGGTATCTACTTTCAACTTCACTGGAATAACTTCAACCCTCATCCTTGGCAACTTTTTTTTTATTATTATTATTTCTTAATAGCTACGATGTAAATACGTTGATTAAAATAAACTAATAGTTACAAAAAGTGCATTCATAAATAATTAATTTGGAATGCATTTAATTTTTTTCACGTTGTACAGTTGTTAGAAAAAGTTTACTGCCTACAAATAACTATGAAGCTTTTTGAACGTTAAAAATCACAAGTAATAATTGAAATAACAAACATTTAGACTCCTGATTACAAAAAACTATCAATGTGCATCTAATGTATATATTAATGAAATATTCCAAGAAAATTTTATTGTTTTCGTAACAAAATCTGGACGAAATAAAGTGTACGAAGTGGTTAAAAAAACTTAGATCATTAATAATATACCTTTTTTATTAGGGTTTTTATTAGTTACAGGTAAGGTAGAAGATTTACCTTTATTTACTTTTTATTAACTCAATTTGATAATGATTATCATGAATTATTATAAAATAAAATAACCGTAGGCAGAAAATGCAAATGCTGCTTTGCGCTCTTCAAAGAATTTTCTGCCAATTGGCAGCAAATGATAAAAGAATAGGACTAGGAAAAAAAACACGACTTAAATACAAATTAGTGGCACTATGTTCTACATTTGGCAGATTTTCACACTACTCTCGAAGTACTGCCTAGAGCGCATTAGATTGTTTTAGGTACAAATACACCCAAAATTTTAACTAGACTTGATAGGTTTGGCTTGAAAAAATGACTAATTATTTTTAAATAATGACGCGATTGTTAAAAAAACGTTCTTGTGACGTAATTACTTTAACTCAAAATTCTAATTGCAAGTACAAAAATATGAATTATTTCAGAGAAATGATTAAAGCTCGAGCAAAGGAACACAAGTATGAGGAAAATTTTTCTTTGATAAAACATCAGTGGTAACTTTTTTTTTCGTTGTAGGTACACGACAGAAAAAGAGCTACACTCTGTAAGGCAACTGAGTTCACACTGCTCAGTTATTTTTTTTTTTGAAATTTTTAAATCATACTCTAAAATTGTTCCCCCTTGTTGTTATTACTTAAATTTAAAAAAGTTGAGTGTTCATAAGAAAATACAATGGAGCTTGAAAAAAATTACACATATTTCATTTCTTAAAACTAAAAAAATCAAGCGTATGCCTCAATTATTGTTCTACTCTTTGTTACAGTCTTCGTGCGATCTTCTTGCGTATAAAAAATATCTTTTTACTCAGTAACTGTGTTTTTTACTATTTTACGCTCACCTTCATTTAAAGTTTAGTTTTTGGTATTCTTTATGGTCTTACGTTTGAAATGTCACTTCAAAGTCATTCAATCACTTACAGTTTCAGTCATTGAACATATATTTAAGGAGATTTGGGAGTATCATTCAGAGAGGCGAGGAACGGGGAGTCCCCCCTGCCCGCGCAGATGTACCCCCTTTACCGCGCACCTTCTCTTGCACTCTACAAACTTGAAACTGTACGACTGTAACTGCTTATATTTTTGAAAAATGCCTGGCAAGGATTGATTTTTTTTCGTCGAGCATCTTTTTTTTGTACCGAGGTATCTATGAAAACATTTTTTTTTATTCCAACACATTTAGAATATACCTTAATTTCAATTAAAAGGCAAACCTAACCTTGTTCTCTCATAAGAGACCGTGTTAAACTCACAATATTTCATAATTTTTTTCTCGAAAATTTTCCCTGGTGAAAAATCTGAAAAAATTCATGTGCACTCTTAACATGCTTAAATATAACATACATTTTTTTGGCACATTTCTCCATTTTTAACTTTTCTCCCAAACCTCCTTAATGATTCTATGACTATACCATAGTAAAAACTGTGTTAATACACCTTTAATTTTTATAAAGACTCTTAGTGACTTCATGTAGATTAGTTAGAAATAATTAGCTCATGAAATTGGTAATTGATGGATCAGCACACATGCTGTGAATTTATGTTATACATAGTATAACTGTAGTTGCTAAGAATTGGAGGTCAGCTGCACTACCATGTGTTTTCTTCCGATATTTTATGCATCTGTCGTGAATTACAATGGGTGCAATTAATTGATGTCATACAAAATATAACTATAGTTGTTTACGATTTATGGTTAATTGCACAACCGTGTATTGTCTAGATTTCTCACGCCTATGCCAACTGATGTCGCCAATTACATACAATGCATTTACTTAGTGAATGATATAACTCTACTTTGTAAACTTTTTGCAGTCTGCTGTAAGAGCAGCTGCGTTGTCTTTTGTTTTTTCATACTTATAGTCATGTGGTATATAATCTACAGAATGCAAGCACCTACTTTTGTGCTCTAGTAGTTTCTCGGTGACTTGTGATACAGTGATTACTGTGATATTAGTAATTATTTTGCTTTAATAAAGTTAATCAGTGCATGCATATAACTACATAGAATATCGTTAGTGCTTTTTTTTTTTATTTTGTAGACAATATTGGGATGAACTCGTGATCTTTGTTGCGTTGCACTAACTTGCGTTTCTCATCTTTTAAAGCACGCATTGATCTAGAGGTGTCAATTTTTTCGTATGTTCATCGATATTTGTCATTGGGTTTGTGCTTATGGTGTTGGTGTTCGAACTCAGTTAATCTGTTTGTTTAAGACTATCTACAAATATATTCTTGCTTAGTTTTATTCATGTGTGCTTAGCATTTCTTAGATTAATGACACTTGGTAGTATTTTTTGTGTGGATTTATACAAAATTTTGTGTTAATTCGATTATCCTATGAATGTGCATTTTTCTGAAACGTAGACTTTTTTTTATCGGATCTATAATTCGGTTTCACGTTTGCTTCCATGTTTATTGGTACTGGTAAGCTTTTCTTTTGTACTTTTTTTATCATTTTAATATGTTGTCGAAACTTGGTTTAAAGCAGAAATCTAGCAATGATTAAAGTGACCCTCCAAAACAAAGTAAATTTAAGTTGAATGTCAAGATAAATGGTCACGTGATCCGCAGTGTAAGGATTGCTTAAAAAATCACCTAACTTCACCGCAGATCGCAAAATGCATTTATTGCAAAAAAAAAAAAATATTAAATTTACGAGAAAATCAGATCTTTTCCGGCACACCTTGTCTTCTTCACAAGTTTCAAAAGGTGGCACTTGATCCCCCATCAGCAAAGTGCATGCAGATGAAGCGGACAATAGCCTTTTGCGATATAAGAACAGTGCTGTATCTTCCTTTATTTAAAAGCGTTGTAATCATTTTGAACAGTGTTCATTATTCTATTGTTGTTGACGAAAGCACTGATATGAGCAATACAAAGCTTTTGTGCATTTCAGTGCAGTATTTTGACGAAGTTTCGCCTTTGGATATCTTTTTTTACAGAAATTTTTCAAAGACAATAATATCAACTTTGACAATTTAATATCTTTAGCTTGCAATAATGCTATTTATTATCCGCTTTGGTTGCCAAGTCAAGTAGTAGTGAAATTCCCAAGATGCTTGAAACTGCGATCAAGGCGATACATAACTTCTTCTCTCACAGTCCAAAACGTTTCAAGGAGCTTCAAGAATGTCTCAGCTTACGCGAATTGCCACAAAATAAAATCAAAAGATTATCGGGTACATGATGGCTGAAAGTTCAAAAATATTGACAGAATACACGTCGATTATCTAGGAAAAATTAATTATGTTAGACTTAAAGTTTTTGAGAACAGTAGTAAAAAAATAAATAAATTAAAATCTTAAGCGAAAAATTATGATGAAATCGTAGAAGAAAAGAGATCTTGTGAGGAAAAATTTTTAGATGCCTTGTGTGATGCTTGTTTTAAATTTTACGTTTTGTTCATGAGCTTTGGGCTTCAATTTTTAAAACTCTTTTAATGCTATTTTTTAAACAAAAAAATTAACGATTCATCTGCTTAACCGATCTACAATGCAAATCATAAAAGAAATCGGGTCTAATTTCTTACATGCAAAATTCCTTGAACTTTAACATTCAACTAATTTTGTTGTTCACAATGACGTAAAAGAAATATCCGATGTCTTCTTTGGCCCATATTCTCCCGAAATTTTTCCTGAAATGTCGGAAAAATTAATTAATGCAGTTCAAAAAAATTGTTTGAATTTTTATATAATACCGTTGGAAGAAATGAAAACGATTTTCTTAGAACACCATACGTTTTTGCAGTATTTATTTACTTTTTGTTGAGTCATCGGTGGCCTCAAGTGCTGAAAGGTAAGGAGGATACAAAGATTTGAATTGTTTTCAGAAATATTTTCCGAAATTTGAGTACACAAAAATGGCTGTAAATTAGATAAAATTGCAGCTTTTTTATCCTTAAAAATGGGATGAATTATTAAACTTGGTAGTTAAAAAGTTTTAAACGATTACATTCAATACGACTATTGAAGGGATCTTAACCCTTCCGTCTTTAAAGTTATTAGTGACAGCAGTTTTTTCTCTTCTATATTCCAATGCGGAACCCTAAAGTACGTTTTCTGACGTTACTGACATTAAAGGTGTCAAAGTTAACAAGACCGGTGTAGAGTTACTTAATGCAGGATGTTTTTTGCGTTCACTTGGTAAAGCTTGGAGTGAGACTTACATGAATTTCGAAAAAATGGAGCAAAACTTTGCTTGCAGCGATCCGTGTGCCACCTGCTGACCTGCAATGCAACTTGAGCTTACGCCCGCAGCAGTGTGCATGTTGTCTGCAGCGTTGCTTAGAGGAAGCTGTTTGAATGCGCAAAATTGTGCGTAGCTAGTTCACGTGATAGTCATATGCATATAAAAATTTTTATTAGTTGCATGATACATCAGCAGTAGGTGGAGTGGTAGGGAAGTAATTGTTAAAAATTGTTTGTTTGATTTTTTAAAATCAGTTTATACAAAATGAAAAGTACTTCGAAGGTAGTGTGAAAATTTGCCTAATGTACGACATAATGCCACTAATTTTTATTTAAGTCATGTTTTTTTTCCTAGTCCTATTCGCGCAAAGCAGCATTTGCATTTTCTGCCTACGGTTATTTTATTTTATAATAATTCATGATAATCATTATCAAATTGAGTTAATAAAAAGTAAATAAAGTTAAATTTTCTACCTTACCTGTAACTAATAAAAACCCTAATAAAACAGGTATATTATTAATGATCTAAGTTTTTTTAACCACTTCGTACACTTTATTTCGTCCAGATTTTGTTACGAAAACAATAAAATTTTCTTGGAATATTTCATTAATATATACATTAGATGCACATTGATAGTTTTTTGTAATCAGGGGTCTAAATGTTTGTTATTTTAATTATTACTTGTGATTTTTAACGTTCAAAAAGCTTCATAGTTATTTGTAGGCAGTAAATTTTTTCTTACAACTGCACAACGTGAATAAAATTAAATGTTTTCCAAATTGATTATTTATTAATGCACTTTTTGTAACTATTAGTTTATTTTAATCAACGTATTCACATCGTAGCTATTAGGAAATAATAATAATAAAAAAAAAGTTGCCAAGGATGAGAGTTGAAGGTATGATCAAGACAAGTATAAGTTACGCAGCCCACTTGGCTATTACATACTTTTAGTACATGGGACATAGATATTATACATAAGCAGTTACGGAGGTTTTGTCATTTTTAAGGAGATGTATTCACTTGCTGAAAAAAATAAATGTTGTACTTTAACACGCTGAAAGTACATATCAATTTTTTAAATATTTTTTACCAGCTGAATTTTCAAGAAAAAAATTTCCGAAATGGCATGACTCAACATTGCTCTTACGGGCAAGAGCGATTATTCAGCCTCTGTTGTACAAATTTTGTGGTTAGAGATTAGTCTATGATGAGAAAAAAGTTTAAATAGATAGCTTAATTTCTAAGGAAAACTATTGTATTAAAAATTGTGCACCTTATCAGGCATTTGGAAGAAATTTCTGTATAAACGTAAACAAAGTCGCAAGCAGGTCTTATGCTAAGTGTATGGGAGAGAACCGAGCATCGTCAGCTGTCAACTGATTTTTTCACATGGAGCGAGACGTCTTTGCAAAATTGCTTCTAGAGTTTTTTTAACTGGAAACCATGATCTGGAACTTAGCCCAGCCTTTCTTAAGACTTCAAACTATAATGCTGTGTAAAAAAAGGTTGTTTTTCGAAAATTCATAACACACGTTCGTTGACGAAAGTTGAGTTTCTTCTTACTTTTTTTACGTTATTTTTTGTCATGCAAACAACATGTTTCCAAGTTTTTTTACTTGAACTATCAGAAACAAACTGCTTTAAAGCATGTCTCGTAATTTGTTCATAACATTAAATATTTTGACTTTTGAGCACTGCCGAGTTGAACGCAGTTAAATTAACCGTGATGTAGTGGGCGGACGCTTTCATACACAGTTAGTACAACTCACTTTGACGTGGTGTCTAATGGGAGCCTCCGCACACCCGCGCACCCCCCCCCCTCAGGAAAAACGACCGAACCTCCGTCGGTGAGCTTGGGTTAACGATACAGATATCACATAGAGAGGAAAAGTAAGAGTAGGGAAACTGGGTACTAGGAAAGTATGTTAAAGGTGGTATATGTTATACACGAAATGAGGATATTCAAATTCGTTTTAGATGAAAGTATACACCAGTGAATACTATAGGATACTACTTATATAGCAAAATCAAAGTAATATAAGCCTACATTCTGGTAATATGATGGTTTCACTTAATTGATGTCTTACTAAGAAGCCAACCGACAATTATTATACAACAATTAATATTTTAAAATAAATTTATCAGTTAAAAAAAACGTAGTTCTTTACTAACTATGAAATATATCAATTATTATTTACTTTTTTTTAACATCCACGTCATCTTAAGGTCCTACCACTAAATTCTCGTTAACTTCTTCACGTTCATTTTTCTCAGCGTCGTTACGTATAAGTTATAGATGTCGTACACATCAATATTCAGTAACGTTCAAAGATTGAATCTTAAATATAGTACATTATTATTATTATTAATTATGTTGTTCAATGTCTACACCATGTTAAAGTCCTGCTTCAGAATTTTCGTCAGCACTGGCATTGACTTCTTGGTGTCAATGTCCCTCAGTATCTACGTTGCATTGTGGGTGTTCATTTACATTATTGTTATTTATGCTGACTTGTACTTGCAAGCAATTATATAAGTTTCCTATCACAAATATGCTCAATTATATACCAAGTTGTGCAATTTATGTACCAACTTGAATTCCTGCTTTCAGATTATTATTAACATTGGCACCAATTTGCTTCTCTAAGCCATAAGGATTTGCTCTAACGTTAACATTGTGTACATTTATTCCTGATTAGTTAAATTCAAGAGTTAGAATTAATATAATATATTTCATGATACAGTTACTTACGGCATTACTGTTGCAATGTTTTAGCAAGATTAAGGGAGTCATTAGTATAAAAGTAATAGCATTATGATTTACCGTGCAATGCGAAGTAATTAATATTTTAATTTATTATTGATAGTGTGCAACGTTGCCTTTTATGAGGATTTATTAATAAAAATTAAATCTGAATATTAAAAGATTACTTTCACTACTATATACAAAACTTTTGTCAGTATACATACCAACTTACCTACATCCTCGTGCATGTCTTACAATACACCCTCAATGTGCCGTTAAAACTTTAAATGTACGAGTGAGACACGGGCACGTAACGATAATTTGGTCCTTTTCTGGTATCTTAAGCTGAAGCATTACTTGTTTATGATATCAATTTTATTATACCTTCATCAGAAAATACACCTCTTAATTATTGAAAAAAATTTTATTTAGATATCTCCTTACACAATGTTGTAATTGTGTTACGTCCAAACTTAAAAGTGATAGGTGGAACTCGTAAATTTTATAGTATGCTTTTTTTTAAATCATTCTCTCAGCGTTGCGGTATTACGTTTTACCGTGTGACATAATTGGAATGGTATTGGTGTGTCGTACGTCGAAGTGACGTTAACCTACTGTATAAGTGTCTGTCTAATGTAATGCAGTGGCAGCATATTGTGTTTGTCGTTTACCTTACGTGCTTGTAAGGGTCTTTGTCATGCATTAGTCTGTTTGTTTTTGTTTCGTATTTGATTTATTAATTAAAGCTATAGTTATGTTTTTATAAAGTGGAATTCCTAGTTCCTACGTACATGAATTTAAAAAAGACATTTAATTAACAACTAAGGTATGTTTTATCTGTTAATTTAATAAATTTAACAAAGTATAATGTATTCAAATATAACAAAAATATAAATTATAAGTTTTAAGGTTTGTATTTACAATGTTTTAACAAGTTTAAACTATTCTGAGGCTCTTATCGTATTTCTAGAATCGTTGATTAGCCACTGCTTGCGTGTATGCAGTTGCAAGATCTTATAAGGTTGATCGCAACAATGAGAATACTCGTGGCGATGATGATAATTAGGCTGCTGCTTTAAACGGCAAACCCCAAATGAATGATTCTTTCTTTCTCCTTTATCTCTATTTCACTGCTTAGGAAACTTTACAATGGCCTAGTCTTACGTCAAAGTAAGTCTCACATTTTCTTCAAAAACATGCTACAAAGATGCAATTTGACTTACTCTCCAATCTTTATAGCTGTTTTAGAGCACTTGATGCAAGAAAAAAGACGAATATTGGTATGTGCAAGGAGTTTTAATACTCTTGCATTCAAGGAGAACACGTCAGGTTGGGGATCTAAACGACCAACCAGAGCTTTACCTAATTATTATCGATTGATACAAGCACAATCTTGATGCAATAATTATACCTACAGCAATTGATGGTAAAAATTGCTGATATCTTGAACTTTACATTTTAGTACAAGTAGATGTCAAAACTGTGTACGATATTCTTTGGTAATCATAGGCAGTAATGAATATTGTAATTGTTGACTCTTACGTGTATTAGTACAAATCGATGATGTAAAATAAGTGCCTTATTACTTTGTTTGAGGATTACACGCGTAGTTTAGGTTTTGCGACGATAACTCCTTTCAAATGAAGTGAGTTACAGGTCAAGGGATTGCAGAAACAGATATACACCTCGACGTTTAAAAACTACTAAACACTTGCTTTTCATAATTTGAGAACGAACCTGGCTGCATCGAAGTAATAAATATTAAGTATATAACATGGGGTGTAACAATCAGCTGGAGCATGAAAAATATTATTTTTGATAGGATTATCCATCTATTGTTGAAACAGGTTGGGAAGACAAGTTGAAATCATTAATTCTTAAGAACAAAGTATATTTTATTTTTAAGCTCGTCAAAAATGCATGGTAATTTTTTTAGATGAATTGAAATGAAAAATAAAAAAAAGTAAAAAAATTGAGAATGTAACATGAATGATTACGGAAAAGGAAGTTTCAGGTACATTTTGTATAATTATGGATTATTGGTGATATGAAAGTAAAACATACAATTGGTACAGATAATTTGTGAAGAAATAAAGATACTCTTAAAAAAGATAAGTTTTTATTATTATTTTTTTTTTATATAATATTTGATGGAAAAATAAACTAAACTGCTACTTAAACGCTCTTATTCTAAATACATGGTAGGAGACCAACAATCATTTGCTGTCAATACAATTTGAACATCTTCATGAAATTGCTTGTATACATAGACAAGCACTAAAAATCATTATTTGAATGTCAGCACAGTCCCTCTCAGCATCTCAAACTTTCATGCTGTACAGTAAAAGTTTTTATTTTTGAAAGCTCGTAATATACTTTCATCAACAGACGATGAGATTTTCTTTACTTTTTTTGGTTGTTTGTATTTTTTCAAGGAAATTTTTGTATTCATACTATCATTAATTGATTATTTTAAGAAGTGAATTTATAATTACAATTTGATGTAGAAATACAGCAGATTAGGTTTTGTAATCATTTTTATTATCTCTTCTCCCTTCTTTGATAATTTTTTTCAAATAAATACGTTATTGATCATGTCTATTACTTTCAATACATTTACTTCTAATAACTGAGTAAATATATGTGCTGTAATGTAAATTAATAACTTCGTGTAATGTGAATGCTTTCGCCTACTTGACTTGCGAGTGAGCAAATCTCGCTACGTTAAACAATTCCTTTCAGCGTTTGTTTTAGTATAGAATCTGTGTGCTTAACTTTGTTTTTATAGTTAAGTAGTTTTGAATTAATTTGTTGTTAAATTTGTTCATGAAGCCTGAAGTGATCAATGCTTTAGTCGACGAAACGTCACCATACAAAATACGTGTAGTATTTTCATTTGGAAGTTTGCCTCAAAAGATCCACCAAAATTCATTAAATAAAACGAATGGATTATAAAATATGATCTGATGTACAGCGAAAGATACTGATTTTTATGGTCTTTTGAGTAGCAAAGAAGAGATAAAATTTTGATGAAAATTGATGGCCATCCAATTACAAGTATTTTTTCTGCATTTTACCAAACCTATTGCCAATGAATCAAAATGTGTCAAAATGTGATTTTTCGACTACTTCAAATGCTTATTTCTTAATAACTGTCTAGAAAAATCAGAAAAGAATTCTTTCCTGGTCAATTCATACATAGAAAAACATGCAAAAAGTTTTTAAAGCTGTTTTTGAAGGTTTTGTTGCTTTTTCCCTTACTTAGATGACAACTGTTTTTTTTAGTTTTCAATGGAGTCTTTTATCAACAATCAGGCTTCTTTCCCAAAACCATAACAACTAAACCACACATTTGCTTGGTAATTTATCATGTGTAATATTTTTCAACGTTTATAATTCAAAAAAATTTATTTTTAGATCCTGTTCAGGTTCAATGGAACGACCTTACTTTTTGCAACACAGCAAATCTAGAGGTAACGTGCATCGATATTTCTACACCCAGCAGCTGCATCAACCACAAACATTTCAATATCCACTACAGCATCAACTCACCCCAGGTCTTCAAAATCATCATTCAGTTGACTTTCATCCTCTAATAACAGCATCAGTAGTACACCAGCCCTACATAATTAAGGCTTCTACATCAAGCGGAAATCTAGTGAACGTAAATCAAGCAACTTTAACTCATTAAAGATTTTTTTCGAATCTATATTGAGCACGTAAATCCATTCAAAGAGTTTCTATTATGTAGACACAACATTAACGAATACTACTAGATTTTGATTTTGTACACATTTAAAGTTTTTGGAACATTATGATGATGTGAATTAAAAATTGGACATGATTTTATTTACAATAAACTTTTTTTGTCTTAGAAATCTAATAGAGTTCACTTCAGTATGGAACAGCAGGAAATAAAAACTGCAACTTCAAATCCGGGAAAACCAATGAAATCTCAGTCTTTTTTGTCTTTGTATGGTCTTAGACGTTCTAAGAGTTTTACGGCACCAGAGACTCTGAAAGCCCAAGAAATGAATACTACAGATGCATCTGAACTTGGACATTTTCCTTCTAGCACACAAGAAACGCTATTAAAAGCAGTAGATGGTTAGTATAAATATGTTTATGTGCTTGTGAGTGATTAAAATAAAATATATGTGTACAAAGTTCTGATCATGTAAAATCTAAGAACATACGTTCACTAACAAGAAAGTGTCGAATAAATGCACACGTTAACTAGTTTTTTTTTGTGATTAGTGTTTCTTCCTTAACGTGATATTTTTTTCTTTAAAATTGTACGTCTAAAAATACTTACAAGAAACTGTTTAAAGTAAAATTCATTATATTAATTTTTTGTACTTCAGTATTTTTTTCATCTACAAGCGTTTATTATCAATGGGAAAAATATTCTTTGACATTGGTGCAAATGCAAAAAAAAATTTTGCAAACCATTGTTGTTTCAATAAATTGGTGAATCACTTTTTTGGTCATCATGCATACGTAGGACTCACACCCATCTAAGCTCAGACGCCACAATTACATAATTAGTAGGAAATTTGTGGCAAGTTTGAATATTAAAATTAATAAAATGAACAGAGAGAGCAAGCGTGTACGTGCATACCAAGCGACCCTCAAAAAGGTGTTTAAGGAAACTGATTGTGTGTATGTATGTTGGCACCCTTGACTGGCTGCGTAAGCACTATTCAATTATTACGCAATGCGTTTATCCTTCCGCACGGTCACTGGTACAAGAACAAGCCAGGGGATTGACTTTGGTAAAAGTTTTCAAGTTTCACCTACATACAACACGCGGCTTGATCGTTCTCAAAAACGATCAAGGTTTTGAAGTAAAAATTTCTTTTAGAAGTGCCTTGGTTGGGCACCCAAACGGCAGAAACGTACGTACGAACATACATATATATACTGCAGCTCGGTGGCGCTCAAGTCTCATCGTTCGCCTTCGGATTCCTATGCACACACTCATATATATATCTTTCTATATTATATATTTATCTCAGTGAAGCATTCCACATTACCTCCCACAGACACCTATTCACCCACCCACCGCCCCCCACACAAAATAAGGAAAAAACCCATCATTTTCTCCCTTTTTTGACACATCGCAGTTTTTTCCAAAACTCCCCATAGACCCCCACATACCAACACAGCCCCCCCTCCTCACGTTATTTTTCGTGACTCCCTACCGCCCCTACACTACTTTTGGAAAATCTGACAGGGATCATACCGTCTTTCTCGGATCTTGATATGTATACAGACGTGATCGTGTCATATATATTATTCTTTTATTTCCAATCTGCTTTATTACTAAGCTATGTTAAGACAAAACTTTCTTATCGCTATGATTTATCTCATCGTCAAGAAAAAATTTAAAGCCATAATTGATTCATAAGGAGTCACTGCGCAAAGCGTAAATTACATTAAGTTCATCATTAATACAAACCGCGGAAGTTTCGCATTAAGTTGACTCATCTTATAAGTCAACTTATAAAACTCTAGTAAACCACGAAAACTTAGGTCTATTCCTATTCTGTTTTAAATGAATGTTGAAATTGGTACAATATATAAACACGATGTATACAACAATATATAAATACATTCATGGGATGTGTTATTAGGTAATAAATTTTGTCTATACATGTAACATTATTCTAATCATAAATTAATTATTAGAAACATTAATACTCATTGTGAAAAAGCTCTTTCCAAACAATATTTTCAATGTTTGAAATGTTTTCTCTACAAATTTGAACGAAAACTCCATTTTTATTCTTACATTTCGATAAAACCACGTACAATTGACCATGAAAAAATAAAGGTTTTTTCAAGTGTAATCCCACATAATCAAAACTTTGACCTTGAGACTTGCTCATAGTCATAGCAAATGCTATAACGAATGGGAATTATTTTCTATATAAAATGGAAGGTCATGATAAATTAATTCCGGTATATTATGTAATTCTTGAAATAAAAACTTTATTACCAATTTTCTCTTCCGTACCTATTTCGTCTTCTGCGTTATACTTCAACAATTTAGTAATTCGCAATCGTGTACTATTATATAAACCGTCTAGTATACTTAAATTTTGAATTAACATTACTATTGTACCTATTTTTAATTTAAAATCATGAAGTGGCAAGCCTTCACGAATATTGTTTTATATTTTTATGGAAAAATTTATGCAATTATTATCATCTGATTTATCAATGCTTTTTTAGCTTGCATTATTCATGCTGTATACTGGATACAGCATATTGATCCTATGGTATTTCCCTTATTATTTCCAGTAGGAAATGAAGAATGGAGTACACTTGATGATGAAAATTTATAATAAAAGCAGAAAATCTTACGTTGCTTCAATACTACTAATATCGAAATTTCTATTGACCAAATAGTAAAATTTTTAGTCCTATACTCTATGCTGGAAGATTAACACACAAACTTTTTTTGCATGCATATATTATAATAGAAAGCAATAGAATGAAATTATTAAAATGCAACAGTAATAATGCTAAAGTTTGGACGACCTGATTCTTTTATTACCGTTACATGTCATCTTAAATGGTTAGAAATAAAGCAAATTTTAAAAAACGTTCCTGAAGGTACCACCTAGAATGATATACCAAATGTAACTGTTAGATTATTTCATGCAAAATTAAAATTTATGTTGGACGATATAACTAAACACAATATTTTTCAAAAGTTATTGCTTACGTTTATACCATTAAATTTCAAAAAAGGAGGATTACCTTATTCTCATATTATTGTAACATTGCATACAAACAATAAATTACTTGCTACTATAGACATAGATAAATACATTACAGTGGAAATTCCACTTGATTCACAAGTACAAAAATTAGTTATAAAACACATGCTTCATGGACCTTATAATAAAGATATTCTATGTTTTCTCAGTCATCCAAAAATTTGTATAAAAAAAAAATTTTCCAAAAAATTGACTAAAAATACTATTTTTACAGAAGTAGATATCCAAATTACAAAAAAAGTGACAATAGCTGTGATAATCACATGTATAGAATCAAAAAAAGTAATGAATAAATTTTAGTTGATGATTCAATGGTAGTACTATGCAATCCATTTTTGTTAACCAAATATAATTGCCACATCAATGTTGAGTATTGTGCATCTATTCAAAGTATATAGTACATTTTCAATTGTATTAATAAAGGAGAAGATAAAGCATTACGTCTTGGTTTAAATAAAATGAAATAAATAGTTTCGCAAAAAAATTAGATACGTGAACATTCCAGAATATTACTGCTTTAATTCGACGGTAAAAACTTGGGTTAGAAGGGAAAGAGTAAGACGTAATTTAACAATAGGGCGACTAAAATAGTGTCACCTAAGGACTCTGAGTGCTTTTTTTTTTTAATTCTGAATCAAGCAAGTGAATCTTTTGAAAGTTCGAAAACAGTTTATAACATACATTACAGTACGTTTAGAGATACTGCTATTGCTTTAGGTTAAGTTGAACACGACTCTCGAATATAAAAAATATTTAAAAAAGCTTGTATTGCTATGCTGCCATATCTATTGAGAAAGTTTTCTGCATGGTTTTTAATACCTGAAGATGTTTATGATAAGTCTATTTGAGAATCACTCCAACAAATTTTTTGTTGAAGATTTAAAACACAATAAATAACAATTGCTTGCTTGAAATTGCTTGGATTTGCTTGGAATTGCTTTAATTTTGTTACCTAAAGAAATGAAAAGTCATACAACATTATTATCGCCATTAGATGTAAATAACATTGTAAGAATACAAAGTTAATTAAAAAAAATTACGAGAAGGATATGTAATAATTTGGAACGAAGCTTCAATGATCTCTAAAAAAGCTTTAAACATAGTAAATAAAATTTTAAATGACTCATGTGATAATGATATTTTGCTAAGTGGAAAATTATTTATTTTAGGAGACGACTTAAGACAAAAACTTCCATTGATAAAGCATTGGTGTAAAAGTTCTATGATTAGTGAAAGTACAAGTATGGGAACTCTTTAAAATTATGAAAGTGAAAAGCAATATGCAGTGTACAGATTTAAAACTTTGATTATTGTTAATGGACATTGAAAATAGAACGATGAAGTCTTTCGAAATTCCACAGGGATGTGAAACCGATGATGATTGTAAACAAATTAATAGAGAGGGTATAAGTAACTGCCTAAATATAGTAATTCTAACAACTCATAACAAACTTTCGGATACTAAAAAAAATGAAATTTTAAATTATACTAAACGAAAAGCATAGATTATAAAATTATAATGGTAGAGATCGCCCTAATGAAAATATAAACATAAAGTTTTCTATAGAAACTCTAAAAAATATACATGAATGATTACCGCTACATGTTATAAATTTAAAAGTAGATAATATTGTTATGTTAATAACAATATTATCTACTTTTAAATTTATAACATGTGGTGGTAAACCTACATGTTATAAATTTAAAAGTAGATGCTATTGTTATTTTAATAAGAAACTTGAGTATATCAAATGGGCTGTGCAATGGCACTAAAAAACGTATGAAAAAATTATTTAAATATAATTTAAAAGTAGAAATAATAACTAGTGAAAGTCTGGTAATAAAGCGGTTGTTCCAACTGTCACGTTAAATACCAGTAATGATTTATCTTTATTATAGACAGAAAACAGTTTCCAATAGTTCTAGCTTTTCCCATGACAACCAATAAATCGCAAGGTTAAAGTTTTTGTAAATTAAGATTTGACTACAAAAGACCTTTGTTTTTTCATGGTCAACTATACGAATTAGTATCAAGATCTGAAAATCCTGAGGATATATTAATACAAAATAATTCGGAGAACCAAACAAACATTAAAAACATTGTATGATAAGAAATTTTTAATCATAAACCATTTAAGTATTTCTTTGTTGAAGTTAATTTCTTATAATTTTTTATTTTTCTCTGAGAAATAGAAATTTTCAATTAATTATTAGAAACATTAATACTCATTGTGAAAAAGCTCTTTCCAAACAATATTTTCAATGTTTGAAATGTTTTCTCTACAAATTTGAACGAAAACTCCATTTTTATTCTTACATTTCGATAAAACCACGTACAATTGACCATGAAAAAATAAAGGTTTTTTCAAGTGTAATCCCACATAATCAAAACTTTGACCTTGAGACTTGCTCATAGTCATAGCAAATGCTATAACGAATGGGAATTATTTTCTATATAAAATGGAAGGTCATGATAAATTAATTCCGGTATATTATGTAATTCTTGAAATAAAAACTTTATTACCAATTTTCTCTTCCGTACCTATTTCGTCTTCTGCGTTATACTTCAACAATTTAGTAATTCGCAATCGTGTACTATTATATAAACCGTCTAGTATACTTAAATTTTGAATTAACATTACTATTGTACCTATTTTTAATTTAAAATCATGAAGTGGCAAGCCTTCACGAATATTGTTTTATATTTTTATGGAAAAATTTATGCAATTATTATCATCTGATTTATCAATGCTTTTTTAGCTTGCATTATTCATGCTGTATACTGGATACAGCATATTGATCCTATGGTATTTCCCTTATTATTTCCAGTAGGAAATGAAGAATGGAGTACACTTGATGATGAAAATTTATAATAAAAGCAGAAAATCTTACGTTGCTTCAATACTACTAATATCGAAATTTCTATTGACCAAATAGTAAAATTTTTAGTCCTATACTCTATGCTGGAAGATTAACACACAAACTTTTTTTGCATGCATATATTATAATAGAAAGCAATAGAATGAAATTATTAAAATGCAACAGTAATAATGCTAAAGTTTGGACGACCTGATTCTTTTATTACCGTTACATGTCATCTTAAATGGTTAGAAATAAAGCAAATTTTAAAAAACGTTCCTGAAGGTACCACCTAGAATGATATACCAAATGTAACTGTTAGATTATTTCATGCAAAATTAAAATTTATGTTGGACGATATAACTAAACACAATATTTTTCAAAAGTTATTGCTTACGTTTATACCATTAAATTTCAAAAAAGGAGGATTACCTTATTCTCATATTATTGTAACATTGCATACAAACAATAAATTACTTGCTACTATAGACATAGATAAATACATTACAGTGGAAATTCCACTTGATTCACAAGTACAAAAATTAGTTATAAAACACATGCTTCATGGACCTTATAATAAAGATATTCTATGTTTTCTCAGTCATCCAAAAATTTGTATAAAAAAAAAATTTTCCAAAAAATTGACTAAAAATACTATTTTTACAGAAGTAGATATCCAAATTACAAAAAAAGTGACAATAGCTGTGATAATCACATGTATAGAATCAAAAAAAGTAATGAATAAATTTTAGTTGATGATTCAATGGTA
>NW_019384284.1:774924-790924 GCF_000648655.2 Copidosoma floridanum | reverse complement strand
AAAAAGAAATCACCTAAAAGTCCAGAAATTTATTTGTCATTTGCGTCATTTCAATTTTATACTTAGACTCACGAAAATAAATTAATACAGGCAGCATCAAGATTGATCACTCGATAGTTGACATTTGATGAATTGCCAGAAATCAGGCTCCCCCTACCTCGAACAACGAGGGAATGTCACAGCTCAAGCGAGAGAATATATCGATCGCAAAAGGAAACCAAAACAGCTTTTCGCAGCCTATATACCCCTGTAGGGCTTCTTTGTCGTGGTTGCCGTGTCATTTGGTTCTGAATGGCTTTTATTTCGAGACCAATAGTGCGTTGGCGTATACGCCTCTCTGTACCTCACGAGTATACGCGTATGGCGAGGTACACAATGATATCGGCACATCATCGGCACACACAATCTCTTATACGTACAGCCTCTGAAAGCGGATGTAACCGCCAGGGCTGATGCTGATGCAGCGAAGATTACTCTGACATAAATCCCCTCCGTGCATCCACAGTCATTAACTTTGACGAGTAATTCCCTCTACGCCGTAAGCTTCCCCCTGTACGTGCGTAAAAAAATGCATGCGTATGTATCATCTTAAGCTTTTAAATTTCGACACTTAAAAAAGCTCGCCCAGTACAGTGGACGAGGATGCGAGTGGTGGATGTATATGTATCGCAGTAGTACAGTAGTAGCAGTGGTCAGACCAGAATGACAAGGGGGATTATCGGGCGTTGCCTTTTTCGGTAAGCCATTAACGCAAAAACGCCGGGGAAATGTTTGTAGATTTTGTACTCTTTCTCTGATTCGTTGTCGGATTCTATGCCCAGTAGGTATTGGTAGAGGCTGCTTTTTTGACGGATTGCGCCGATGCCCTTTTACCGAGAAAACGGCCAGAGTATTTTACGTTAATGACATTCGTACTCAGCCATTGCTCTCTCTGAGTGTCGTGTTTTTTTCCCTCTCTTTTGGTAAATCTGCGCTTTTTCCAATTTTTTTTTTTTGAAAACCAATGCAAAGAATCGCTAAAAGTATGCTTGCAATTCCTGTGGGAGCGACCATTGACGTCAAAAGCAAGCTTAAATTAATCGTTGCTTTTAAGTTTCACTTTGAATAGAAAAAAGGTTTTTTAAATCAAACGAATTCTAATTTATCTTAGTTTACTTTACCTTAGTTATTTATGTTGTTGGATTGAAAATATTTACTATTTTTTTTTTTTTTTTTTTTTTTTTTTTGTTATCACTGTTACGTTTCATAATTGCCGAAATACTTTTGATATTATGGTTACAATTATTATTATTATTAATTTAATAATTATTAATATTAATATGTCTATAATTAATATTATTATTGTTATCATTATATGTTATTTGTCTTCAACGGACTAGATTGCTTTATGTCTTCAATTTCAAACGACCCCTATCTCGTGATTGATTTGGATATGATCTAGTGCTATATTACATGTTATAAAATAAAGAGTTAAATGGTTGAATACAAATAGTTTCTATCTTGTAAGGCACAGTTGATGAGTTACATTAAAACAATTATTATATTTAAGCAACATTCATTTTCAAAAATTATAAACAAGTTATTGTAACATCATTTCTCCATATTTCTTGCAAATTATCGACAAGTTTTGAATAATGTTTACAAGAGTGTCATGACTTATAAAAACTTTCTTCTTTTACAGGTAAGATGAACAAAACAACTTCCCATTGGATACTCTTCAACTGTGACTAATGTACTAATTATGTAAGTTAAAAAAGGGTGACCTTTTGTTTAATGTACAACAAAAATCTTTTACATTATGAGACATTATTGATGCATTTTCGGGATTTTTCATGTTTGTTTTTAAATACTTATTCTTTGAATTAAAAATTCACGGTATAAGGAAATACAACTGTATGCCATCAAGTTCGTTATTATTTATACCATTAGTCCAAGCTCATGCACTTTTTGCACATTTCTTAAAATTCATTAGAGTAAAGTCGAAGCCTTTATAGTTGTCTGAAATAGTAAGCTGATACACCATCAACATAGTATGGAGGGTTTTTAAATTATCAAACATATCATTTAATATTAACACTTTTCGTCTTAAATTGTAAAAAAATATCACAGGTGCCTTTAACTCGTGGTACATTATACGTGTTAACTTTGTGTTTATGGTAAATGGTAAATTGATAACGTAGGATATTTCCAACTAGTTGCGCGGCATACATACAATTTACACACTCTCCATACTAATTTGAAAGGGCTGAGCTGTCCAGGACGAATAAGTGACTTCTACTTATCATCTTGACTCTTTTTCCACCAGATACCATACGAGTTTATTTTCAGGTAGATAATATAGAATATTAAAAAATTACGTTATCTGTATTGGGTGCCAGTTTGTGTATGTATGATACGTTCAAACCATGTCGTGGAAAATAACTGATTGTATTTGAAGGAGGTTTGGGAGAAAAGTTAAAAATGGAGAAACTAGCCAAAAAAAAATTTATGTTATATTTGAGCATGTAAGAAGTGCACATGAATTTTTTCAGATTTTTCATCACGGGAAATTTTCGAGAAAAAAATTATTACATACTGACAGTTCAACACGGTCTCTTACTCCCAAACCTCCTTAAACCTTACAGTCCCGTAACCTAATTTATATTGAAAAAGAAGGCATCAGAGGCTGACTGACGAGATAAGAATATTTGATCCGCTTCGAAATTCCTTTCTGCAAATAAAAACTGTCACTCATTCCTTCAACGTTGTCGCAGTTCCTTTGCCTCCCGAGGTATTTATTTTGCATAATATGGGAAGGAACAGAGCTCCTACGAAATCCGAGTTTCTCATTTCCACTAAATCTAAAATTTCGCACTGCCAAAATAAGAAACAGCCAAAATAAGTATTAAAGAGAAAGAGAGAGAGAGAGAGAGAGCCTAAGAAGCCTCGCACTCTCGCGTGCCTGAGTTTACCGGGTATTTGGCAGCCCTCTTTTTTCCCTATCTGACTTACATGAAATGTACTTTGCGGCGGAATCCTCTTTTATCGGGCAAGTCGGTGCGCGCACAGTTGGCCTATTCACACACAGAGATACGTACACACACAGGGACTTTAGAATCTTATTATGCAAATAAAAGAAACGGGACCAAAACAAAAAATACAGGCGACGAGCAACTCTATATACAGATACACACGCATGTAGTATGGGTCCCTTGAAACTTTCATGCATGAATTTTCGCAGCTTAGAGCGGAATTGAAGGTAGGTACTATAAACAGAAAAAATCCCCAAAAAATCGGGCATGGAGAGACAGAGAGAAACCGCTCGATATGCGTATTCATACCTAAACATGGGAGTGCTCCCTCTATAACCGGGGGAAACCCAAAAATAAGGATGAAGGAGAAAAAATGAAGAGAGAGAGAGAGAGAGAACATACGATAAGGAGGGAGGAGAACGAGAGGAATAAACAGAAGAAGCCCTATAAAAAAAGAGCGTGACGCGACAAGTAAGAAGTGAGGTATCGAAGAAAGTGGGTGTCATACATGCGGGCGATCGGTAACCATACATGGCCAAGCCTTCAAAAAATTTTAATTTTGATGACATGAAAATAGGAAAAAAGATATTCGTGACATACGTCTCACAACAAATCCAAAATCCCAACTCATAGTTTTTAAAGGATGTAGCATTATTGCATGGATTGAATAAAACACTGAAGTCGTTTATACATACATCTCTTATGAAACCAATATGTTTATAAATGAAAAGTATATTACATACATGTTCAAAATGCAGAATACCAAAATTATAGACTATATTAGAACGTACATACTCAAAACATATAAATCAGTATCCTGTACAAACTAAAAAATAACTTTTTTGTCGCATTAAACTGTCAAATAGTTAGTTCAATCGTAAATGAGTACTAAAAAAAAAACTTTACACTACTGCTTCCAGACATTATGGAGGTGGCCTAGCCAGGCAAGATAGGTAAAAGTGCTCAAAACTTTTATTTGTATGGGTCAACAAGAGCTACATAAAAAAATGTTTATATGACAGATTTTAGGTCTCTATAGACCACTCCGGGTAAATGTCATCAGTCAATAGGTACTTTTTGTTTTTTTTTCTCAGCTATGTTGGCAAAGAAAGTCTTGTGCCTACAGCTACATTTGTGGTGATTATTTATAGATAGTTATCCAAATGATGTAATATAAAATACCTGGCATTAAAACTACGAGTATGATAGTAATTTTCGGTCAGTGTATGCCAACAGTAATGACTAAATGACCAGTTTTATTTTTGATCATGACTTTTTATAGACTTCAACATATACCTATTATCAATCCTCACTGTATGCGATGGGGAAACAAGTAGCACGTGGAATAAAGTATTCAAGGGGTTGTAGGTGGTAGGTAGCCGTGGCCGAAGGGAAGAATTAAGTCGCGCTCGTGCAGCTGTATAATATATACCACTCCGTACATGTATACATAAAGCACGTACACGTCGATACGAACGTGAGGGCGTCCGTATAATCCAGAGATACAAGCACGCATCTGTCGGCCCGCTCATAAAATATTCCTCCTTCGTGTGATGTTGTCCCTACGGTACCCACTTTCCCCTCTCAGATGTCATGCGGGAGAGATCTGGATATGTGCGGTTAGTCACGTGTGTCAAATTGGAAGCCTAAACAGATTACGCGCTGATTGGCCGGCTCTACTGCTGCACCCATTGCCCGACCACTGTACTTATTAAGCATGTAGCTTCTTATTCGCTGCCTGTAGTGACTGCGGCTTTGTTCCCATTTCACTCGTCCTATGTCCTGTCTCACGCCATGGACTTTTTCTTTCACCAGCTCGAACCCTTCGCTAAAATTAACATCTAAATTGCAATCTGGATCTAACTCCGAATATATTTTTTTTCTCTTCCTTTCTTCGTTTTATATTCTTGTTCTCCTGATTCATTATTCATGTCGTGGGCTTTGTTGCGAGTGAAGTGGTACCACTACTGTGGTTGGAACAGTTAATGTTTAATACTACTTACCTTGCCCAAGACTATACTGCTGCAACGTAAGGGGATGAAAGTTATGTTCCAGGGGAGTTGGAGTTGATTTTATGAAAACATTATTTCCACCCTCTTGCGGTTGCTCATGGTTTGTAGGGTTAAGACCTCGATATCGTACTGGTACATGAGAAAATCCATGAAAAATTGTTCGCTATTATCCAAACACAATGGTACCGGCAAGCTTGTAATGGAAGATTTTTCTTAACTGCCTTGGGATAGTAATTTACGATTTAACAAACTCACCTATAAGTAAAGTTCTATAATTTTCTCGCCTGGATATAATGCGGGTGTCTCTTACAGTATCTCTGCTAAACTACAGCCTTAATTTCTGTCTTGATCTTTGGTGTTTTACTGAAAACACAATTTTCAGAAACTGAATATGTCTTAATTATCGTCGTTTTTCCTTCACTCGAGAGTGATCTTGTGTTATCACTGTCTCCCACCGTATGGCTATTTCTGAGTGTAGTGAAAGGACTAACGTGATTAATTTTGGTGATTTTTTACTGAAAGAATTCTGGTTCCACTAATTTGATTTTGTACTTTAGGATTGCTAGACCGACAAGAAGGTAAAAGCCTACTTTCAAAGCCGTATTAGAATCGGCGTAGTAACGTATTAGAATCGGCGTAGTATGTAGATGAAAATTGCAAATAGTACATCTACAGTCCTTATACAGTGTATGCTGATTATTAAAAAATACAATTTTAAATTCATACATTTCTGCTTTATTTGTCAAGAGCTCCTCTTTTGGCTGATTACATTAATTAAAACGTTCCAATTACTTGAATTCAATTTCAAATGTAGATATAGAGTTTCTAGATGTGCTCAATTAAACTAAATTCCATTAATTGCAAAGATAAGGCAATTTTTCACGGCTCATCACTTTTAGACTCGTTAGCCTCGATTATGCATGACCTGCGAGTTAATAAGATCACAGGATGCAAACGTCAATCGAAACTGTACGTATTAAATTACACCAATGATAAAAATTAAACTAGGTAATTAGCGTTTCATTGAAACAAAATTACGTTTGGTTTCCGTTGGTAAAAAAAAAAAAAAAAAAAAAAAAAAAAACTAAAAAACTACTTTTACACCTTCAAGCAATCACGTAACAGTAAAACGTAACAGATCTGATTAAGCCTCACTCACCATCGAATGACTTGACCTCCTTCCAATTTCATTAAACATAGCGTGGAATTGCGAAAGGAAAAAAAAGGAGATAAGCTTTAAGCACGGAATTCCAGCACTAATGAAAAAACGGCCAGTTAAAAACTTAATAAAATCCAGTCGCGTGGATCGGCTTTGAAGGCATGGAGGTGCAAGAGCAGAGAAGCTGCTGCTGGAAATGAAAAAACTTTGGCCCGAGCACGAAACGCGAATTTTAATTTTTCACACTTTAGCCACCGCTACAGCCGCCGCGCCCCCGACGCTTTCGACTTTTGTGCGTGTCGGCAGTTCTTCCCCCCTATTCAAACCTTTCCCTCTCTTTTGTCTCTTTTATCTCCCACTACGTGTGACTATGTATCTCTCTCTCCTCACGAGGGAGGCGACAGATGCGCCACTGGGGGGTACACTGATTTGCTATCCTCCTCCTCCTTTTTTTTCTATTTTTTTGTTTTGCTGCTCCCCCGCTTCTTTTTTCGATAAACGAACCGTAAAGCGAACGCTAGGTATGCGTTTAATGGCTGTCTCTGGAGATCTCAGCGAAATTCCAAGAGGGTGGAACTGCTCTCTGCTCCCCCGCCTCCCGATCCACCCTACCTACCCATGGCCTTCGTAATGACGCTCTTGCAGTTAACCACCCCTTGTGCTCTCACCGTGTGCTTTTTGGAAGAGAATTACAGAGAGAGCGGAAGAAAATAGGGGAGGAGAGATACTTTTATCTTTGTTATACTATGCTAAAATGCGAGGGGGTAGATTTTCTGGCGTAGAATTTTTGCGATCTGCTGCTGGTGCAGGGGGGAGGGTGTATTGTCGTATGGGTGGAATTATCGTTTGTAGTTGCTGGGTAGTGTCTTGTCATAAGCTGCACTGTACCGTATGTATGTGGGTGATCAGATTAAGTATGTGAAAATCAAAACTATTGCAAACATGCGGGAAAAGGTTGCGGTAAGTTACGTTGTTGCGTTGTTTACTAAACGCTGATAGATTGTTGCATAAAATTCTTGGAACATGGCACGTTCCAGAAATGTATTTTTTTTAAATTTCATTGGAACCTGCAGTATAAATACACATATCAGTAAATATATCAGAATTAGGAGAAAAGCTATCTTTTGTAACGATTTCACATAATTGCTTTAATAAATCCCAAACGCTATCGTCTTGTGAAATTAAACTTGCGATCATGAATCGTAAACAATGAACAAGACACCACATCTCTGCAGCTGATAGTAAAATTTTTTATTTGAAATTTGCTTACGCATGTTAATCAGATGTTTTTTGAATGTGGGCCATAATCAAAACTCATAATTAAAAGATTCACATTTCCTAAGGTAAAATACCTTTTTACAATAATAAAATAATGTAATAACAAATTCAAATTATACTGGACGATGCTTTTCAGCACGTCGTGCTTACGATTGACATAGACATTTTTTATCACATAAAAATCATTCAATTCATGAAATGGGTATTCTTCAACTAATTTTGTTTCCTTTGAAATCATTTGTTTTTGTAATTACTGCGAGAAACTTTATTTATTCATTTGAAATATTTTTCAGAATGCACTCTTTGCAAATTTTCTTTTTCAACATAACAAAAAGGACCAAACACATTTAAGTAAAAGCTAGTGAGAATACTAAAAATCTGGTTGATAACAAAGTTATCACCGATTAGTTAACGAAACTTAAAGTATGTTTTGATCTTTTTAGTATGTAATAAAATCGATATACTTTTCTTTCCTTTAAATAGTTACTCATAAATAATTTTCCTTAAGATTACTTTATTACCAAATATTGATCGATCTATAGGGTTAAAGAGAAAAAACAAAAAATAGTTTTAATTTTCGAGTTTTAAAACTACATCGGGGGAAGACAAGGGATAATAACAAAACCTGCCATACATTTTGCAATCTCTTTAGGTCTACCAAGCCGATTATTGGTTTCGTAATCGTTGTTGAGTAAAAAAAGTGGATAAACGATTTTTTATTCTAAATTTTTTACTTTCCCCTCCCATAAACCCATTTGAATAAAACTAGTTATGATACATTGTGTACTTAGCAAGAATAATAATACTAGGTATTTCAAACGAACCAGAGGGTATAAATAGGTCTTGAGACCCACGGCAACAACGAAGTTCTTCAAACATGAGATGAGTATAAAGACACATAATTTCTCAGATAACAAGGGGGTCACCAGACCTATAGGAAGAACGAAGCTCTATAAAAATAAGTACTGCATTCATGTAGTTCACTGAAACAAAAACTTGAAAAACGAACAAAAAAAAAATAAGACAATTTAGTTCAGTACTCACGATAGTTGAGCTTCGTGAGTACGTCATTCATAAATACAGTACTGTTCGCCCAGCGCAGACCTTGAAAAAAATCGGTGATTCCTGGTTGAATGCTTCGAGTCTACAGTGTAATATAAAGTTGTTGGTCACTGGGGTTCCCAGCCTTGGGAAGAACAACTTCATTCGTGACGACTGCCAGTGAATGACTGACTTGGTTTAATAGTGGCTGTCTTTAGTTAACGTAGTCTTTTAGTCGATGAATCGCTTCCGGAAATGGTAGTAAAAATGTATTTGTTGGCAAGGTAGTTTACACTTAGGTGGCCCTTAAAAGAACTGATGAGATTGATGGTTAAGTAGGGAATGTAAATACTTATAATGGCCCTAAAAAGGGCGAGTGGTAAAACTTCCAACTATTCTTTATTATTATTTCTGATGATGAAGAGCTGGCTACGGGTAGCTTGACTCTTACCATGAAAGTCTCTACGTACGGAGACTGTGATGGAGGGAGGTACGTCGCTGACCACATAATATCTCGTCTTCGGGTCGTTTCCCGGATAACCAGCCGCTTATCGTTAGTCGGGAAAGTGAGCCTGGAGAATACCTTCTCTGTAGGTATGCCGTTGGATTGATCACCAAGAAATTGACCATTATGGCTGCCCGTACTCTTCAGAGCTGTCGTCCCTGGCCTACATTTGTAGTAAAAAATTCTCTGTCGGTACCAGGCCAAATTGTGGTACGGCCACATAACTCTGAAGTGGTGGAGCAGGTTGTCCTCTGGCTTAACACGTCTCCAGGTATTCCGCCGGAGACGTCATCGATTAGAATAAATTTTTTATTGGTGGCACTCGTCGATCCTGGAGGTTCAGGACGAAAGTAGACCTAGATCACTTGCCCATTGGAGAAGAACGTCATCGGTAACCGGGATACTCAGCTGCACGACTCTCATCTCCATTGTCGATGCAGCTCAATGAACTTTCAAAAGACGATTTCATAAATTTCGGCGACGCTCCGGCCTATTACAATCTTACTTATTTAATTCTGTTGCAGGTAGCCTCGATTTTATGTCAACGCCACCTAGTGGGTCCTATTAAACTAAAGTGAAAAGCTGCCGTATTTTTGCAAAACTTTGAGCTTATTTATTGCTATTTTTATTAAATTTTTCAAGATAAAAACTATACTAAAACTATCTAGGAAGCGTCAAGAATTGGTATGAAAAATTTTAGCAAAATCGGTTCAGTAGTTTTCGCGGTTAGTAATTACAACGATTTTAGCGACTTTGCTTTATATATTAGTTAGATTAGATTCGATAACTACGTTATTAATAAAATTTAAATCCGTATTTTTACCATTACTTTTGCTATTTTGTATTCATTTCAAATTTTATTACCTAATGGATTAATAGATGATTATTTATATTAACAGTTGTCTTTAGAAACTGCATTACTAGTTAATAAAGAGTTATTCTCGACGGTTTCAAATTCTCAGATCAACTCTAAATTTCCTGTTTTAATAAGACCTTTATGAAACGAATTAAATGATTAATAAATTTGGCTCCAGTTTTTATCACAAAAATATTTCATTTGATCATGATACATATACTGCATTTAGAATTAATACAGTTAAAATGGTAATGCAAGCATCTAAATATATTATACAACCTTTTGTTAATCTCGGACAGTTTTCTCTTCTTGAACTTTTCTAATTAAGACGTTCATTGACAAGACAACATGCCTGTTGGAAAGATTTTATCACAAAAAGTCTTTTGTATGAATATCTAAAAAAAGTGAGATGAACTTGTATGTTTATAATCAAAAACAACAAATATCTTGAAACATAAATCGACAGTATCCAACGCCAATCCAACGGAATAAAAATAAATCATTTACACTGACGGATGCTTTTTCTATACCAGCTAAAGATTCGACGAAGATTGGTAGTGGTTTTAGAGTAGCGTTTTAATGTCTAAGTCTGTCTTATAGTCGATTAAGTGATGGTTACATGTTCACTGCTACCTGTACGTACAAATATAAATGATTTCTTTGCCATTGATCTCTGTTAATTTTATCCTTTACATTTCTACTAGCGTATATCAATCGTACCTAATAAGAATCCAATGTGAAAAAAAGTTTTCTCTCTGCACGAGTGAAAATCACAGGCTACTAAAGTAAAAAACTAAAACAACACAGCATCTTTGTTATCCAAATGAAAGTACTAATTTTACGAGGGGCTATCCACGTAATTAAAGCGATTTAAATCACTGTTCCAGAGCTTTAAATCACAATTAAATCATTAAATCATCTTTAAATCACAGTGAAAAAAAAATTTTTGGTAAACATAATTATGTGTCACAGAAACCCTAAATGTTCGTAATTTGAAAGATAAATCCAACCACAGTCCGTAATTCAAAGATAATCAATAATGATTAGGAATGAATGTACGCAGAGCACACAGTCATGTTAGCATGCGATTCACCCATACAAAACGCCTTATAATTCAAAATACTGTATGACTCCTTTTAAATGACACTATAATTTTGAGTTTCACTTTTGCCTAAGTTGCAAATTATTCAACAATAAAACGGTGATTCATTACTAATGTAGATCACACTTTACTTGGTTACTTTAATATTTGAAAAAAAAACAATCTCTGCAAATTAAGTGTGGCTTTTTTCCACCATACTTACTTGTAGATACCTAAAAAAAATTAGCAAATAGTGTACCTAAAAAAACAAAATTGTTTCAAACAAGAATTCTTTTCGACAAACATTAATCTTTGAAAGTTGCGTATACCCTAAAATGTATACACGTCCATTTTTCGTGACTCTCTTTTCAAATGCAGCAATGGTTTATCTTGCTTCTTGTTATTATAAGTGACTTCAAAGGAACATACTAAATAAGAAACTTGGCACATTATGTTTATGGATCGAACGATTGAGAAGAAAAACTATTACTTTTCCTATCATTGGCAAAAATTTTTTTGTGATTTACATGGTTTTACTGAGATTTAAGTGCGATTTAATGCGATTTAAACGTAATTTACGTTTTAAATCATGCCTTACAATCAGACTTCTTTTTAAGTAATACCAATGGTAAGTCTTGATTATTTCCAACACTAGTAAGCTTCGATAGATAAACTAAAAAATAAATTAAATTAATTATGTCAGAAAATGGAACGAGTGAGAAGAATATTCATTTCCACTTGCATGATACTTGGCTAAAATTTTATTTTTGTTTAAATGGTTATCACTGCGTTTGAAGTGTGAGATACTGCAATTATTACGATTTAAGTGTAATAGGGACTATAACTTTTTAATTAAATACAATATTCTTAACTTATTTTTCAAATAAAATCAACTCAAAAATTAATGGTAAGTCAGGATTGTTCCTAACGTTAGGAGTTTTCGAGACACGTACTAAGTGAGAAATTTTATTCATTATGTCATAGAATGGAACTATTAAAGATGACAATTTTTTTTCCTTTTACAACACATGGCAAAATTTTTTTTTGTGATTTACATGGTTTCTCCTGGGATGTAAATGTGTTTCAATGCGATTTAAACGTAATTTACGTTTTAAATCATGCCTTACAATCAGACTCCTTTGTAAGTAGTACCAATGGTAATGGTTAGTCTTGATTCTTCCCAACACTAGTAAGCTTTAAGAGATATACGAAATAATAAATTAGATTTATTACGTCAAAAATTAGAACGAGTAAGAAAAAAATTTATGCACACTTGCATAAAACTTGGCGAAAATTTTTTTCGTTTATATTGTTCTTACTGCTATGTAAGAGTGAGATACTGCGATCATTATTATTTAAGAGTAATAGGGACTATAATTTTCAATTAAATACAATATTTTTAACTCAAAAATTAATGGTAAGTCATGATTGTTCCTAACGTTAGGAGTTTTCGAGACACGTACTAAGTGAGAAATTTTATTCATTATGTCATAGAATTGAACTAGTAAAAATGAAAATTTTTTTTTCTTTCATAACACATGGCAAATTTTTTTTGTGATTCACATGGTTTTACTGAGATTTAAGTGCGAGTTCATATTTTCATAGTTGACGCTTTTGACATTGAATTCGATTTTCAACTTAAAAACGTTTGACAGTTGATTTTCGTCATTACCTTGCGCTGTATTTATTGTGTTGATGGCGTTCTCTAGTTTTCCTTCGACTTCCTTGTAATTTTCTTGAATGCTGTCCATAATTATCTCATTAGATAATTTACTCGGATCCATGCTTTCGTTAGCATTGTCGGTGGTACTAACGGTAATTTTTTTCTTACGACGATTCAATAATTTATGATGCCTCAGGGCTTCTTTGGAAATATTATTAACCATTACGCTATATTCGGAAAAAAAATTTTTTTCGTTAATCATTTTTTGAATCTCGAGTTCAAGGGCATCTAGCTCGCCATCTTCAAAAGTAAAATTAGCTGGGTTCCGACAGTATTTTGGTCCATAGTATCGCACAATCTCCTCGGGACTCAAGCTCTGTACTAGCTCTGTTCTTATATATGTGATGATATATCCGTCTTTCTCTAACATCTGTTTCGTAACTTTTCTAACAGCTAATTGATTGGCTCTATACTTATCTTCAAGTGCTCTTTTCAAAATTGCCATGGGAATATATCCACATTTTTTTTCGGAATATTCCCAGAGCGCTTGGCTAATGGACTGTCTCTTGATGTCATCGGAATCCATATTGTAGACCTGCATTATACGGATTAAACAAATTCACACAACAAATTCTAAGCTTCTCTATTTTTAAATTATTATTAGAAAACATACACTCCCACTTCTGTGACATCAGTACACGGAAAAAGCGTACGTTATTAAAGTTACATAGAAAAATTATACGAAAACAACTTGTTCAATGTTCTAACATTAATGAAAATTGAAATGGTTCGATCGCCCGGGTTTTGGTGGGAGCTATGTATAAAATCAGTTACATCTTTTTTACATTTTATAATGAATGAAATTCCTTAATTAACTATATACCGGTTTTTTTTGTGGGATTCGAAGCAGAAGTATTAACTATAGCTTATAAAAAAGGTACAAATGTTCTTTAAAATTAATTATATAAGTTTAGTCATCTTAAGACGTTATAGAAATATAATAAAAATTTAGCAATATAGGAAAATAGTGTAACATCAGTATCTGATGATAATTAAGCAACAACAAAATGTTGATGGCTCTGCACCGCTTTATACGTTAAAAAAAAATCCCTACTTTGATACATTAATATTGTTTCTATTTTATTTAATTCTCATAACTGGGAACTTGTACATTTGCCTTCCTCAAATTGGAATTTCAATGAATCTTTGTTTACGAATGTAGGAACTACCATTTACAACTGTTTAATACATCATTTGAGTATTTTTTAAATAATAAATACATAATGTGATAAATAAACCGATTCTGCACATTGTATGCTAAGGGGGGTAAAAAGTATTCAACCGTGAAAAAATGAGAAACAATTTATTTATTGTAAAAAATTGCTAATAGCACGGCATACCCGACCCGAGGAACACAAAACCGAGCATAAAATTTGACATGCGTACTTTCACAACAATTTGATACCAGTAAATATTTGAGTGAACAAGAGTGGAATGTTTAAAAAAACGTTATAATAAAATTTATTATACAGAAAATCGTTTTTTAGGGTAAAACCGATACGAAGTCGGCTTGGCATTGTATAAGAGGTCACAAATGGAGCCTACTTTCTGTACCAACAATTTAACTATAGTAATTAGCTGGGCGAAAAACGAGGCGAGTTCTATTCAAATCAAACATTAAAACATATACTATAATATAAATATTTTATGTATTGATAAATATATTATTCAATTATTATTTAATAGTGTAGATAGATAATTTTTTTGCATCAAACATCTCCCTCGACTACTCATATTTAGTAATTTGATTCGAAAGTCGAAAAACGTTTTTTCAAATTATAATAATTTTTTTTGTAGGAATTTAGTGTAAAAAAAAATTTTTTTTTGGACAAACATCAGTGTTTGCCGTTATACTTCGATCAACGCAAAGTCTCGAGATAAACAGCAACAAACGAATTCATGTAAAACAGACAGCGATTGAGGAGAAGAGTCACTGGCTTGAGCCAGCTAGTCCTCACCACGCTATCTGGCCTCGTCACGACTTGGTCACGAACACTAAAAGGGTGAAAAAAGAAGGAAGTATGAAGGAAGCTATGACTCGAGCCTCAGCAGTCGAAAAGGAGGGGGTAACGCAGTGCTTTCCTAAGCTAATTCAAAAATTTCTACCGCTGAGCTCGGCCACGCTTGCCTTGGAGCTTGCTGCTGAGCCAATAACGATAAGTTTTGTATTTCAATAAAACACTTATATCGAAAAAAATGTGTGCCTCATACAGAATTCTTTTTTTTTATTTTTTATTGATACTTTCCTACCGAATAAGCATGGTCCCAAGGTAGAATGAAAATTTAACTAACAGTTCGAAAAATGAAAAAAATTTTTTTATGGACATCACAGCTTTTCTCATTTTTTTTTATACACAAACAGTTCATAGTAAATAATTATAAAAAATTATTGACAGTAAAACAATCTTAATGATCGGCTCAGCAGTCGAAATTTTTAAATTTGCTCAAGAACGCGCTGTATTGCCTTCTTCCTATCCGACTGTTCAGGCTCGAGTCCTAGCTTTCTTCTTCTTTCCCCCATCCTGTGCTCGTGACCGAGTCGTGATGGGGTCAGGTAGCGTGGTAGGGACTAGCCGGTTCAAGCCGGACGAATTTGTTTAGTACTGTTTATCCCCTTTACGCAAAGAATCCCCGTACAACCTCGCGTATAACCGAGCCTTAACCCCTAATTTTTAAACTACATTACTTCAAGCATTGTTTACTGTCATAAATTTGGTATTACGTACCTCGGAGTTGATGGAAATTTTCGACATTTCTTGGCAATCCTCTTTATTAGCTGTCACGAATATACGGGAACACAGTCTCGAACAAAGCACCTTAAACACTCAGCATATGTAGTTCCGTGTAGCTCAGTACACAACACCCTGGTAGAACGGCCAGGTAGACAATTGCCTCACAAGTTTTTTCCTGTATTAAGACGAACGAGGAGACGAGCGAATGGCACAAAAAACGAGTGAAAAAGCACTAGGTGCAAACTAATAATTAAAAAGTGGTACTATAAGACTGTAATCACAACGTAACTGCATTAAAAAATATCATGTAATGCCTCGTATTATGCGGCTGTGTTAACGGATAACGCGGCACCGGTGACGCTAATTATAGTCTTGTTTAGTGGCCAAAGATTCTTCTTCGTTAGGCCATGTAATAAACATTGGAGCTAGACTTCCAATGAAATCTGACATGTTAGATATTATGTCAAATAAATTGCTCTTTGACAGATCAAACAAGTTGGTCACCTCCCTATATGTTGCAACTTGATGACCAACGAACCATAGATAGCAGTACATTTTTTTTTGGGGTGATGTATGCTTGACATTTTCTAGAAATTATTTAA
>NW_019384284.1:750977-769233 GCF_000648655.2 Copidosoma floridanum | reverse complement strand
AAGGTTTATATTTAAGAAAAAAATTTTTACGGTAAGTGCAATCAAAGAAATTCCGTCTTTTTTTCGAAAAAAAAAAAGGAATTTTAAATCTTATAGTTATAAGTTATAAAAATTCAATTACACGAACTTACTTTTAAGTAAATTAATTATAAAGAATGGTTCACAATTCAGAATAGCTTGACGATGATATTATCTATAGTTCTCATCTCAGACAACAGATAAGATAGAATTATAAGTACGACCACAACATCTATAATGTTGGTGGACGACAGCTCTGCGCTTTGACAGTTTTGTGTTTATGTACACCCTTCGAATTTCCTGTGTCGGCAACATTCATATACCGTGCTTTAATTCCATTGTATACAAGAGCCATGTTGTGTCAAATTAAAGGGCTCGCTAACCTGGTGGATCCCAGCGACGTCAGGGTTCGTCTTCTGGGCGACGTTGTTTAACAAATCTACGTGCACATTGTCTCAAGTTTTTTTAAATTGTTTTTCTTCATCCACCCACTCATTAACGAGTAGTTGTTTTTACTTCTATGTAATCTAAAGAAATTTTTTCATTCTAGTTGAACATATACCTGACAATGAATTGCTACTGCAGGATTGCTTCATTTCACTATCTCCAGCTGTGAATATTTTATCTATCACTATAAACATACATTTAATTGTACTTTCTTGTGAGTGACCCTTGCTTTTTTTTAAATTTACTTAGTGTGACTGGACAATAGCTAAAGAAGCTCTGATCAACTTTAAAGGATCATAACAGCAAAAGTGGCTTGAGTAATTAATTTATTCTTGAATCCAGTATTTAAAAAATTTTTTTCTTATAAAATTCATTATTCTATTTTAAATTTTAAAAATATCTACATGTACATGTATATGTTTTATAGAAAAATTCGAAATAAAAGCGAGATAAGTATAAAAAAACAAAACGTCAGTTTCAGTGCATGTACGTGTACATCTGTGATAAATTGATAGAGGGCTCTAAAAATTTTCAGAGCATTAATCTGTAGTGCACTAAAAAGTTATTGTTATCCCATGTACTAAACATGGCTCCAAATAATCGGAGAAAGACTCATGAAAAATTAAGTGCCTCTCAAAGATTTCACAATGGTCGAAGGTATCATGTAAGCCATCGTGAAAAACGGGGGAATGTGTTGTGAGTTTTTCCTTTTATCTTTTACAGTTTGACTTACGAAAGTATGTCTCGATATTTTAATGTATTTGTTAATGTTTTATTTACAATAATTTCACATGTGACAAATGAATTAGGGGGCCATGATAAATAAGTTAATCAGTGGTTAGGAATTAAATATGTTTAAGCTGTCTTTGTTTAAAATTAGATTTCAAAATATTTCGCAAATTGTGGTAAAGTTTGGAGTTTTAAAAAGTGATAATGCTTAAAGAAAATATGTTTAGAAGTATTTTGAGTTTGTTTTTTTTTTTTTGTAAGATTCTACACTTTTTTGGTGTTGTAGATGATTTGTAAAGGGGTTAATTACGAATTCTTTGACAGCTTGCTTTCGAATATAACAAAGTTAGATACATTCATCGTCCCACCAGGAAGCTTTTGTCGAAAGGGCTGAAAAATTTTTTTTTAGTGAAAGAGATCCTCGCTCTTCCCCCATACTTGATCCGAAAGCTAAGACCAGGGCCTGGCCAGACAAGCCTTACATCAGTGCCAGGGCATTGGCAGGCTTAAAATAATATATGTGTAATATCATGTATCTATTGTATAGTACTACAATAGAGGTTATAGTATGTTTATGAAGCTGCAAAAAAGTTGGACGGGTCGGTTTTTCAACATATTGCCATTTTTCAAACGGCATTGCACTCATTGTGAGTTATTCTATAACTTACCAAAACGGCGTTCCGTTCGACATTTTGGAAGTACGCAAAAAATTGATATAAAAAACCGGCTATTTTCCGTGGATGCGGTGGCGCGGTGAGCCGCCACCGTAGGCCATACCCCCTCTCCGCATCATAGCTCCGGAGTTTGCGAGCGGCTTGCCGCGCAGCCGCATCCATGGGAAATGGCTGCTTTTTGACATCAATTTTTCGCATACTTTCGGAATATCGAACGGAACGACGTTTTGGTAGGTTGTAGAAGAACTCTTGACGAGTACAATGCCGTTTGAAAAATGGCAATATGTTGAAAAACCAGCCACGTTTAACTTTTTTGTAGAGGAACCATTTTTTGATTCTTGCAGCGGTTTGCAAAAAGTTTACAACCGATCTTCTTGAAATTTAGTGTGGATGTTAAGGAGCACAAGATCTACCTTGTTTTCAATTTTTAAGTCTTAATATTTAAATGAACGTGAGTTAGAGATTTAAAAAAAATTGGTCTAGAAGAGCACTTTTTGGCAAGTTGCGAAAAAAATGGCTGGGCCAATTTTATCCCACTGCTTCTTTGTCTTAAAATTGCGTATCTTTTTCAACGGTACATTTTTTTTCCCACTCTCCAGTTTTTTTCGAGATGCGAAAAACTATTTTTGACTACATTTACCATTTTTTTTGGGCTGTTAGCTGACACAATTTGGAGTCTAAAACTATTTAGATTTGTTCAGATAACTACCACCATGATTTTTTTCACGCTAATAGCTATTGTTGTTTTGAAAAAGCCAATTCTATCCTACTAGAAGCGTAAAAGAAATCTTCTGTTTACATAATCCAAATTCTTTACACTATTTTTTAATGTGCTTAACTGCTCTCTCTCTCTCTCTCTCTCTCTCTCTCTACATACATATATATATATATATATGTTACTTTGTATTTGACTTTAGTGAGATCTTTATTTCTCACAACGTAGTTTTTAATTTTATTTTCAAGGCAGAGACATACAATTTAAAAAATATCTTATACGTCCCAATAGTCACCATATATTTATATTCTATGAGGTTAAATTATCATGCAATAGATACGTACATAATTAAGCTTTCACTCACAATATCCTATCCTCATGCTAAGTAAGTTAAACTATAAACTATAAACTTCATTCTAGCAAAACGAATTATCCCACTACCCCTTGCACTGTACGAAGACTAATAATGTTGGCGTTAAGATGGCTCTAGCAGGAGAAGTTGAGAAGTTGAGAGGTCATAGGTAATTTTTGATATATAGAAACTTGCTGATTTAAACGGTGTTCTTATTAACCCCTCTAGCCGCAGAAATTTTCGAGATATTTTCTCCCAAAGTTTGCAAATTATACAAACCCTCTTATGGAGTAATGTAAAAACATCTTTATTTTATTGCCGTAATCAACAAGTTACACATTAGGATAGTGATTATTTTGTAGAAAAAACTTTTAGCTTTAAGATGGTGTCTCGAAAAATGTAGATAACCATGGAAAAATATAAGATACTCTGTACAGTATTCATTGAGTCATAGTATAAGAAAGCTCAGGGCAGAAAGTCATCTTGTTATTTGTCGAGATGTAAGGCACGCGCTTTTGAATATTTAAAAATCATGAAGCAATTGTATGACGATAAGCTTTTTTTAATTATATATTGACATGGATTATTTAATTTTTTAGGAAAGACAACGGAAGATTGTAAGCTGTTAAAAGCAATAATTTTTTTTTGCATCACATATTGCATCAATGATTTGAGAATTAGAAGCAACTCTTACGTTGTTACAGACAAATTTTAAAGTATACATACTGTACGCAGATACCAGCTGTAGTTTATTTACTATACACAGCTGTTGTTGACAACACAATCCGTGTGTGTCAGATGGACGAGGGATTACATAAAAGAAAAGATAGAATAAGGTTAAAAAAAATGAGTTAATTTCAAGTAAACAACTGTGTACGATAGCCGGACGCCAGCGCTTACCTACGCCGATCGCTTTCCAAAGGCTACTGCCCTATCCTACGACGGTTTGTCCCGTCTCTCCTCTGCTATCCTTCCCCTTCCCCACTGCTCTTTCCTACGCTTTAAACTAGACGACCTGCGCGCGCCGATTACTGACGTCCGGTTTACATGAAGCTTAAATATATTTGTACATTTCAGCGATATAACTTACTAGCAGCCCCCCGTCTCGGCTTCGCCCGAGACTTACTAAATAAAACACCGTAGTGTGTTGACATGTAACGTGAAACATTTTAAGTGAGAAATTTTACACATACTCCTGATACATCTCAGAACAAAAATCTTCATATTGAAAACATATTTTTTCGGAATCCATATAGCTTATTTGGTCAAATAATGTGTCAAAATTCAAAAAAATAATTATGCTGAAAAGTACCGTGCGTTTTTTATGCCATAAAATAATCAGTGGCCATAAGAAGCCGCTGATTTACAGTTTCTCCTGTATAATTCACGAAAACGGCTATTTTTTAAAGCTGTTAAGATTTTAAACCCCCAAAAAATTTATAGTAAAAAAAAATTTTTTTTCTCATATCTCACAACTTTATTAACTGGGTCCGTACCATACAACTATTTTTTTGTACATCGGCCTATGTTATAACATAGGCCCGCGAAGCTAAAAAAAAATATATGGTACGGCTCCAGAGCAACAAAGTCCTGGACCTTAAACCCTACATATTTATTCCCACAAAAACACAAATACATTTTCTACTCATTAAAAAATCTGAAGTAGGATCTTTAAAGATTTCAGAGATTGCTGTGAGAGTACAATGAAAAGCTGATCTCTCACGTAATGGACTCTTTAGTTGTCGATTTTGACGCTGCTGTTTCAATCTCGATAAATTTTCTGCGTCAGTTTCTTGACGCCTAAGTAAAATTGTAGTTATTAGATACACTTGAAGTTTTTCTTCCGATTCACCCTCTTGCGACTTTTGGCATGCTTAAAATTTGCGTGACCCCTAAAGTGTGTTTTCTGTCAACTTTGTTGAGTTCTAATATATTTGTTGGCAAGGTAGTTCGACGTCCGATGGCCCTAAAAAAGACCGGTGAGCTTTTTAAGTTAACTCTTTCTTGACTGCAGTTAACAGCAATTGTGACTGCCTGGATACCTCAGGGTGATCTTCTTTGGCTTGCTGTTGAAGACCCAGACTGATTGGGAGAAAAATTACAAAGTCCGAAGCTTTGGGGCTAGTTGTAGTGCTCTTTCCCAACGTCTCCCAGCATAACGTCGATGCCGTTGGTGTCTAAAGCACCTTTTTTAGTTGCAGATTCAGTTGTTTTGGTGATCTTAGATGGGGAGATTGGTTAGTGATACTTGTCCAGTGGAGGCTGTCCCGTTGGCTCAAGTTTTTTTTCCTTCATAGCTGTTATAGGTTTGCCCAACGCAGACCTTGGAGAGGATCAGTGATTCCTGGTTGAATGCTTAGAGTCGAGAGGGTAGTATAGGGTCGTCGGTCACAGGGTTTTCCAGCTTTGCGAAGAACAACTCCGCAGGTGACGTCTGCCAGTGAATAGCTGACTTGGTTTAATAGTGCCCGTCTTTAGTTAATTTAGTATTTTAGTCGACGAATCGCTTCCGGAAATGTTAATAAAAATTTATTTGTTGGCAAGGTAGTTTACACTTAGGTGGCCCCTAAAAAGAACCGATGAAATTTATGGTTAAGTAGGGAGCGTAAATACTTATAATGGCCCTAAAAAGCGCCAGTGGTGAAACTTCCAGGCTATTCTTATTCCTGATGATGAAGAGCTGGCTACGGTTGCTCGATTCTTACCCTGGGAGTCTCGATGTACGGAGACTGTGATGGAGGGAGGTACGCCGCTGGCCAAAGAATATCTCGTCTCGCGTTGGGGACGCGACGACCAAGAAGGTAGCCGTTGTGGCTACCCATGCCCCTCAGAGCTTTTTTCCCTTGCTTACATTTGTAGCCACAAATTCTCTTACTGCACCAGGTGGGATGGTGGAACTACCACACAACACTGATTTTTTGGAGCAGATTGTGCTTTGGCTAGATATGTCTCCTGGTATTGTGGCAGAGACGGCATCGGTTGGAATTAATTTTTTTTTTCGATCGCACTCGAGATTCAGGGTGAATGGACACCTAGGTCCCTTCCCCTTTAGAGAAGAGTGTCGTCCGTAACCGGGATACCCAGCTGCAAGACTATCATCAGCATTCTCTATGCAGCTCGTTGAATTGCCGAAGCTCGACTACAACAATATCGAGACGCTCCAGCCTATTATAACCACACTTATTTAATTATGTTGCAGGTAGCTACGATTTTATGTCGACGCCACCTAGCGGATTTTACCGAACTAAAGTGAAAAGCTAGCGTATTTTTGCAAAACTTTGAGCTCATTTATTGCTATTGTTATTAAATTTTTTAAGATAAAAACTATACTAAAACCATCTAGGAAGTATCATGAATCAGTGTGCAAAATTTCAACAAAATCGGTTGAGTAGTTTTCGCGGTTAGCGATTACAACGGTTTTAGCGCTTTTGCTTTATATATTAGTAAGATAAGTATGAACGAGGCCGTGCAAGCAATATTTCGCGACGGTCAGCGAATGACTGTGACCGTTTTAGTCTTGACATCCTCTACTCGTCAATCCGTATATTCAGTCACACCTGCTTGTACTTTCTCTCAAAATAGTACAATGAGTTTATGCGTCGCGCGAACATACTCGCTTCCATTCGACCGAACCTTTGCCGCAAGCACAGTGCCATCCGTACCGGGGTAAATCTCGACAACGGTGCCTTTCCACCACGTATTTCTTGGCACTTGTTCATTGATAATCATCACTAAGTCACCGCACGCGACTGTATCTGTTACATTTTGCCATTTTGGCCGTGCTTGCAAGGTGTGTGCGTATTCACGCAGCCACCGCCGCCAGTATAAGTCTGCGAGGGCACGTGCGTACTCCCAATCCTTACGCGTACATTGACGAGGTAAACTATAGGCGGCCAAATTCACCGAACCGCTCGCTGTTCCTATGAGGAAGTAATTGGGAGTAAGCGCTTCCCCGTCCCCAGGATGCACCGATACGTGCGTAAGAAGGCGCGAGTTCACAACATGTTCCGCTTCGGCGAGCACCGTGCACAGAACTTCCTTGGAAGGCACCTTGTCCTTAAGCGTCGCGTGAAGCGTAACTTTCACCGATCTAACCAATCTTTCCCAGGAGCCGCCCATATGGGGCGCTTCGGGTGGGTTGAAGACCCAGCGTATGCCGTTTTTTAATGCATACTCCTTTTGTCGCTGCCTGTCTAAGCGAGCTACTTCCGTCTGAAGCTCCGTGCACGCGCCGCGGAAGTTGGTCCCGTTGTCGCTATAAATCACCGCCGGACAGCCTCGCCGCGCTGCCATTCGCTGTAACGCCATAATCATCGAGCTTGTGGCTAAACTGCACGCAATTTCCAAGTGCACCGCTCGTGTCGCCAGACACGTGAAAAGGACTCCCCAGCGTTTGACGCGGCTGCGTCCTATCTTTACCAATATGGGACCAAAATATTCCACCCCACAGTGCGTGAACGGACGCTGCTGATACGCCAGCCTTCCGTCAGGCAAGGCAGCCATTAGTGGTGGCTGTGGACGACCACGTCGCACCTTGCAAATCAAACACTGGTTGCAGACGGCTTTCAGCGCGGGCCTTTCTCCGAAGACGACGTACCGTTGCAACAGCTCGTTCACGACTGTTTCGTAATTACCATATTGCCAGCGGCAATGCAGCTTCCGCACGATAGCCCTAATGGTATTATGCTTCCCATGCAACACTATCGGAGTATGATTAAACTCGGCGCCCGCCACACAAGTCACACGACCCTTGATTCTAATTAAACTACGATCATCTAAGAACGGCAAAAATGGGGTTAATTTACTGCCAGCTGGAATCTTTTGCCCCTTTGCAAGTGCCTGACGTTTCCGTGCGAAACTATCCCCTCGTGCTGCTCGTAGGACATATTCCTCGTCTAACTGTCACGCTAGATCTTGATCTTCCGTCTGAGCTTGCTGCAATAGCTCTTGTCCATTGTTTTGAGCTACGCGCGCTGCCTTTAATTGTTTCCAATGCATGTACGCCCTACGCACTCTTTGCACCGCGAGTAAATGCCTCTCCCAGCCAAAAACGCGAGCTACAAAAGGCACATAATTCGAACTACCTACCACTAGCGCAACTCTCTCCGGTCGTCGCTCTGCCCCTTCTAATACCTCCCTTTCTTTATGCGTCAATTCTCGCGCAGTCGGCCACTGAGTTTCAGGTAGTACCAAAAAGTCGGGTCCTCGGAACCATCGCTTCTCTTCGCTCTCACTTAACTGCTTCCCGCGCGTGGCTGCGTCCTCCGGGTTTTCCTTGGTAGGTACGCACTTCCACTTCGCGTTTGCGGTTCTTTCGGAGATTTTGCCTAAACGATGAGCCACGAAAGCCTGTCTAACCCGTGGATCCCTCTGGATCCAGTGCAGCACCGTACGCGAGTCGGACCAGAGGTACGCACAAGAATAGGGAATTTCTATCTCGGAACTCACAGTGTTTAAGAGCCGCGACGCCAGCACTGCGGCCTGCAACTCTAACCTTGGCACTGAATGTGGTTTGTCCGGAGTGACGCGGGATTTTGCCATTAATAATGTAACACTTATACATCCTCCCGTCGTCTCGCATCGGAGATAAACACATGCCGCGAAAGCGCGTGTGCTAGCGTCGCAGAACACGTGTATCTGCGCTTCTTTAATGTCTCGCCCCTTGGGGGTTATACACCTTGATACGCGCAAAGAGTTAAACTTTTTCACCGTATCTAGCCACTCACGCCACGCCTCATCCTCTTCATCGCGAAGGGGTTCGTCCCATCCGATCCCACTACGCCAGATTGCTTGCAGGATTAATTTTGAACTAATAGTGTACGGTCCGAGCAGGCAGAGTGGGTCGTACACCGATATCATAAAACGGAGATATTTGTGCTTCGTAGGTTGGACACATCCCTGTAGAATACTTGCAGGAACATGTGTCAGTCCTACGTTAAACCCTAACCTGTCTACTTTCAGGTCCCAGTACATACCGAGTACGCGTTCCACGGCTTTATCGCACAATACGATGGCTCGCTCCTGTCGCGCCGACGTTGTTCCCTGCGGCTCACCTACCCTCATCACCTCGCTGCATGCCCAGCCATGCATTTAAAATTATCCTGCTGGTTAATTCGCACTACGTCCTCGACAAGCACTTCTAGTTGTTCTACACTCAGTCTACTCACGAGGAAGTCGTCGACGTAAGAGTTTTTTATAATGCTACGCGCCGCCTCTGGCTTGGTCGTCTCGAAGTGCTGCGCGTTTGTGTCTTTCATGAAGTGTGCGGTACACGGAGATGACTTAGCGCCAAACACTAATCAAGTCATTTCGTAAGTGTGAGGGTTCTTATCTCGTGATGCTCCTCTCCAAAAAATCTCAACGCGCTCCTATCCTCGGGCCAAATATACACCCGCATGAATATATCGCGTATGTCTGACTTACACGCGACCGCATATTGCCGAAATCTCAGTAACATTCCGGGAAGCGACTGCAGGAGGTTGGGGCCTGCATCTAACTGGTTATTAAGACTCACGCCTTTCGTAGCGGCTGCGGCGTCAAAAACTATCCGAATTTTGCCGGGCTTAGCTGCGTTTACCACGCCAAAATGGGGAAGATACCACACGCGCGAGGCGATCATCTCGTCGTCCACCTCTCGCGCGTAGCTCTGTGCAATGAGTCGCTCCATTTCAGGATAATACAAGTGAGCGTACTCTTGATCACGGTCTAATCGCCTCTCAATGCTATGCAGTCGCTTCAAGGCCGTAGCGCGACTGTCAAGGACTGGGGCAGTATTACTTCTCCACAGTAGGCCAGTTTCCCAACCTACATTTACCTGTCGACTGGTCCTTTGTAGCGTCTCCAACGCACGCGCTTGTACGGGATCGACGCGTTTAACTTCGCGCACTCCCATGCTTTTGATTTTAAAATATTCGCGGACTAAAGCTTCGAGCCCTTCGGTTCGTTCCACGCAGGTGACGCAAGACATATGAGCACTCATTTCTAGTGCTCGCTCATGCGAGTCCTTGCTGTTTACATGTTGACTCGGCTGCACGTGTCCGTACGCCACCCACCCTAGCCGCGTCAGTGACAGTGCGATACCTACATCTTGCATGCAACGAACTTCGCGGCTCACTAGTAACTCCTAATTATCGTGCCCAATAAGAATCAATGGAACCACGTTGTCGTACACTTGAATAAATATACCCAGCTCTTTGCTGATTTGACGGACCAACTCGGGCGGTAAAGACTGCGTGCGTAAGTTCACTGATGACACGGCCAAAGCTCCCTTTATTGAATAAGCATCTTCCATGCCTTCGATGGAAAAATCTACCCGCTTACACGGCGTGTCCGCGTCGACACTTGCCTTGATGCCCATGATTTTAATCATTTCGTGTCTCCCATTCAGATTTAAACACGTAGCTAAATTTGCTGACATCATAGTAATTGTGAACCCGTCATATAAAAATGCATAAGTGTCGATCGCTCGAGTTGGTCCTCGCACGGTAACCGGCAATATTTTCAGCAGCGCATAGGGAGTACTAGTCAAAAGGAGGAACGCGCGTCGCTACGATTTTTTTTCGGAAACGATTGCCCTTGATCGCGCGGTGATGAATGCCCCTCCTCTACTTGCTGCTCCTTTGGTCGGTGTAGCCGCACATGATGCAGGCCTCCACACTGGACACACTTCACTCCCTTACAAGCACTCTGAAAATTCCCGACCCCTAAACACCTGAAACACCGTCCTAATCGCCTTATATACCACCAACGCCTCGCAATAGGCTCGCGCGCGAACTTTGTACAATCTGCTAATTGATGGTTGTCTCGATCACAGACGGGGCAACAGGGTTGCCGTTCAGGAGTGCCACTGTTGTCGTTATTGTCGTGCACAACCACCATTACACGCTGTGCCCTTGACACTCGGGGGAGATCGTTACTTGCGTTACCCCGCGGTACAGACCCAAAGGCTTGCGTGCCAAACAGACCCCCAGCGACTGCGAGCTCGGCTTCGTAAAATAAATAATCGGTGAGCCGCTCTAACTCGGTTTTAGTACTAGGGTTCACTGCGGCCCAACGATTGTGTACCAGCTGCATGTCAGTTGTTATTTTTGTGCCAACGCGTACAGCTAACTCTTGGATATGTATATAGCCTTTCATTCCAATGCTATTTAACGCGGCTACTGCATTGCGCACATTCGACGAAATTAAGGTGCTGTCTATACGCGGCAAGTCGTTGAGGTCCTTCACAAGCTTTGATGCGATCGCGTTTGTGTCGCCGTAATGCAACGCCAACGTATCCATAATGGCAGCAGGTCCCCTTCCGGTTGCGAGCAGCGCGCCAACCACCTGCCTCGCTTCCCCTTGCACCGCATGGAATAACTGCGCAACATTCTCCTCATCGGAGAATCCCGCAGCCTCGGAGTTGGATTCGTACAGCTGCTTAAAATGGCGCTACTCTAATACGTTGCCCGCGAACACTGGCAAAGACTTCGCATCAGTCAAACGCATCAATAATCGAGACTCACTCGCCACACTCGAACGGTCCTGCACAGCACGGAGAGACGCTTCAAAAACGCTCGCAAGCTGCTCAAGCAGCTTACGATTACCTTGATCGACTTGGTTATAGACGCGCGTTGATTCTGCCCTTGGAGTCTCCTTGGGAACTCCCTCCACGCATCTACCAATTTCCTCACCTCCGCTGTTCTCGTCCCCACCAAACTGCACACCTTGGGCCTCGCTGAGGTCGGCTGATTGTTACAGGTCGGCTACTTGAAACAGCGGGTCAACCAAGCGTCGTTGCAAGGCAGTAGTCATTGGCAGCCTCATGTTCTTCCCACCGGAATCCAATTCTCGCGTCTCTTTGTTCAACACACGTTTGCCAGGCGCCATCTTGACACTGTTCTCGTTGTCGGTGGACTCAAACTTACGGATTCTCTACGCCGTGTAGTCCCGGGTTTCGGCACCAATTTGTTGACAACACAATCCGTGTGTGTCAGATGGATGAGGGATTACATAAAAGAAAAGATAGAATTAGGTTAATAAAAATGAGTTTATTTCAAATAAACAACTGTGTACGATAGCCGGACGCCAGCGCTTACCTACGCCAATCGCTTTCCAAAGGCTACTGCCCTATCCTACGACGGTTTGTCCCGTCTCTCCTCCGCTATCCTTCCCCTTCCCCGCTGCTCTTTCCTATGCTTTAAACTAGACGACCTGTGCGCGCCGATTACTGACGTCCGGTTTACATGAAGCTTAAATATATTTGTACATTTCAGCGATATAACTTATAAGTATGAACGAGGCCGTGCAAATAATATTTCGCGACGGTCAGCGACCGACTGTGACCATTTTAGTCTTGACATCCTCTACTCGTCAATCCGTATATTCCGGGGCAGAGTACCTACCTTTTGCCTGAAGGACTAAGGTAGATCACATTAACTACCTCCCTGAAAGTTCGATCCACATTTCATTAACTCCCAAGGAACGGGATCTCATGATTACAAATTTGGGCATGAAGGCAAGCGGAGATACAGCTCCGCCCCTAATCGGCACTCCGCCACCGTGAAATAATTACCGACCTCATACGGTCACTCGAGCGGTCCCAATCAGTCGCTTACCTATGTAGTAAGTAAAATACACCAGAACATCCAGTGGTCACAAACCAAGTTCTTTTCATATCGGACCAGACACATGCCTGCATCTCCCACTCTTCACATCAGGACAGCGGCTCTGTCCGCAACAGCAGTACATATATATTAGAGCAGTAGCGGAGGACCGAGTGTCGTACACCCAGGAGTAGTTGATTCAGTCACAATAGGACGTTGCGTAACCGATGTTGTGATAGTCAAACGTAGGCTAGCTATTGTTTGTTATATGCAACTTTACATCATTTTCATCCACTTTCATCACGGTTGGGACAGTGAAAAAACATGAAATGGTAATTTGTTATCAACTTTTGTCAATAAATCTTTTTTTTTTTTTTTTTTTTTTTTAACTCTCAACCACTCACATATTTAATTTTTAAAATGCCATATGAATATGTTTTTTCATGCAAAATTCCATAATTTCGCTTATTTTTAAACATTAAATATTATATGACTGATATTAAACCGAAAAAATCAACTTTAGTCAAAAATCGATTTTTCGGAATTCATAAAAAAACTAAGTAAAAAAAATTCATGAAATCAAATTTATTTCCCTGCAGGTAACTTTATCCTAATATGAAAAGAATAAGCTAAGTTTCAATTCGATCGTGGGAATCCTGAAATATGGCTGATAGTGTACATATGCCTATACTTACACTACACCTATACCACCTACATATTGATTTTTTATAATTTTATCGAAATATTTTTTTGCATAAAATCTAATAATCTTTCAGATTTTTGAGCATATAAAATGGAACAAGTGCTAAAAGCTAAAAGATTTCTTTTTCCTAATCGGTATTTTGGAGATCGATAAAATCGAAAAAAAAAATCAAACGCATAGAATCAAAATTTTTTTTATTGTAGTGCGGTTCGGTATCCAAACACAAAAAAAATAAGCTAAATTTTATTAAATCGATCATGGAGATTCTGAGATATGACTGATACAGACACACACACACGCGTGCGCGCGTGGACATTTTTGTCAAAGTACTCTCTTCTGATTTTAGTCTTCAGACAACGTATTTGTAATATGTCATCTCATCTCAATAAGCCACATTTCTTTTTTGTAAATCAACCTTTATTTTTTTCTTATATAAACAAAAACACTCTGTACTAAGTACTGCCAACTCCGGAAACATAACTTTTATTTTTTTATAAATAATACAATTTGTAAAATGACCGAAAAGTCGGTTCGTTTGGGTATAGTCACACGATTTGGTACTGATATCTTTATTAATCGATGTTGATTTCATAGGGGTATAAAAATATATGAAGTGCAGTAGTTTTAAGCCCTGGAAACATAACGATTTTTTATTAATAATGTAAGTTTCAAGGTGATCAAAAAATTGATAATGTATGTATTCGTATGTATTTTCCTAATTCGTCTCTTTCAAAATTTGAGGGTCCCTACTATAATCTTTGGTTTCCTCATTCCTTGCATGTTTTAAGTATGCAAGTCTTTCATACAGACCCCAAGTGAAAATTTTTTCTCAGGCTACGCGGTTATCCATCCTACTGCAGGGTACAGCGGTCGTTTGAAGCACGTCCCAGTCAGTGTCAGATTAGTGGAAGAAAATCTTTCATCAACCATCTGCTATCCGTACTGATGTTAGGACTGACAGTGATTTTACCAACGAGCTGGCCAGGTGTTGGCTCAGTACAAGGGAGCCTCAAAATTGTTAAACATATTAAGAGCACTCAAAAAGACTACCTTATTTTTTTTCGGAATTCGGAAACCTAACCTCGTCCCACAAAACGACAAAAAATGCGAGAGATCATAATTATAATCTTTGTTCTTTTGAAACATAATGTTTAGGAGAAGATGGGTAAAACTTAAACCAAGGAGAAATTAGACCTAATGTTCTCTTAATTTTACAATTATTCGTTAACAAACCGTTTTTTATTTTATAATAAATAAGTTGGGACTTGTATCTCTTGTTTTTTAATGTATATATGGGTAATTAATAAATAAAAAAATGCATTTCTGTATTTTTAGGGTAGGTTGTGTTAATATTGTACTGACGCAAACTTTATCTGCCTTTTCTACACAAAATTTTGTAGAATATGTTGAAGTATTTTAAAGAATAACAGTTTGTTCTGTAAATTTTTTTTTCATTTTTCACCTTTACACAATACACAGAAATATTTCAACTTAGTAAGATGCTCAGTAGTACGTCTAAATACAATAAACTCAAAAATGTTCCAAAAAACATTTCTTTTAGGGGAACGATATTGGTGGCTCGTACTCAATATTTTTGCAGTCTGATTTCTTTTATAATTATGCTCATTAAATCAAATGAATGAGGATATTTATGTTAGCAGCGAGCAACCCGGCCATAATTTGTTCAAACAATTTTGCTTAAACAAATGAGCCAAGATTTTTTGGTAAAAAAAAATTATATTCGTAATCTATGGCACATTCAGAATAAAAGAAATAATGTAGATGTCTAAGCCTCACAGTTTTCGAGTAAAAAATTTCCAAAATTTTAAGAAATGCGTTTCTTCCGTTATTTGAGCCGTGGAGAATGATGGAAATAAAATATTTTCACGAGGCACACCATACAAACATCAACTATCACTCTTATTATTAAGGGAAATACTAGAAAAAAGGCGATTTCTTCGAATTTATTGTCGTTTTGCGTTACGAGGTTAGGTTTCCTAATTCTGAAAAAAATCGGGGTCGTTTGTTTAAGTGTCTTTAATATATTTAATCGTTTTTTGCATCAATAACAGCCCCTAATGAATTTATGTTACTAGAAAACGTCTTATTTTTCACTTTTTTCTAATTTAAAGAGTTTATGACCAATTGAGGTTATGTTTCCGAGAGCTAGAAATCACTAGTTAGTGTAATATAGAGACCTTAGAAAAATTAAAAAGAACCATCTAGGGCCACCAAATGGCTTATTATTAATGAAAATGTTATAAAATAGGCGACAAATTTTTGCTGAAAATCAAAGTAATTTTTTTTTTTTTTAATCATCAGAAACCACATTAAGATGTGTAAAGTGTTATACCTTATCGCTATAGTTAAGAGCTACTATCTCAAATTTTTTTCAACGTCTGAAAACATAACTGAAAAGTGCTGTAGAGGAAGAAAATCACGGTTTTCACTGAAACATGAATGCACCGAGCTTTCCATGCCGAGGACAATCAAGAGTAGCGGATTTTGACAAGGGAACTAGTCTGCGGTTGACCAGGGTAAAGGAGTGATAGAGCTAGGAGAAACCAGGGTACAGGAGTGGTAGATCTGACTAGGGGAGAGGAGTCTGGAGACAAGGGTGACACGCAGGAGATAGGATCCCGACAGCTACGGATAAAGGAACGGAACCACTCGCCACATCCCCGACGGCAAGCCGGGTGCCGTGACACCAGAGGCCCGAGGGCCACATGTAAGTTTTTCTGCTTTCCAAAACGATGAGAACGGAGGCGTCGGTCGATGGTAGGCTCGGCGATATCGGGTTATCTCCGACCTAGGTGGGGAGGGTTTGTGACGAGGTAAAACTGGTGCTGCTAGTTTTCCCTGCGACCCTGCGACGCCTCCTTGCTCTGCTCAAATTCAAGCATGCTTAGCTGTCTTTGTCTAATTAATTGTTGTTTTGGGAGCCCGTGCGAGCCGGACGTGACGACGAAGACGCCAAGCCGGATTGGTGGAAACGACGGCGGCTGCAGCGGAAGAAGGAGAGAAAGGCGCGAAAAGTCAGCGGAGTGCAGTGGAAGTCAGGGAGAGGGCCGTCCCGAGAACTTGGGAGGGGAGTCAGCCTTGCAGCGAAGGAGTCGAAGCGAGAGCGTGTCGCGAGTTCTTTCTTTTTTTTTTGGATTCTTGGAGAGAGTAGAGAGCGCGTTCGATATCGTGGAGTTGAGAGAACGAAAGTACGAAAGTGTTGGAGAATCGAGGTGCGAGAGTTGAAACGCGAGCCGAAGACAGAGACCAGGGTCAGCATCGAGAGGAGTCAGCTAGGGGAGGTCGTGTGAGACAGCCAAGGAAGTCGAGAGAGGGAGCCGGACGGTGGACGAGGGCCGACTCGAGAGAGAGAGAGAGGAGAGATCCATCCAGAGGCCGAGGGTCAAGGAGCCACTCTAGGGACCGTAACAACGTCGGGACGAGGTAGGGTGTTTGAGCATTTGGAAGCAGGTGAGAAACAGGAGACTGAGTGTGCCCGGGCCGGAACTGGTCGAGAATCGTGCAGGAGAGTGAGCGTGTGTGAGAGCTGAGAGAGAGAGATAGAGAAAGGAAAGTGCGAAGCTGAGAACGAGTTGGGGAGGGCATAGAGAGAAAGACTGTTGACCTAAGGGCAGAGTGCGATAGTGGTGGGACTAAAGGCGTGTGGATTCATACTGTAAGACGCGGGTGTCAGTCCGGTGAAAAAGTGTACGTGCTCGCGCGATCGCGGTCGACGTCGGTGCCGTGGCCGCTGAATCGCCGGCACCCTCGGTTGGTGTATTGTAACAAAAGAAAAAAGGAGAATATAGTGCTTGATTAAACCTTGATCCCGCGTTAAATCTATTAATCCTAATTGTTTTTCCCCCTTCCTCCCGGAGCCGGGGGAGCTCGGCGTGGACCTCCTTTTGGTTAAGAGACGGCGGTAAGGAGAGGTATAACCGCGAGAGAACAGGAGAGAAAACTTAGTCGCCTGTTTCCGGGCCGTGGAACTCCTTCACTGAAAGCAGTTCGTGACAACGTCAACTGGGCCAAATTATTTTTGGATTTAAATTTTTGGTCTATTTATACGCTTCAAAAATTGACCTGACGTTTTTAAAAATTCAAAATGGCAGATCCAATATGGCCACCAAATTTTTAAGTACAAACGAATTTTTAATAAAAAAATACTACTATGTTCTGCGTAAAATCCTGAAAAAGAAGTGTCTCTTACTAATTTGTTAATAAAATTGCTGTTTTTGAGAAAAAAATTCATGAATTATTAAAAAAATTTTTGCTTGATAAAATCTTTGATATTGGTCGTATATAGGAAGAAATTGATAATCAGCAAATCAGGCAAGTTTGTAAAACACTCAGGTGTTATAACGTCGCTAGTGACAAATACAACGTCAGATGTCAAAAATTCAATATGTATAAGATAAGTAAAAATATCTTTTGTTTAAAATCATTACGTTAAATAACCTTAATTTATTAAAACTATAGGTCTGTGAGATAACAAAAGCTATATCTAACCTGTATAAACTGTTATAAACGTATATTTTGTTGGTATGAACTTCAATGATTGTAATAAGATAAGTGACATGATAAATTTTGTTTTATGTATTATTTTTAAAATCAAAGTACTGTACATTAATTTTATAAAAGTACTACTTTTTGCTCATAACAGTCGAAAGTATTAACTAAACACGTATCTTATAAGTACTATTCGATTATTTAAAAAGAAGTTGGACCAAATTAAAGGATTATTTGTATCACATAGTACTAATTTAAACTTTATTAGAACAAAGTTCTTTATGTCGCGTTACTCGGGGGGCTGAAATTTTAAAACCGACAGATTTTTTTTTTTTTAAACGAAAGTGATTTAACCAGAGTCTCTTCCTCTCAAGTTTCCCCCCCTTACCCCGCCCCCCTCACCAACAGTTCATACACTTCCTCTCACCCACAATTCATATTTAACCGAATTTTAATTTTATTTTTCCGCAATAATTTTTATTAGACTTATAATTTTTTTTCTTTTACAATTAAAAAAAAAAAAAA
>NW_019384284.1:715595-735925 GCF_000648655.2 Copidosoma floridanum | reverse complement strand
TTTATAATACATGCGTTACATTTATATGTATATTCTTTTATTTATTATATTTTCTTGTAATAAAAAATCCGTCCGATAGACAATTCAAGGGTTCACATTTTTTTTTATATATACATACATTTCATTTTATAAAAAATTCCTATTTGAAAATTCAAATTTGAACGCCGCGCGCGGGGAATGTGCGTATAGTACGTCAAGAAAACGCTAGAGCGCATTCACCTAGAGAAGAGAAAACCTGCTACTCAAAAGGAAACAACATTATCATAAAAGGCACCAGCGCGCAGAGTACAGGCAGTCCTCTTCCAGCGAGCCTGGGACGCGGAAAATCCGTTGCTCACCCAGACCTGGAACTTTCCCTCACACCGGTACATTACCGCGACGAGCACAAAGGGAGAGAAAGAGACCAAGTACGAAGGCCGAGAGCTGAAAAGTAAGTTTGTACACCACTTACAGGTAACACTTCCACTAACCGGTTCCTACTTGGACTTTCGGTGCTCGATCGCTTTAAGCGTGGAGACGACGCATCCCCAAGTAGTCAAGGCACTAGGGTCAGCGACCACGTTCTTAGGCGAAGTTCCTGGGTCGACGACTGAGCAGTGCTCAAGACACCCAAGGGCCCTGAGAACGACCTAACCTTACGTGACTTGGTAGGATAGGTAGTTACCTAACATTAACCTTCCGTGGTTGTAATAAAAATTTGTGCTAGTCTAACCTAACGTGTTTAAGCGAAGATATTAAGGAGGGAAAAATTCAAATTGTCATTTATGTAAAATTTTCTATTAAACAACGGCGGATAAATTTTATGTAAATTCTAAACTATCGAGTATATTATATACTACCTTTTTTCATTATTAACGTAAATAATCGCGATTACTCAAATATTATTAATACATGTAGGAATTGAAGATACGATTTCCTTAGAAAGATAATTAAAAATAAATTGATTGTACTTATTTATGCAAACCTTCCTCTCCACGTATGATTGCGAGTTCCTTTTTTATAGTTTAAGATAAAAACTAGAATAATAGCTGTTAAGATATGAAATTATTTATATGAATTGAGAATATTATCTGTACCCAAAAAAGGGCAGGAATAAATTAAAAAAGATATTAGATTATAAAGATATTGAATAAGTTAAAAAAAGACATTAAATTAATTAACTTAAGGGAATATTCAGGGAACGATGAGAATCCAATAAAGTAATAATCAAAAAACAATTGCTGTATATTGTGCAGGAATTAATTGATTATTCAACAGATAAATTTTGAAACTTGGTGAAAATCTGAGCAACTTCGCTCTTTTACACAGGGCAACGAACCCGCCCTTCGACATATAAACACTAACATTGTTTGTGTGCTGATTGCTAGTCTTAGAGTTTCCTCAGTACAGATAATATTCTTAGCCGATTGTTACCACCACCAATTAACCGGGGTTATACTCAAAGAAAGGGAAGTCGTAAGACTTTGTAACAAAAAAAGGTTACAGTTATTCATAAAAAAAATTCACTATTTATAATGACTCACCTGCTTATTTATCACGATAGCTTCACGGAAAATTTAAATCTAAGATAAAATAATACTTTTATTCCAATTATAAACAACTACAACACTCCGCCCTCAACCACGAACAAACAGATATCAAATAGATGTTTCAGATATCTAAAACGGGCTCATCAAACATATCGACATATATTTAACAACCGTGGTATGAAGTAGACATAGTAAAATAATGTCCTTTTATGAAATTTAATAATATAATAAAATTAATTAGAATAAATACCGACCGCGTAAAGAAGGCAAGTGTATGTGCAAAGTAAAGCACGTACTTATGTGTGGTATCGTAAAGAAGGTTCGCGAAAAGCTTACAACTGATCTGGCTGAAATTTAGTGTGTATAATAAGGGTTATGACATTTACCTTTTGACTAAATTTAAGCTCTTAATATTTATCAGAACGCGAATAATTCAATGTTCAAAAATGACTCAAAACGACAGTTTTTTGCTGTTTGTGAGAAAATGGCTAAACCGATTAGAGCTCAACGTGGCTTATTCTTTTTGTCTTAAAATTCATCCATTGTTTAATATTTAACTTTTTTTTGTGAGTTTCAGTTTTTTTTTCTAGAAGCAAAAAATCTGTTTTGGCCACTTTTACTATTTTTTGGGGAAAGAGTCTTTGCTGAACATTGCAGGTGTTTAAAAGTAGCACGTTTTGTTATTAATACAAAAAACTAGCAATAAGGTAAATGTCCCAATGGCTGAACGTGCCCAGTGGCTGAACACAAGGAAATATTTTCTTAATCCTACTGTTATTATTGATTACTTATTGGCCAACTAAAATTTAATATGTTTCTAACAGAATAAAGTAAGCGCGTAAAACATTTTGAGCGAGCAAAACGAATAATTATACCTCCAAATAATACTGGTATTAAAATTATTTATAACTTGCTTGAATTGCACAGGCTATCTTAAGCCGTCTGCTAACAAAAGTACAGTACTTGGTAAGACTGTCAGATTATTACTATGAGGATCTTGTGTTGATACGAGATACTGCTGAAATCTACGTGAGTTTTGCACTTACTAAAAAATAATATTTAACCAAGTATTTTTACTTTTTTATTAAAATTATACGCGTCTACCTTTTAGTACATGTAAACTAACAGTGGACCAGTTTATGAACGACTACGTTCAGTCATTGGTATAGGACTCTGTTGTCAAGTGCCCAAAAGATGAACGTGATTTTTTAACTTTAGTCAAGGTGTTTTTTTGAAGGAAAAGTGCACAAATGGTGCTGAAACAGTGTTCAGAGTCTTAAAATTACTTAGTACTGCAAATATTTACTACATAATTTTTTATTGTATTCTGGTCTTGAAATTCATAACCTAAAAATAAAGTAAGTTGTACATAATGTTTAAACACTCTTTTTACAAGTCCAAGAAAACAGTTCTGTCTCATATTATCGTCAGAAGAGTGGCAGCAAAATCAAACAAATATAGTCAACCGTAAATTGGAAAAGGCTCAGGCAGTAGAAAACAGAAAATTACTAAGAGCAAAGCAAAAAGAAATTGAAAATGAGGAATTAACAGCAAAGAGATTAAGAATTGATCAGAAGAAAAAAATAGATGAAGAAATTAAGAAGTTGAGGCAAGAAAAAAATAAATTAAAAGATATAAAAGTTGAACCAACTACTAAAAGTTATACCATATTCCTTCATTTTATTCTACTTGACTGTGGTTTTTTTTTTTTGAAGTGAATGTCTTTAATTTTTCGTTTATTTCAATAAATAGAAATTAGTTTTCTAAATATCGTTGTACTTCTAATATTGTACTATGTACGACTTATTAGTGTACTTAGATTTCTTAAACAGGACAAGAAAAAATCATTTATTCACTTGAAATCATCGTATTTAAATAAAAGTTATCGCTATGTTCAATTATTGGTACAGGTAAAACTGAACGCTGGGACACCGCACGTTTACCTTGTTCATCGATTGGGACAATGATGACTTACTTAAGTAACTATTAATCGCTTTATTTTTCATCCAATATAGGTAAATAAATTTTTAAGTATCAAATGCAACTACGATAACTATAAAAATTCAAAATATACTTGTCAAAAAAAATTAGTATATTTCTTTTTCGATTTCCCAAATCTTAAGGCCCTTACGCGTTCAGCCATTGGGACATTTACCTTAATAATTTTCGTGCTACTATTAATTTCCTGAAATTTCAATGGATCCGAAGCTAAGTCTATCATACTAGCAAATATATATTACATTTTTACGCAAATATAAATGTCAACCGTTGGTTCATAAGTAAGTTGTAATCCATGTAGAATATTTCGGTTTATTAAAGTCTGACTAAGTTTTTAAACAAAGGTTCTGCATTAACAGCATTGACACCGATGCTTATGCAGCTAAAAAGTATGCGTTGAAGTTAAAAAAGAACATCTTAATTGTATAGTCAAACATCAACCAAAATATCAAGAACAAAGCTCAAAAACTTTCGTACTCTATAACTTATTGTGCATCGAAGAGTAATAAAATCTCCATTTACAGAGATCAATTTTCAAAAAGCTTTTATTTTTACACAGTGCATGTCACTAGTAGCATCTCAATACATCCAATTTTTTTTATATAACTTGTAGTAGTTATTTAGAATGAAAATCCATTTGTCATAGATTGTACTGATATTTATTATAGTCAAAGCCCCATTGAGTCATTTTTCTATGAATCCAGAATCTGGCATAGGAAACACCTGTATGAATACCAGGAATTTGATGGACACCACATCCAATACCACCAGTGACAATGCCTATCTGGTAATACTTTTGTTGATCATTTTTTACTGGGCACACTAGTGGGCTGCCTCCATCACCCTGTGGAGAAAATCACTGTTATAAATTCAAGAACTCTTGAATATTTTTCCTTTTATTCTTAAAAAAATTAACGCTATTTCGTACAAAAATGAAGGTTGTAATTTTGAAAGATCTATGTCACCTTAATAGGTATGTATTGATTAAATAAAATAATTTTTAAAAAATATTGTCTTCTTCTGTAATTGTTCGTTGTTATTGTCTACTTCTGTAATAATTGTCGTAGAATCAGGTATTGCGTTTTCATTTCTTTACTCTCTATTATGTAAAAACATTCCTAATGAAACAAAATTTTTTACAAAACTTTTACAGAGCACACGAATCTATAGGTTGTATACACAATATTTATATAAATAAATGAAAAACAAAAACGTATTTTAAGACAACGGAATGGCACATTAAGTCATTAGGGCAAAAAATACAAACATGAGTGCCCAAAGGGTGCTGTTGTTGCATGTTTACGCCTGATTCACGTATTTAGTTTTTCTTACAGTAAGGTAAAAGTGAAATTTTGTATCCGTGGGAGCACTTTTGCGATCAGTAGTAATTTTGGGTCCTAGGGCAGAGTAGTACTTTAGACCCACAGGGCACAAAAAACTTTTTCCTACCTCAGGCGTTTTTGAGAGGCTGGTGTGCCCTCGGTAGGAAAAATAGCATTCGCCACATAAGCCACATCCCTCTGGGGCAACCTTACGAACCTTCGGGCCTGCTTCGCAGGTCCCTTGGGCTGCAAAATAGCCCCAGAGGCAATGGCACTTTTCCGACGAAAACTACCATTTTGCACGTGGGCTTGAAGTGATAACAAGGGCGCAAAATGGGACCCATGGGTGTAAATTGGCAGTTGCATTTTGTACCCTTGGTAAGAAAACTGCTATTTGGGGACTTCAAATTAAGTTTTGTATTTTAAACATTGTGTCTACTTCCAGATTACACTTATTGTATATTTATCCTATAGGCAAACATTTAAACAAAGTTCATAAACATTTTCTTGATAGTGTTATTACTTCAAACTGTAATTGACCTTTAAAAACGTCTGAGGCAGAAAAATCAATTTTTCATTTAAAAAAGGTTTGTGTCTTTTCAAAAGCGTATTTAATCCATATTAACGTATTTAGTATAAAAAATATTCACCTTGCAAGTGTCTTTGTCGTCTTTGCTACCAGCGCAGATAAAGCTATCATGAAGCTGAAATTCCTTGCCAAGCCACGTGTTTCTTAGTAGGTTTTCACAAATGTTTTGCGGCACAATCGATAGCTCGACCATCTTAAGAATATCTTGGTGGCGTTTTTTTGAGCCTAAAATATCAGATCCACCCCAGCCACTAGAAACGCAGTTTTGGATATTTAATTTGGTATCAAATTGAGGCAAACAGACAATATTAACGTTGTCTGTAATTTCAACCGGCTGGAAAAGTCTCAATAGTGCAAAATCATTTATTAAAGTATCTGGTTGGTAACTTTTGTGAACTACTAAATCCGACACATGCCGATCTTGGTAAGGAAGTACTTCAACCTCCATTTTTGTAACCCATTCACCAGCACGGACGATCAAATGTGATTTTGCTTTGCTAAAAGAATATAAAATTAAAATTAATATTAATTCTCTCTTAAGTTTAACAATTTAAACTCCAAGTTAATTTCCTGCGTGCCCTTGATGTCACGCTGTAAACTTACTAAGCCTTATGCAATTTAGTGATGTGGGTAATAAATAATTATTTATTTTAGTAGTAGTAAGTTAACGAGTTGTTGAAAAAAGATACATGAAACTTGCTCATTGCTCATATATTTTTTTATATGTAATAAATATTTGTTGATTGTGATAATTAATTACTTAGTTATTAAATAACTGTGATTTAAAATATTTGAACTTGGCTAATGTATAAAGTCATAATGATACAAGTTAGTCTAATAAAACACGAGTAATTAAATTTATCTACTTAGTTTGAAAAATAAATCAATGAGAATTGTATTGTACAGTAGCTTAAAAAACAGAATAGTAAGAAAATCCTAAATGTGTTTAAAAGAAATATATTTAATTTGACACATTGACGAACTATTTTTAAAAATTAACTCAGCATTCATTCACATAATCGAAATTTCATTTAAATATATTTATAAAAGAAGGTTTCATTGAAAATTCAGTGAGAATTTTATAGTACACCGTGGCCAGACTTCATCAAATGATATATGCAGTACTTGATTTAATTGACTTGTTTCAAATAATTATGGAGAGATGTTATTTTCTTCAAAGGTAATGATATCCCCATAAAAGTTACCATTTAACAAAACTAAAAGATTAGGTAAGTAAGATGCGTTAAGTGAGCGAGATTAAGAATGTCACAGATTTCACATGAATAGACAAGTTAATGTGAAATCTAGGGCATTTCTCAACCTCTGAACGTAATGCGTATACGAGTTTATGTATCCACGTAGCGGGTGGTAATTTTTAGTTACGGAGCACTAATGACGTAAATGATATTATACATTACTTATAAACACAGTGAGCAGCAGTAAGTACGACGCTAGGATGAATTAGAGATCCTTCACAATGTTGTGGGATACCAAACTTTTCCTTCTCCAAAATAGCAACAACCCAAGGGAATTCACTAAACTGGGCTTCATCATTCGTAGCACCAGTAATTTGAAAGCCAATACCAATTGGATTGCGATGACCACAACCTTTGTAAGTCCGTGACTTGAAAGTTATTTTATCGTCAGATGTATACTTGTTCGATGTCAGGCAACATACTTCAAGATAACTTTTACAGTGTCCAAAACTCCTGTATGAAAAACAAACATTTTTTTATCATCCTAGTATTGTATCACTTAATTATTATCTTTATTTTTATTTATACTTTTATTTTAAAAACTCTGGAACCTAGTAATTATATTAGTTTTTTCATATCTCTATATGCAACTCAATGTATATATTTCACTACGCTGTCATGTTCTTCTGGTTCAGCTGTGTCTTATGTTGTTTCGTCTCAAATTTTATCTTGCACCTCCATCTGACTAAGAGTGAATTGGTTTTCTCTACGTCTATGTTTTCTAATTTTGTTTCTACTTTCAATTATCGAGCACCATCCGTACTATCTAGGGTCTAAGTTATGATTATATAAATGATATTAGTGCAGTTATTAAAAATATCTTTAATAATAAATCGATTTGTTAAGTACTTAAACTAATAAACCAGTAAAAAATCAAAATTTACTTATAAATTACACTACCTATTGATTGTATAATAATGACTATCAAATATGCTTTCATATCAAAGAACTTTTTTTCCTGTCTCCGTTTATCTTGCATAAGGTTACTGTTGATACTTATTGTGTTTGACTACACTGTCATTCCTGTATATAAATACTATAAATAAACAACTACTTATGTATGGATACCCCTTGTAGTCAAGATACTGCTTTATATACTTAATGTTTTTCTATGAGGCTAGTGATGAAGGCTTAGCTTGGACGGCGCTAGACAATAGAAAAGCCTTCGGTCGACAATTGAAAATATATATGTATACATCCCATTCAAACATGGTGCTGCATGTACAGATATACTTTTTAATCATAAATGCTCTCATCTTATTGGCTGGAGGCTCTTTTTCTAGCTCCTTCTGAGCTGAGCTTGCCAACACACTATAGTCCTATTCTTGAACTCACATGAATCAACTTTTTTATCTCTGCTTTTTAAGGACGTTTGGTAGCTACAGTTTTGATTCAACAGTTAGCTACTTTATTGACATACAAAAGAGAAGTGTCAACGTTTCATAGTACTAATAATGGAACAATTGGTATATGTAAAAATCTGTCAGAACGTAAATGAACACATTTTCTCGTTACCTTAAATACGTCGTTAATTGATTACGGAAGAATAACATGGCCCATCAGTATTAATTTAACAATAAGAAATCATCACGGGGAGGGTACATTTTTAACTGAGAAAACATATAAGCATTCATTAAAAAAAAAGTGAGACCGGTAAAGAAAATAAAAGAAAAAATGTCGTCGAAAAAGATATGGAAGTAAAGGGAGCCTCTTCTCAATCTCCAGGTGGTACTGACATTTCGAGCTTTAGAGCACATGATTTTGATTAAAATTTTAGAGGAAGTACTAAATCTGTAGAGGCTAAGATCACTTGCAGGCTTGCTATAGAGAGTCATGTTTTAAAAGATTCCAATGTGGAGATAGTTATCTTTATAGTGGAAATCGATAGTAAGTAGTAGTATTGCTGCTGTACAAAAACATTCGCGTCATAATATTATGAAACAGTGGGACATAAATTATACAAAAGAGAATGTCAGTAATATTCTCTATGGTACCAGTAACAAACCAACAAAAGATCTCGATCGTAAATTACAATAGATGTGATTAAAAGTTGAAAAAAATATTTTAGATACGCTGTGAAACAGAAAGTTTGAAAATTAGATGAAATGCATGAAAATACCCCCTACCATGCATTTAGACATAATGGAAACTGTGGGTCATGGTGCTAAGCTAACGAGAAAAAAGAAAATCACGTCAGTTTACAGCTACAGAATGCAACGTTGTTTAAAAAGTTGAAAATTATTTTTCACAAACTAGCTGATAATGCAACAAAATTTCTTATGGCTGCATCTTCCGAAACAAATAAGAGTATCAACAACTCTATGTGTAACATGGCATCAAAAAGTAAACTTTACAGTCTAAGTCAATCGAGCGATTACCTGTATTCAGAGATTTGTCAAAATGTTGGTTAAAAAAAAATTAAGAGAAGAAAATATCGATGTTGAACGAAAACGTAGTGAGCTCACGTAAAATCGCTTACAATTAAAACGCCACAGGGAAAAAAAAGAAGGGTTATCTTACTGAAGCAACATGTTACTATTTATTAGCAGTTCAAGATAATTATGAAATATAACATAATACTTATGATACTTCAATACTTCTCGCTGATAAGCATATTGCTATTGTATAGGGGAGGGTGGGGCGGCCGTGGCACTCTAACTTAAATCAAATGTAGAAGTAACATTAAAGATGAATTCAATATTTAAAAAAAAGAAACAAAAAGAAAAATTGAAGTAGAATTTTAATCCACAGTCAAAAAATCTCATTTTTTACATTATTGTCAACAAATAAACTGAAAATAATATACTTCGAAAATGCTCCACCTGCCCCTACCGGCGGGTGGGGAGTGGCACCCCGTGAGGCAGGCGTAGCACGGTCGCAATATCTCATTTTTATATTGAAATTTTTATGGCATTTTTCTTTTTGTTTTGATTAAGTAAACATCGAAGGGTTGTAATAAATTTGTTATTTGTTGTATATTAATATTTATTTTTATTAAAAAAATTTTTTTTTTATTACAGAAAATATTTCACAAAACTTAAAGTATTACTTAACCATACCGACTTATGTTTAAGGAACTGCTAAATCACAATATAATACTTCTTGTTGCCTTACTTAAAATTATTGCACTTAAGAATTCTTGATTAAAGGATCGCTTAGATAAATCTCATCTGTCAATAATTTACCTACAACTATTTAAGTATTGCACTTCTATTTTGTGGACTTTTAACAGAACAGGTTAGGCGCAGTCAGCTGATAAAGTGCAGCAAATATATACCGCAGCTGCTGACCGTGCTCCGCCTGCCCTACCCTCGGTGCTACGCCTGCCCCATTTTAATGAGGTTTTATATTGTTTATAACATTGTTCAGATAAATTAAAAAAAAAAAAAAAAAAAAAAAATAGCGCTTTGAAGCTGAAGACTTAAGCTATCAAATGCACCCATTTTCGTTAAAAAAATCTAATATTTTCGAGTTGTTTCAAGCCAATGAAAAATGAAGCCAACTTTTTCTCAGCAGTGAAATTTTTAAAATTACATAATAAATCGGAAACGTTATTTTTCGACATAGAAAACATAGAGGATTATAGGATAAGTATTTCTTATTAAATTTATGGCGAAATTCGATTTTTTAAGTCTATGATTATTGATATTATGAGGATGCCATGCTGAGCCGCCGTGCTCTGCCTGCCCCACCCTCCCCTATTTTGATTCGGAGACCACAGGCTTTGGTATGTATAAAAATGAGATGTATCAGATATCTATGAAGTCGGAATTTCTATCATATAATTCTCATGTAACTCCAACTCATCCAACCAATCCCAGATTTTTAGAAATGCAATGTTCGACTAGGATGAACAAAAATTTGTATAAAAATGGAATGCAAGCTTCAACGCTATCAGAGACTGTTGCTGCAAATGATGTTTTAAAATTTTTGTACAGTATTTATAAAAAGTTTATATTATTAGCCCACATTTGTGATTTTGATTTGCAACGTTTACTTCTACTTGTACAAAGTTGTAACTTACTCGATGAGTATAAGAAAATTATCGTTGGTTTAAAAAAAAAACTATTTAAGTATAATGTAATAAATTATTCAAATACAAATAAAAGATAGCATCAGAAACAAATATATGTTTCTATCACTAAAAGGCATTATGTCAAAGGGTGTGTTACAGAGATTATCAGAAGTGAAATTCATTTATGTCGATTTAGTTAATACATATATAGAAAACCAAGAGAAGGCAATATATATTTTGGGAAGGAAAATTGATGGATCAGCAAAAATTTTTGAAAGGAAAAAAATTTTTCACCTTATTCTAAGTCATTTGAAGTTTTTACTGATTGTGACAGTATATAACTTAAAACCTTGTAATACAAAAGCTACGATGTATATTTTATTTATATTACTCACTACTTATAATACGTCCTGAGAATTAATTTTTGCAAACAGACATTTAATGTTATTATTACTTACACCATCTTTAAGAATGTTAATACACCATAAAAATGACTTTTTTTCTGCGATCTAATAATAAAAAATGTACCAAAAATTTGTGCATTTTAAAAACTATTATACAAAATTAAATCCTAATCTCTGTATTTTTTCCTTTTTTTCATTTCTATATTTATACAGCATAAGTGATGTTGCTAAGTCTCTCATAAATGGTATCACCAATAATTTTATTTTGCTACCAAAAGTCCTCAAGTCGCCTGAAATCTTCACGTTTTAGACTTGAAGAAAATTTTTGACCGTGGTTTTGTCTCACTTTTTGTGGTGAAAATATTTTTATTCTTCTTGTAGTATTTATTTTTACAATTTAGTGTGTTAACTCTGCCGCTGAATTATTGTCTGTGAGTCTTCATTAAATTTTTATTGCAAGCTCTTAGTTTCTGTTTATCTACGTCTCTAAGTTAGTATCGAGGTTAGTATCAAGACTTCCCCTTCCAATTTTTTTTTAGTAAGATTTTTTTCCTATAGATCGTTCAATTGCAATACCTTTTAAATATAGTATTGTATGTAGTACACGTAGTTTTCATACGTAGTTTAAGTATTACTTTTTAAAATAACCATTTTTTAATAAACATTAAAACAAAGCAGATAAGCTACATCAATTTATGGGTAGATGAATTTTTTCCAGACCAACAGTGTGGCTAGGTTGTCAAAAGTTTTTGATATTATGAAAATTTTAAATACTTTTTTAGAAAAAATCAATAAATTATAGGAAGCTTAGACCATCGCCCTATAAAACATTACAAACCTACTGCAAATTACACTTATGATCAAAGATGTTCATGCGTGTATGTCCCTCGGACTTTCAGCAACCTTTTGAAACTTTCAATGTACGTCTATTGCTTGAAAATTAATTCGACTTTCCCAGTAAATCCGGAGTTTTAGTTAGAAATTTAACGATTGTCTTAAAAGCTGAAGAGAGACAAAAACAACTTCAAAATTTAATGAAAAAAAATGTAATGGACGTCTGACACGTTTTAGCTAGTAAATTTTATTTTCCTGACTAATCATAAACCTTTAAAATATCAACGTACGTTGCTGAAAGGAGGACATTTAAGGACATTTTTAATGGTATGTGTAACAGTTTAATTTAATATTTTCTACTTATCCATGTATAATAGTATTATATTTCCTAAGGTGAAATTTTGTTACCTTGTACTAGTCGCAAGAAGTTTTTTTGCCACATGGCAGATCGGGTAACTTAGTTAAAATCTAAAATATTATATTCCATATGATTTTTTTCCGTGTCTTTTAGTCAGTCACGTTAGAAAATATTTTGTTTGTCTCAGAATTGAAATGTGGTAGGATAATAATGAGATGGGTAAGTACACAGTACTTAGTTACTGCTTAAAACATTTCCAACCCATGGTAATTACTTACGCGATTTTTTCCTGAGGCACGCGGCAAAACAAACTATACCAGTCTTCCGAAATTTTCTTACAATTATGTTTAAAACTATCATGATAAGAAAGCATGGCGCCATGAGTAATGACGTATAGTAACTATGAAATTTTAATGACGCTTATAAACTGTGTACGCTTACCTTGAAAATTTGATGCAAGATCCATGATTTCATACTTAGGAGCATTTACAACTTACGTTTTGGGGCAAGCATACCAAAAGTTGGTAGAAAGACTTGTTATTAAGTAAATGTTCAAAGCATTGCACAACAGAATAATGAATTTTGCTCTAATACAACAAAAATATGTTTAAAATGTCATGCTTAAAGTATCTCAACAAAAACAATGTTCTGAAGTTAAATAATAATAAATAGCATTGCTCAATAACTAAGAAGAATAAAAAGAAGTAAAGAAATACAATCGGCTTTTTAAGTAGTGCTATTCCAACAGCAATAATGAAATGGAAGCAATATTGGAACAATGGGTGAAACAATAAAAAAAAGGTGATTTTACTTTTCTGTAAGGGCAAGCAACTAATTTTTTTTGTCTCATAAGCTCTTAGAAGCTCTTATAAGATGGTGTCACAGACATAATTGTATTGTATTTATGTAATTATAAGACTTCATTCAGAACAAATTGTTTTAATAATGTTATACTTAAATTCTACAAACAGCTGGTTTTATAAGGCGCTATTGTATGTTTACGAAGCTATTTCTTGTACTAATTTCTTCAACTGGAAAAAAAATTTTGTGAGTACCACTAATGCCATTGGTATGTTATTCCAAAACATAATACTTTCGGGAAAAGTTTGACAAAACTTAAAAACGTTTTCATAGGTCCTCGAATTTCCCGTTGTACTATTTTTTCTCATGACTTTGATATTACTCCACAATATCTATAAAACTAATAAAAAAGATACCAATCTTAACTTTTTTTATAGAGTCTATCATTTTTCTCTATACTAGTTTTTTGACATCTTTACCCATATGTTTGTATTAATCATTGCATTCATATAAAATTAAAATTCATGAAAAATTATTGGAAAAATGAAATGACACATGGACTGCTCAAACTCATTAGGTAAATGTTTAAAAAATTCGTGAGAATTCTATATTTATTTCGTAAAAGTTATTAATAACATAGTCATTCAATCTCGTGAAAAAATTTCTCACTGTACGCTTAATATAATATTCAACAGAAAGCGTCTTCTAATTGTACATTCAAATGAATACATTCATTTCTATCTTATCGTAAAATCATCATGTACATTCATAACTCTTGGGCTTAAAACATATTTTATAAGTTACAGTTAATTCAAAAAGATAAGAGGAACATTAAAGACTCGGTTGCAAGCTGGATTGTTAGCTTTGCAGTAAGGATGTTTCTAGTAGAAGTCAAGGTATTTTTATTCATCTTGTCTATAATTTGCAATGGCCTACTTAAATATATAAAAGGTGAATTTGAATTTTTTTTTTTTTCATTCGAAATTTATTGAAAAATGTAGGATTTTAATCTTGTATAGAAGCTACACGCCATTAAATACATTTGTCAAACATATGTTTGATACATCGTGCAGCCATTACGTTTAAATGAAGTACAAATGTTTCTTTTTGTATTGGTTATATGAGTCTCAATTAACATATTGGCTTTTTTTTAAGTTAATTCATTGTTTACCTATCAATCTCTGTGCATTAAATTTTTGTTAGAACAACACATTCATTTTTCATTTCATCATTAATATTTTTTAATTAACTTTATTATAGATAATATTAAAATGAGTCACTCATAATAATGTCAATAAAGTCAATAATAGAAAACAAAAATTGTTTGAATTCGATAAACTGTATTGCAGTTAAAATTATTTCATATACAACATTCAAAAATCGTGGCATGTAGAGGAGAGGAATGAATTAAATATTTAGGCTAAAGTAAGGTTACTATTTTTTCTATTAATTTAAAACATAAACAAAATCAGTCTTTAACGTAGAACATTGTAGACCAGGAAAATTAGATTAGGCATGCATGATACACAGTAAGGTGAATACTTGATACTTTATGTTTTCGACTACGCTGATCACGGGAAAAATAATTTAAAAATAATTAAAAAATTGTAAAAGCCTGGCAACTTTGAGAAAAAGGTTTGTTAAAGTTTAAAATACTCATTTCTCTGGAACAAAAGCACTTAGCGTTTTATTACGGTAGGTTAAATATAACAGTTTTTGTATGTCCCATAAACCGGGACTAACTGAGTGGGATAACTGGGCCATGCTATTTTTTGATGTGCCATTAATCGATACCTCATATTTTTCTTCATTATTTCAAATTACATTATTATTGCGATCTTATTTCTACACTAAAATAAATTTTTTATTGCTAGAACACGTCATTTTATATTATAATACAAAAAATTTTCCACTTGGACGTATTTTTTAGTTATGAATAGCTTAATTTACTTTTCAGTACTCTTAACCCTGTCTTACAATAGGGACATTTACCTTATAATAATTTTTTATAGCGTCAATTTTAGTAAAAAATAGAGTTCATCAAATGAAACTATGTTTTAATACAGTAAGTATGATACAAGGCATTGCCGTAACAATATAACCTATAAGTTTGAGCTCTTAACTTACTAGCCCTCTCTACTTACGTATACACAGTGTACGGTGAACTTAGATAAGTATCTATACAGCGGGACTGGCCGCCAGTGCGTCGAGTAAACTTCTCTCCCTCCTCTCCGATCCCGCGCTCTCACCTATACTTTGCACTTCCTCGAGTGGGTATACCTATATATATATATGCATGGAGTAACAGACCGTATAAGGAGAAGCATGGCCACAAATGGTGGGGATAGCTCAGCTGCCACTGCTTACGAATCTTTGCAACTAAATATCTCAAGACTTTACGTTCATCAAACTTACATAATTGATTTTTATAGTTTTTTACTGCCCTTTCAAATGGTGTAAGCCATTTCACGCTAAGTGCATTTGTTCCAGAGATATGAGTATTTTAAACTTTAACAAGCCTTTTTCTCAAAGTTGCCAGGCTTTCACAATTTTTTTATTATTTTTTCCGTGATCAACGTAGTCGAAAACATAGAGAATCAAGTTTTCACCTTACTGTGTATTATGCATGCCAAATCTAATTTTCCTGGTCTATTGGATTATGTCACACACAAGCGCTATTACGGCACGTTTCCCTGAACGACAATTAAGTAGTATCGATTCTAAAAAAAGATTTACCCATTACTATAAGGAGGGTGAGAAAGAGAGCCGGAAAAAAAACTATAAGGGCACGAAGTACGAGGAAACTACGACCTACTTTAATTCAAACAAGTGTAACCACAATGCAGGAAAATTATACACAACATATGTGTTTGAATGTTTTTATAACTATGGGTGCAAAGTATTTACACCCTTTAATCACTTTGCACCCAAGGGTAAGAAATGGTACGAAAACTACTTTGTTTTTATTACAGAGTATATTTATTAAATTTTTGAATCGCAAAAGAGTAACGTTTAATCAAAAGGTATACCATAATATGGGGAAATTTATGCACCCATACATACTTGTATACATTCAAAAAGACTGCATGTAATAACATATGCAAATAAAAAGTATATTGCAATTATTTTTCTTACCTAACATCGATAATTCCACTTCCATTTACAATAACTGTATGGTTTTTGCATAGGTAGAAAGGAACGCATTCACAAAGATTTTTATCTGAAAGTTAAAAATAGCTGTAAGTATCAATGGTTCCACTGTTTCCATTGTTAAGTTGAAACATCTTATCCAAAAGAGAGAAAAGTGGAAAATCTCTGCATTTTTTATAGATAATAATAAAAAAAAAATAATTTTACACGTAACGTCTGCATACACATCGAGGTTTGAGAAAGTCGGTATGATCCTCCTTAGGTTTCTCGAAAGTAGTATGGGGGGTGGTGGAGGTCACAAAAAAATACTTGGGGGGTCTGTGAGGGTATCGGGGAAAACTGCGATGCATTAAAGTAAGAGAGAAAATAAAGGGTTTTAACCTTTCTTTGTGGGGNTGTAAGTATCAATGGTTCCACTGTTTCCATTGTTAAGTTGAAACATCTTATCCAAAAGAGAGAAAAGTGGAAAATCTCTGCATTTTTTATAGATAAAATAATGTTAATAGTTAGATTTTGATAAAAGTTGAAGAATCAAGTTCATATCAAATACAATTTCTGTACACATTACCTAATTTATGGGTTGTGGCACAACTTGAAAATACCAAGAATAGCGTCAGAATCAACTTCATAGCTAACTGGAGTTCCTCGTAAATACTTTTCAAACATAATTTTAGTAATTCCATTATTCCACATGAATTATTTTATATTTTAAATAAGCTTACAAGTATTCCCTTTAGTCACACTTGAAGCAAATGCATAATTTGAAGCAAAGTTTAATTTTTAGGGAAACAAGTATCTGCACAAGTTAAAAACAACAATTGCTCAAAAGACTATTATGAAAGTGTGAAAGGTATTGCTTCAGCAAACAAAGGGTTATAACAGGCCGCGTCCGTGACATTGCATATAAATAATAATTGTAAGAAAGCCAAATTTTCTAAATATTTAAACGACAGTTTCAGTAGCAAGAGTACTAGTATAATCTATTCTTCTAAATAAGACATTTTGGTAATAAACAGAAGCGAACTTCCTTGACGTAAGGTTTGAGACATTCTTTCCTTCTTCTCCCTAAATGTTTAAAGTACTTTTTTCGACACACAAAAACTACAACTTATTCTCCTTAATATGGGTATGAAAGCATCGTATTACCTTCCAAGTAAAAATCGTAACAATTTTACGAATTGTTATTCTTATAAGAAGTTTAAAGTAAAATTATTTGTATACATGTCTCTACTGATAATTTTAGTTAAATAAGGCAGCAAAATTTAAATAAATTGTATTTTATTTTATTTTATTTTTTACTTTTTTTGCATTAGATGATGCATGGAGTGTTGCGCAGTTTCAGCCACATTTATTTTTATTTGCACAGAGAATGATGTTATAATGTTAAGGCAGAAAATATTTTATAACTTTGGGCCCATTAAATGAAATTCGGTCAGTTCGAAAACTTGTATAGAATTCATTATAGTCATGTCCTCAACGTATGTAGTTGTATCACAACACGGTTTTACTTTTTTGTCTTCGTTAGTATCAAATTTTTTATACCCGAAAAGTAAGGTTACATGTTTTTGTTAAGAGAGTTGTCCATAAAACAATATGCAATATTATGTATGTGTAAATAGACTATAAATAATCTTAAAAAATTTTTCTAATTACCTATTAATTTAACAAATCTTCTTATTCTACTGACGAGTCAGATTTAAACATAACGTGTTGTACTACAGAAATATTATACTGCAAGAAATTTAAATAATACTTACTTATCAGTGAATAATAAGTTGAATTATTCATAAGTAAAAAAATTATTTCTGGACTGCTTATTATTTAAGACATTGTCTTGGTCTTCCTACACACAAATTACTTAGATTGTAGAATTTTTTATTCAATTTGTGATAACAAATCGACATATGTGATTAATATAAGACACCGAAAAAATTTTAAAATAAAAAGTTTACATTTATCAATTACTTTTACCTCCAGTTGGTATAAATGTTTTGTTTATAGACAATGCCACTTACAATTAAGAATAAAAGAATTTTAAGTATAAATTTATTGTGTTGAAACTTTGACCTTGTGATTTGTTAACTATCATTTAAACTGCTTAAACTAAGAGAAAATACTTTATGTACAATAGTAAAAATAACAATTTCCAATGTTCACAGCTATTTTCGATATGAAATCTACATCTACGTACGTACGTGATATATTTGCAAGGGCGAAGTTTCATTCGGTTTTCTTTAATTTAATTGCAGTTATTAACCATAAAAAATGCTTGCAGGCATGTAGCCCACCTAGAGCTTCTTATTGTTGCCAAATAAAGCCGATAATAATAAACGATAAATGTATTAACAGGTGCTAGGATGATAGGTCGGGAGTACGGAGGACTTTTTTGATGAATAGAGAAAAGAAAATCGCTCTCGTCTCTGGGGGACAGTCGATCGAGTCAGCCCTGCGTACTATAATACTCCTTGGCCAAGGTGGATTGTTCGCGACTCGTGGAGCTGCAAAAAGTGCGGATCATCCCTATCCTGACGAGTTTCTTTACCTATACTATACAGCAGCTTTTCGTCACCCAGAGGGAATTGAGCAATAACACGTCTGATGAGCTTCAGTTTTGGTTACAGATAAGTTGCCTTTCTTGCACGTGTGTCGTCCATCTGTGCCTTTATATATTATCATTATCAATTTAAGTTGCAATGAATTACAATTTCTTGTTATATTCATACTGATCCGGATACCAAATAGCGATGGGTACTAGAACTGTATTGACAATTAAGTTTTACACGTGCATGTAGTTAAAAACTTAGAAAGATTTAATTGAAAAAATTTATTAATACATTCTTATTTTTCATTAATTTTTATCTTCCTCTCAGGCCAATAATTTATTTCAAAATTTTATTAATAATTTAATAGCGCCAGGAATGAAGAATAATGGATTAAAGGGATTTCAGATTTGAGGATAGTTTTGATCGAACTTACTCAACGTATTATATGTTACTCGCACCTATAAAGTTCAAGGTGCTTTTTATTTTCAATAAAAGTATACATTTAACAATAGCACATACACGGTCATTTTTCTCACATCAACTTAAAAAGTTTATGAGCAACAAAGTTCTGACAAAATTATAAGATGAAGGATCATCATTTTCTTAACTGTGTACGGTACATTCACAATAAATTAATGTGTAGGACGTCTATCAACTATCAAGCATCAATGTATAGTAGTGAAAACAAACTACAGTTTCGAAATAGTGTGGATCAATTCTTCTTGAATATTTATCAATTGAGATAAATTTTCAAACTGAGATCAATTTTTAAAAAAGTAGAATTTTTCTTCCTAAATAGCATAATTTACGATGGAAAAAGTCTCAGTGTAGACGTTTGATTGATACGCAATACTCAATATTGCATGGTTACAATATTCAACATAAACAGTGATCACACACGGCTACGACAAAAGGGCAAACAGCAAACAGTTGTATCCGAAAATTGATGTAGACGAATTTTAAATCCATAACGTAGGACAGCTGTGTGGTGGCCATGGCTTACGTGATCAAATTAATCCGCTTACCCGTTGAATGATTGATGACTGACTAAGTATGCCACAGTGATGGACCAGTCAATAATTAATCGCGTTGCAATTACAAACATGGATAATAAGATGCATATAGGATAAGTTGCGGCTGACGTTACATGCACTGCGATAATTAAAGAACTCAAATATAGAAAAGAGGGGGAGAGTGTTAACAGTTGAGATGAGATTTTTACGAATCATAAAATTACAATAAACGTATGTAGCATAATTTATCACATTGATACCGATCAGGACGTAGTGTTAGCTAGTAAATATTTTTGTATCATTACAAGATTTTTTTTTTAAATTCATGATGGCGAGAAAGCTCTAACATGACTATTTTTTGTACCATATTTGCAGTCATACAGTAGTAACTCGTTTAACTGTAACAGTGCCGACAGTGGGGTAAAACAGTGGCTGAAACGTTACACTAACTGGACAGTTCAAAAAAATTTTCTTCAATAATGTGTGGTTTCACACACTTGAAGCAAATGCATAATTTG
>NW_019384284.1:694164-715563 GCF_000648655.2 Copidosoma floridanum | reverse complement strand
TAAAAAAAAATACGAAGAGTTGCTGATTTGAGATACAACAAACATTAAGCTAGTTAACAAACAATATTTTTTCATAGAAATCATAATGTTTATAATCTTTAATAAGTTTATTAGAATGCTGTTCTCTAAAATTAATACTAAGTCATGCAATCACTTACCTTATTTAATAATAATGACTATGACTTACAACTGTTGAAACACTATTCTATTATTTTCTTGAGCATTTTTTATTTTACATTAAAACAATATTGAACATACGAGGCAATGCTTTCTTAAAATTGTACACTATTGCATCAGAAACTTGTGAAAATAATCACCAATAATTATACATAATTGTACATACGAACATTCAATTATGCTGTACATCTATTAATAAGATTCATGGAATGCTATAAGGAAAATTATAGTGACATAGGTACATCAAGAAAAAAATTTTATTACTGCTTGTTTATCTCTGTTACACTTTGAAATATTCATTTATTGTTTCACTCTTATTACAAACTTTAAATATCATTAAAAATTACATTACATCTAGGCAACAAAAGATATGTTTTGTAATCATAAACATCATTTAAAATAGCGCTAAATGTCCATAGAAGTAATATTATAAAATTACATTTTTACTAATGTCACGATTTGTTTTAAACTAACAAATAATGTTTGTGTGATTAGTATTGACAATTCTGGTTAAAATATTTTTTTATTATTTTCCTAATCTTGCAATAAAACGAGGAGTAAGGTATCTGTGTTGAATTATAATATTTCTATTTATTTTGTTATTTGACCACTTTTTTATTTAACATGGAAAAAACTATTATTGACATGGTATTTGTGATCTAAGGTTTCTCCACTGTTATCAAGTTTATGGGTTTCAAATGCAAAAATTAATGATAATAGAACTGATAAAATGTCACAATCGATTTATTAATCTGTATATTAACGTACTAAAATTATAATCATATAAAACTTGTTTACGAGACGTTTTTCTTACGTTTGAATTAAAATAAGCTTAATATACATGTTGTAGTACAATTCATCGTAATCATCAATCGAAAGTTGGCTTTTTACTTCTTTTTTTTTAACGTTTCAAATAATCATTTTTTTTTTAAGTACATATCACATACGTTCTTTTAAATCTCAGATCAACAAAGTTTGACGCACAAACTATGTTATAATAATAAACATAAATAATCAATTTCATCAATCAGTTTTCAGATTTTTTGTAGCATCTGTAAGCTTTTAATGTTAGAAATTTGGGATTTTTTAATTATTTTTATTTATCATACAATTAAAATTTAAAAATCTTTTCAAAAATTCCTTGTCTGTGAACTGTGTACTCCAAAATTTTTATTGTAAAATTTTTCCTTGAATTGTGTATAAAACATGAAAATAAATTTTTACATTTCAAAAACATCATTGTGCTTACATCCAAATTTGATTGAGTATTTTTAAAATTAAATACTTAATAAATAAAACAAGCAGTTTTCTCAAGAATGAGCTTCTTAAAAGTAGTCTTACAATTTTAATTTAATTTGTTACTAGATTATTTTTTGGCTTTAAATTAATAACGTCATTTAATTCCACTCTCTTGGTGCTTTGTTTATTTATCCACGTAAATTTTTTCCAAAGAAACTTATAAATTACGTGTTGCCGTATTTTACTACGAGAAGCAAGCATAATTAACCACAAAATTGGTTGCATTAACCTACACATTTTTAGCACAACAAGTTTATTAAAACAAGCTAACACTGTACCAAAAAACCAAGGAGCCCCCATAAAAACATAGAGCCTCAAGAATAAAAAGTATTGTTTTCGAAGTAAGCTCTCTTGATTTTTTATGGCCAATTTCGTACTTTGCTGTATTTTAACAATACTGTAGGTGGTAAAAACAAATAACAAATTATTGAAAAAAAGAGTGTGTGCAGGTACGAGAAAGAAGTACATATTAACTACTGGCCTAGGACCCTTAGAAGCTTCTATGAAGTTGACCTTCATGAAGAAGTCATTTGGTACTAAAGGAACAAACTCAAAAATTGCAGCTGTCAGAGTTGGTATCAAAGCGCCACACCAAACGAACAGGCTATAGATGATAAGCTTTTGATTTTCATCTTCTCGACGAACAATATTAAAAATCCAACTGAGGCGCGTAATCACCAAAGTCATGTCGAAACAAATGACGTTCAGCCAAAATACAGTGGCATTGGTAAAGTATTGCAAGCTTAGCCAAAACAACCGAGTCACCAAATTTCCATAGCAACACTTGTACATGTGACAGTAGCCCAGTAAAGTGAGAATTCCACCAAGCAAAAGAAGGCATATATTGTGTCGTAAAACAAGGCGGTTGTAAAGATTTTTGTTCTTGTCAGATAATGCACAATAGATTATTACTACTAAGATGCACATAAAAAAATGAATTATGTTTATGTACATATATGTTTGGGCACCCCAAAACATCACTCCTTTTAAATAGGTAATAGAATTAATTATTGATTCAGTTGAAATATTTGAATCTCTCGAATAATCATCAAAGACATTCATTCTTAATGACAGTGTACTCAAAAGTGCTTAGAGCTGCAAGAAATTTGAATAGAAAATCCAAAATTTTGTTGTTGAAATTCGATGTAATGTAAAACTTGCAGTTCAGTTGTCATTTTATTTAGTAAAAATTGTTACACTTAACACATCACTTCACCTTTATTCAGAATAAAATATTCCATGACTGAATTTGAAATAAGCCAGATTTTTTGATACATGTTTTTGTACAGTATCACTCTTAAGCAACCATCAAGCAACAAATAATAAATACAGTGAGTACGAGAAGAAGTGTTTCCCTACCAACTCGAAGCAGAATACTGTGTATTTACAAGCTGTGTATAAAAAATATCATCACTGCAATTATTCTTAGAATCTTGGAGTGACTCATAAGTAACTTGGGATTTCTCTACACACGTCTATTGCAACTGCATTAGCTTGCAAGCATTCTATTCATAAGACAAAACAGGTAGTAGAAACGCTTATTGTGCAAATATGTTAACGGTTTAGCACATAAATTTAGTACATTAGTTATTCCACCAAAACGGGTATTACTCCTATCATGCATTTTTTTTGTACAAATCTTTTTTTCAAACATTTTTTTACATAATATGAAAAAATTTGGCAAAGAAAAAAATTTATGAATTTTTAAAAATTTTACACCTGCAAACTCTATAACACAGTGTGAATAGTCACCTGTGCATGCATCGCGAGTGTCGAGCTAGAGTTATTTGGCTGCACTGGTGCTCCGTTACGATTTATGTGATATTAGGGTATAAGTATTACTTCTCCAGGCAACAAATCCTCTAACACATCGTGCAGTAAAAGAAAAACTTTTTGTAATTGTTTCTATTGATCAGAAATAATAATGATAATTGGAACCGAATAAACAGAATTATTGCTTTATCTTCAAAACTCTCTAATTTTGTTGCACTCAAACATTGGAACATTTCTTTAGAAATTACATTAAATTATGACTAATATACTTCTTTGAAATTCAAATAAGTGTATTATTTTAATAACTAGGAATTTTCACCAAAAAATTGCAATAAAATTTTGCGAGCTATCGCTAACTTCGCAAAATCTGAATAACCATCTTCTTGAAAATTTTTTTTTGTGGATTGTATTTTTTGTTGAGACAATCTATTTAGAAAATTTAATTTTTTTATCAGATGAACAATTAGTTCAGTATAGTTTCCACCTACATATTTAATTTCTTGAAATATACCTTAATACACCCTTTTTTCATGATTTCTCAGAGATTCTAAACAAAAGAACCGATTTGAAACAATAGTATATTACGTACGAGTTAGCAAAGGCTTCGATTTACGAACCAAGAGGTTTTGCGGCACGAGCTGAAAGCGAGGGCCGTAACGAGGTTCGTAAAGAAGCCTTTTCGAACGAGTTTCGTACACTATTTTTCCGCCTGAGAACCCAACATCAAGCGGCGAAGGTGCTATTTTGAGGTTAGAAGGCGTAATAATCTCTTAATGCAATTACAAAAACTAACTGCTTGTATACATATATACTTACTTACACGCACGAACACTCATAGACTGAATAGCAGGTGGAAGATCGAATGTTTGAGCTTTATAGAGTGTTTTGAGTCTGCTGAGATGTATGAGATATTGAATTGCGTAACTATTTTGAATAAGTACGAAGCAGTTAGATTTTAGAGTTGCAGTTATGGTTATTAGAACGCAAGGTGGCTCAGTCAGCTAGGTCGTGGGTTGACACGACGGAGACCGAGGTTCGATTCCTGGCCAGTGTGACTTTGTCAAGCTACTCCCTCTGTGAATTTCCGAAAAAAATCAGTTAAAAGAACAAACCTTTAGCTTAACTATCTTAAAATTTTGAGCGATTAGTGCACTGAAAGAAATTTTTTTATAAATTTTATAGTAAATACCCATAAAAATTACCGTGCAGAACGGTAAACGTGGGACTAGGTCATCACTCCGGACTTTTTACCTAACCTTAACAATTTTTACCGTTAAGCCCAGTGTAAATCATTGGACGCCCAACAAAAATTCCCCTCGCAACTCACGAGCGAATGTTCATTGTAGGGAAAATAGAGACCGCAGTCGAATTGCATTGTATTTGAAGCAATAAAATCATTATAGTATTATACATTCTTTATCATAGTATATACATTCTTTAAAAATATTATGTACATTGGACAGTCCGCTTGCAATGTCGAATCAGCTTAGCTTACAAATCTTTAAATAAATTTAATTGATACATTTCAATTACTGTAAAGAAATATTTATTTTAAATGGTACAACGTCTAACCGGTTACATTAATTTAAAAAAAAAAATAATAATAATAAGTACAGTGATAGCGTACTACAGTTAAGTAGTTAAAAAAAACATTTCTTGTCTCATCTGGTACTGACAACAAATTCGTTAACTGTGGTCTCTGTTTTACCTACAGTGAACTTAGGCTTGTGAGTCGTGAGGGGAATTTTTGTTGGGCGCCCGATGATTTGTACTGGGCATACCGGTAAAAATTGTTAAGGTTAGGTACAAATTCCGGAGCGACAACCTAGTTCCACGTTTACCGTTCCGCACGGTAATTTTTATGGGCATTTACGATAAAATTTATAAAAAATTTCTCTGAGTGAGGAATATAAAAAAAAGCACCACTGAACTTAGCGTGATTTTAACTTTTGAATTCGCTGTGAGGATGAAGACCAGCAGCGCTCCAGCTGACTTTTCCCAAGATCTGAACGTATTGAGAGCCAATTGTTGTGTCGTGATACATACGGACTTGGTGACATAAATATTTACTGCAACTAATTAAGAGCTCGTGGCACTCTGCACTTTTAATATATGAAAGTTAGTGCAATAATTTATTCATAAAAAATTTAATAATTGGCTGAAAGTAACTCAAGTATCTCTTTCCTTTAGTTACAAAAAGCAAAGTGTACACTGTGTATAGTCGTCGCCGTCGTCGGCACAGCGGCTGCACCCGATCGGAAAGCTTAGCGAGGGTCTAGCTTGTGCCTACCTAGGCAGCCTAGCTAGCCTAGCTAGGTCCCAGCGAGGCAAAAGTATAGAGGCAGATGAGGTGATGTAACGCGGCTTAGCTTGGCCCTACCTAGGCTACCTCTCTAGAGTATTTTCTGCATACCCCCATCGAAAGTGCTTTAAGTATAATATGTTCTGCTCTGCTCCTTAACCTCTCTCACTAGGTGTGCGTAATATACTGTACTTCAAGAAATGAATTCTTAACTAGGACATTAAAAAATAGTATAATGTTTTACAACAATGGTAACTTTTTTATTAAAAAAATAAATTATTTTTACAATGTAAAAAAACATAGTAGAGAAAAAATAGTATCAATTTAATAAAAATGTAAGAATATTTTAAATGTTTTAGTCCTCAACATTTCGATTTTGACCCTCTTTCACATTGTACCTTCCAGTATGGTGTAGAAATGTGTTTCTTTAAAGAGCTTTTTCCCTGGCTTGGGCCTTTGCACTGTGTATAGTTTAATAACATCTTTATGTATCAATCTTTTCATAATTATGGTCAAATTGTGGAGTAAATCTGTATTAAAATTAATGATGGAGAACCGGTGATTTTTTTGAAATTAAATAAAATGATAACTGTATAAGTCAACATAATAAAAATAACTAAATATTTTAGTAATCGAGTCATCGGACGTAAAATCTTCTTGTGTATCATCACACTTTTCTCGATAGTCTGAGAATTAATCAACAGTTCGGAAAAAATTTTTTTTTTCACACAACTTTTATCGTCAACAGCATCGTAATTTGCACAAATATTGGAGCCATGTATTTCTTTTTCTTCCTCCTTTGCACGTCTTAAAGCACGATATCTCTTGACCCTTTCCTTACTTAATGACTACGATCGTTTTACTGTCTCACTCAATTTTAAAAACTATTCAATAAAAATGCAGAGAACCCTTAACATGTCAGTTAATTATCTTACACACACTGCTCCGAAATGGCTATCATTCGCAACAATTGTATATATTTTAGCTACAGTATAAGAAAGAGTGAGATGGAAAATACCTAGCTAGGCTTCCTACCTAGTTCCTACCAATTCTACTGTAACAAAACCTACCTTGGACCTATCGAGGCAGCCTACCTAGGCCTCCTCTAAATACGGAGGTAGCCTAGTTAAATTTTCGATCAGGGCAGTCGACAACCACACACAGAGAGACATACACATACATACGCATGTATATGCCCATAACCTATTTGTGTCATTTGCATCATGTCCCTTCATATTTGTTGGTGATACACAGCACTGTGATAGTTTAAACAATTTTTTGTGGATAACTCATCACACAAACTTTTGTATATTATAAGTGCATAGTACTACGAGCCCTCAATTTATTGCAATGAATATTTATTTCACCGAGTCCGTATGTATCATGGCACAACAATCTGCTCACGACACGTTCAGGTCTTGGAAAAAATCCGCTGGAGCACTGCTGGTCTTCATCCTTACAGCGAATAGTATATGCCTGTTTTCAATACTTAGGTGCAGAAGCCTCTTTAAATTAAGTATTGATGATAACAAAGTTAGTCTTTATTGTTCATAGCAGTGCGTCAAGACATCATGTCACAATTTTTGTGATACTTACTGAAATTTAAAAAAAAATGTTACTTACATTTACGGTGGTTCTTTCCTGAAATTATGGTGAACAGAATAACATTAAACCTACAGGAATCATTTATTAAGTTACAATACACTACCCCTCAAATTTTGAGAGTAAAATTGTATACATATTAAGCATTTAAAGTTTTTCTTCTAATTCGTCCTCTTGGGAGTATGGGCATGGTTGAAACTTTTATGAGCTCTAAAAGCTGTTTTTTGTCAATTTCAATCAGTTGTTATATATTTATTAGCAAGGCAATTCGATGTTTGATGACCCTAAAAAGGACCAGTGAACTAAACTCTTTCCTGACTGAAGTTTCCAGCAAACATGACTACCTGGATACCTTAGGATAATCTTCTCTGGCCTTCTGTTGTAGCACCATACTGATCGGGAAGAAAACTGCAACGTCTAAATCGTTAGAGCTAATTAAAAACCTCTTTCCCAACGTCTCCTAGTGTTACGCCGAATACGTGGATGTCTAAAGTATCTCCTTCTTTTGCAAAGCTCAGTCATTTTAGTGATCTAAGGTATGGAGATTGGCTCGTGATGCCTGCCTGTTAGAGACTGTATTGTTTCCTTAAGTTTATTTTTCCTTTATAGCTTCACAGTTACGTTCGCCTAGCACAGACCTCAAAGAGGATCGGCGATTCCTGGTTAAATGCTTAGAGTCGAGAGGGTAATAGTGTTAACAGGGTTATCGGTAGTCGGGGTATCCAGCTCCACAGCGAAACACTTCACTGGTGACGTTGGCCAGTGAATAACTGACTTGGTTTAAGGTTGTATAGAACACCCCTTTTACGCTAGAGTGCACGTTTTAAACGAAATTTTTTATCAAGTTTTCTAAATACTTAACGAAAACGTTGTTAGTAAATTATAAATATATAGTGTGGTTAGATCAAGAAAAAATTTTGTTTGAACAAACCAATTATTTATGACAATATAGTGATTAAAAAAAATCTACTTAACGCTTGTCAACTTATATAGAGCGATTTATTTTACCAAAATTTTTTCTTGATTTAGCCACACTATATGTGAAGAATTTATTAGTAATGTTATCGTTAAGTATTTTTCGACACGCTATGCATGGGGACCTCGATTATGAGCCATCTGTTGTGGCTCTAAAGACCCGGATTTACACACGTGACTCCCAACTCGTGCTACTCACTCATGTCAGTGCGTGTGTACGTTAAGATCTTTGAAGAGCCTCATTAGATGGCTCATAATCTTGGTTCCTGCGCACGATGTGTCGAAAAGTTGTATATACCACACGTGCGGCACGCGTGTCTTCGCACACTTGCTAGCGCTCGCCAATCGCCTCCCTCGCGCACTAGTATCGTAAAGTACTATAAAAGACTTGATAAAAAGTTTTGTTTGAAACGTGCACTCCAGCGTAAAAGGGGCGTCCTAACAACCTTAATAGTGGCCGGATTTATACAGTCTTTTAGTCAACGAATCCTTTCCGGAAACAGTAGTAAAAATGTATTTGTTGGCAAGGTAGTTTCACCTTAGATGTCTCTAAAAAGAGCCGATGAGATTGATGGTGATCTAAGGAATGTAAATACTTATAATGATCCTAAAGGCCAGTCGTGGTACTTCCAGTCATTCCTTATTATTATTCTCGATGATGGAGAGCTGGCTGCGGGTAGCTTGACTCTTATGCTCGGAGTCTCTACGTACGGAGGCCGTGCTGGAAGGACGCACTGCTTGCCGAAAAATATCTCGTCTTTGATTCGTTCTCTGTACTTATAACTAACCATTCACTGGTGGTCGAAAAAGTGGGCCTGGAGAAAATTTCCGCTATGGATATGTCGTTGGGACGAGCTACTTGAAAGGAGCATGAAGAAATTTTCAGCCAATGTGGCTGCCCAGACTCCTCAGGGTTATTTTTCCTGGCTTGCTGTTGTAGCAAAATCTGCTCTGATAGCATAAGGTTGATTGAAAGAAGGGCCACGAAATCCTAAATTGTTAGAGCAGATTGTGCTCTGGCTAGACGTCTCCTGGTACGCCAAAGATGTTGGCGTTCAGAACACCTTTTATTCATGGTACTCGTTAATCTTGATAGTTTGAGATGCAGTTCGACGTAAGTCGTTTGTTTTTTTATAAATATACATTTTTTTTTGTATTCAATTTGTCAGATTTATATATAGACTAACCTATTGAGTCAGATAAGTAAAACCTTTTATTTATGAAATTATGCGTATCTACTTGTATTTTCATAGCAAAAGTTGTGGAATTCATGAAAAAGATGTGTTTACTTTGTTTGTGATAATAATTTCAGCAGGAATCAAGAACCCTAGGAATTAATCATTTTCTTGATATTGCACAACACAGGGCTAAATAAATTGCAGGCAAAACAGTAGATTTAGTTACATATGGGAGGGTTTTATTTACACAATAATTGAAAGTTTTTGACGAAATAATCCTTGATACTTGGTAACAATTTCTTATATCAAGTTGTTCTATTTCAATTAGGTCCAATGAGGTGCAATAAGTGGCTTTAAATTTTTATTAGAAGTTTACATGGTCATGCTCCAAAGGATCAGTTTCATCGGGGCTGGTTTTAGTGTTTCCTACATGGAGATGAGCAGTGGATGTCACCTGTCAAAGAGGTTCACTTTTAACTGAGGCCAACGTACAGTGAAAAATTAATTGAATGGCTCGCTGATCAAGATCAGAACTTGTACCAAGTGATTTTAAAATTTTTATTTTTATTCAAGTGATTACAATCAATAGAATTAGTCACTTATAGGAATTTTTGTTTTTGTTTACATTGGAATTAAAATTCTTGGATACTTGGGAAAAATTATTTATGTAGTTTTCCTCTCCGAATTAGGTCCATGTTTGCTAATAAGTGGCTTCACATTTTTATTACAAGTTTTACTTGTCATGCTCCTAATAATCAGTTTCATCAGGGCTGGATACACTGTTTTCTATACATGGATATGGAAGATTGAAAGTGTATGTCACCTGTCGAAGGATAAGTTTAGCTTTGGGGCTCATCTAAACGAAGAACAGTTAAATCTACAGAGAACTACGGGATACGTGACTATGTGACCTACGGGGGGAACAAACATAGCGAATAGAAGTTCAGCTGTTACTTAGTTACAAATAATAATTATTTTAACTGTAAGGTATGTAAGCACTTGTCGTATGTAAATGAATATTTTTGTTATGTTAGAAATAATAAATCTATACATGTTTGAGCAAGCAAGTCATAGCATGTATAGGTACGGAGCACAATTTTCTTTTAGTTATAAACATAAATCTAAGTACTTGTATAATAAAAAACTGCAGGCAAAAATTTTATTTTCTGAAGTGGTTTATTTACTAAGTACTGTGCACGGGGTTCGAGTTGTAATTATATTTTTTTCACAATGCAGGCAAGTTAAGAAAAACGTCAAAAATGTATGTTATATTTAACAATACAATGTGTATTCAGTCTCACAATATACTTGACTCTGTAAAAAATTTCTTATTTTTGAACTACAATAGAAACATAATTTTTAATTCCAGTAACAGTACTAAATGCTTACAATTATTTTTTTTTATACCTAATATTATTACAAACGTACGTATATAAATTACAAATAATAAAAACCCATGTAAATTTGAAGGAGGGTCTACATCTGACTCGAGATGATGACGTAACTGANCACACTATATGTGAAGAATTTATTAGTAATGTTATCGTTAAGTATTTTTCGACACGCTATGCATGGGGACCTCGATTATGAGCCATCTGTTGTGGCTCTAAAGACCCGGATTTACACACGTGACTCCCAACTCGTGCTACTCACTCATGTCAGTGCGTGTGTACGTTAAGATCTTTGAAGAGCCTCATTAGATGGCTCATAATCTTGGTTCCTGCGCACGATGTGTCGAAAAGTTGTATATACCACACGTGCGGCACGCGTGTCTTCGCACACTTGCTAGCGCTCGCCAATCGCCTCCCTCGCGCACTAGTATCGTAAAGTACTATAAAAGACTTGATAAAAAGTTTTGTTTGAAACGTGCACTCCAGCGTAAAAGGGGCGTCCTAACAACCTTAATAGTGGCCGGATTTATACAGTCTTTTAGTCAACGAATCCTTTCCGGAAACAGTAGTAAAAATGTATTTGTTGGCAAGGTAGTTTCACCTTAGATGTCTCTAAAAAGAGCCGATGAGATTGATGGTGATCTAAGGAATGTAAATACTTATAATGATCCTAAAGGCCAGTCGTGGTACTTCCAGTCATTCCTTATTATTATTCTCGATGATGGAGAGCTGGCTGCGGGTAGCTTGACTCTTATGCTCGGAGTCTCTACGTACGGAGGCCGTGCTGGAAGGACGCACTGCTTGCCGAAAAATATCTCGTCTTTGATTCGTTCTCTGTACTTATAACTAACCATTCACTGGTGGTCGAAAAAGTGGGCCTGGAGAAAATTTCCGCTATGGATATGTCGTTGGGACGAGCTACTTGAAAGGAGCATGAAGAAATTTTCAGCCAATGTGGCTGCCCAGACTCCTCAGGGTTATTTTTCCTGGCTTGCTGTTGTAGCAAAATCTGCTCTGATAGCATAAGGTTGATTGAAAGAAGGGCCACGAAATCCTAAATTGTTAGAGCAGATTGTGCTCTGGCTAGACGTCTCCTGGTACGCCAAAGATGTTGGCGTTCAGAACACCTTTTATTCATGGTACTCGTTAATCTTGATAGTTTGAGATGCAGTTCGACGTAAGTCGTTTGTTTTTTTATAAATATACATTTTTTTTTGTATTCAATTTGTCAGATTTATATATAGACTAACCTATTGAGTCAGATAAGTAAAACCTTTTATTTATGAAATTATGCGTATCTACTTGTATTTTCATAGCAAAAGTTGTGGAATTCATGAAAAAGATGTGTTTACTTTGTTTGTGATAATAATTTCAGCAGGAATCAAGAACCCTAGGAATTAATCATTTTCTTGATATTGCACAACACAGGGCTAAATAAATTGCAGGCAAAACAGTAGATTTAGTTACATATGGGAGGGTTTTATTTACACAATAATTGAAAGTTTTTGACGAAATAATCCTTGATACTTGGTAACAATTTCTTATATCAAGTTGTTCTATTTCAATTAGGTCCAATGAGGTGCAATAAGTGGCTTTAAATTTTTATTAGAAGTTTACATGGTCATGCTCCAAAGGATCAGTTTCATCGGGGCTGGTTTTAGTGTTTCCTACATGGAGATGAGCAGTGGATGTCACCTGTCAAAGAGGTTCACTTTTAACTGAGGCCAACGTACAGTGAAAAATTAATTGAATGGCTCGCTGATCAAGATCAGAACTTGTACCAAGTGATTTTAAAATTTTTATTTTTATTCAAGTGATTACAATCAATAGAATTAGTCACTTATAGGAATTTTTGTTTTTGTTTACATTGGAATTAAAATTCTTGGATACTTGGGAAAAATTATTTATGTAGTTTTCCTCTCCGAATTAGGTCCATGTTTGCTAATAAGTGGCTTCACATTTTTATTACAAGTTTTACTTGTCATGCTCCTAATAATCAGTTTCATCAGGGCTGGATACACTGTTTTCTATACATGGATATGGAAGATTGAAAGTGTATGTCACCTGTCGAAGGATAAGTTTAGCTTTGGGGCTCATCTAAACGAAGAACAGTTAAATCTACAGAGAACTACGGGATACGTGACTATGTGACCTACGGGGGGAACAAACATAGCGAATAGAAGTTCAGCTGTTACTTAGTTACAAATAATAATTATTTTAACTGTAAGGTATGTAAGCACTTGTCGTATGAAAATGAATATTTTTGTTATGTTATAAATAATAAATCTATACATGCTTGAGCAAGCAAGTATAGCATGTATAGGTACGGAGCACAATTTTCTTTTAGTTATAAACATAAATCTAAGTACTTGTATAATAAAAAACTGCAGGCAAAAATTTTATTTTCTGAAGTGGTTTATTTACTAAGTACTGTGCACGGGGTTCGAGTTGTAATTATATTTTTTTCACAATGCAGGCAAGTTAAGAAAAACGTCAAAAATGTATGTTATATTTAACAATACAATGTGTATTCAGTCTCACAATATACTTGACTCTGTAAAAAATTTCTTATTTTTGAACTACAATAGAAACATAATTTTTAATTCCAGTAACAGTACTAAATGCTTACAATTATTTTTTTTTATACCTAATATTATTACAAACGTACGTATATAAATTACAAATAATAAAAACCCATGTAAATTTGAAGGAGGGTCTACATCTGACTCGAGATGATGACGTAACTGATATGAAATATATTACACCGTATGTAGTATCGTGCTTAAAGGTTACAAGTTGGTGATTTATAAAATTTAAAACTTATCTTTTATTATAGTGACTCATTACTGACAGAACAAACAGATGTGTGACTCGAAGTGGGTAGATATCTGAAATATAATGTTACGTAATATTAATTTTTTTTAATGAGTTATATATTATTATTGGCTTGTACGTTTGTAACTTTTCTTTTATCACATCTCATCGTTACTGATCCAATAAAAATCTATATCTCATTTAGTTGAATACATGACTGAAAAACGTTACATTACATTATATTTAAAATCGTTTTCGTAGGTATGTTATACACGTTTGTAACTTATCTTTGATTTAAGTAGCTGATTACTTAAGAAGACAAATTAGGGACCCGAACCCACGACCTCTTGCAAAAAAGCTGAGCATGGTATTCACTCAACTATGAGCTACCGCTCGTAACAAAATTTACCATGACACAGTGGGTGACGTATTAGCTCTAGTTCTATGTTTTACATACTTTTGTGAGGCTTTTAACTGAAATGCGATACATTACTCAATATAATTTTTTTTATGGGTAATACTTTAATTAATAAAATTATTTTAACTCATCTTTTATTGTAGTTACTTATTACTGACCCAAGAAGAAGCGATATTTGCAGACAGATGACTTCGTGACTGAAACATATACAACATTATATTCAATATCGTGTTCATAATTGAAATGGTAAATACTTATACGGGTGCAACAAAAAACAAAACTTTCTTAACATAGTGGCTGTTATTGGAAGGCAGTTTCGTCATATAACGTAGGATGTAATGCAGCTTGCGAAACAGTATTTCTTTGACAGTATGCTACACGGTAAAATTACATATATCTAAGTTACTAGTTACCAATTAATAAATACGTTGGTCCGACGTTACAAAATTTTAAATAAATTGCAATTAAACAGGGGTAAACAATATTAATTGAACGTTTTGTTAACATACGTTATGGAATATATTTTACGCGTTTTGATTTTTTATCCATCCTTGGAATAATTCGGTTTTTCATTCTATTAGGATTCTACAACTATTGAAATTTTTTAAGATTGAAGTCATCTACTTTTACGTTAACGTTATTTCTTAAGAAATTATTTTTTAGCTCGATAATTTTTTTTTAATNAAAAAAAAAAAAAAAAAAAAAAAAAAAAAAAAACGGAACACATGCAGACCCCAAACGAATAATTAAATACATTTTATTTGTATGTATATAGTACAGAAAAAGTATGGAAAAGTTGAAACGTCATCGTCAATACCCGCAGTATTTACTTCACACGGAACGCTTTCGGAACGAAGACCCGGTGTCTCCCTAAGCTCAACCACCTAGTGCTGATTACAGGTCTCCCAAAAAGATGGGCATCGAGACTAGAAATTAGTCATCAGGAATCGAGGGCGTAGTAGTGGAGCTTAACTAAAAAACAATTGCCCACGTGTTTTATCGATCCAAGTCGATATCACAGGAAAAAATGGGAGTTTATGTAAAAGAGTGTTCTCTTTTATTGATTGTCTGTTTGTATTTAGAGAAAAAGCCTTGTTTCAAGAGCTTTTATTGTATATGATGCATCTCCAGTTATCAATTCGCATAGAGAACATGTAACACATCTTAAAGCATTTTTTTGAAATGAGTTAGTACTAAATTTCACGTATATTTATTGCCACCGTTTTTAAGTATTCTAATATCCCTAATTGTTACCTTTTTTTTTCTGTAATTATGTCTTCTTTTTTTTTCTCTCAAGTATGCGAGAGTCTTTCGTGATTACCCCTTGCAAAGTTCCCCTCAGACTGCTTGGTCATCCGGTGAGTAAGTAAAAAACCGTAGGTATCGGTTGGAGATTTACAAGTTTTTTCAAGTTCATTACAATATATTTTATATGAAATGTCTAGAAAATAGATAATCTTGGCTTCGTATAGGGACGCGTACAGATAAAGTTGATATAATTTATAAATATACCTTCTCTTCACGTATTTATTCAGCTTAGACAACGATAAAAAAAGCTGTGTTATTCTTGGAGTAAATATTCCTCCGGTCTCTAGATATGATGTCATTTTTCCATAAATCTACTACCTAAGTATACGAAGCGATGAAACACAACTAAGCAATAACAACAAAATATGCAAGATATCTAGGATATTTACGTACAAGTTCTTTTTTTTAATATTCTATATTGTAATATGTATCTTAGCTATAGAAAAATGAATTTTACAATGGATTAAAATGAGACATGTAGTATACTTTCGTTTACTTACATTTTTCCTTTTATCCTGATGTTACGTACCATGTGATAAAATGCATGAGAATGAAGTCATAGTGGCGTTGGCTTAATTCAACCTATACATTAGATAAATCGTTGTACATAGTTATTTTTCTGTTATTAACTGTACGAGATACATTAAACAGCCAATGGATTCATGTCATATTTTAAGAAATTATAAGTTACAAATGAAAATTAAATTTTAGAATTAAACATGTACTATATAAGTAACAGCTGTTGGTTAATTTATAACCTTTTTGAACGGCAATCACACGCTTCACTTAGAAATAATAGGTTCTGTAACGTTACAAGTTTTTAATAAACTAACGTTACAGGATCTTATTAATCAGTCGAATAATCTACAGTGAAATGCACTAAACAAAAATTGAATTCGTATATTAGTACATAATACAGTTATGTTTAAGCTCATCACCTTTTCAGTTGACAACCAAATGCTTCGTGAAGTTACATGACATTCCTTAGCGTTATAAGCTTTTATAGTTCTTGTTTTGGAGAGACATCATCTTCAAAGTCGCGAGCTCGTAGAATTCTTTTTAAAAAAAAGAATTAATCATTATCAGCTCACAAATACTATATTTTCTGGGTTTTAAACCGTAACTAACCCTCGTTAGGTCATATTTCCCTATCTTGAACTAAAAAGCTTTAATACCGGGACAGTTTTACTACATCAATACAGAATAGTCATTTTTTATTACCTCCTTCCTATCTTAATTAATATTTTCGGAAATCTCGAAGACCGTAAATAGTTTTTCTATGTTCACTAATGTTAAACAACAGCCGTATTCGTTAAAAATAAACACAAATAGCTTAGTCTAAGCTAGATACATTTTGTACTTCTAATGTTAAAAGATTTGTTATTGATGTCTTTACTAACTTTTTTTTCCTTAAAAATGTTTTCAAACTGATTTAAAAAACGTCAAAAGCATGGAGTAACTTGCATCTTAAAAGAGATTTTTCACCTGCAAGTCGCTCGTAGCTACACTGCAATGGAAACATGTCAACATCACGAACATAAGCGCTGGCCTTTTTTGATAGGGACTGATTCTTTCTAATACATAAAAATGAAATCTTTTTAAAAAGACTACTATTTCAGAAATTACGCTGGTACTGACCATGCTTATAAATTAATTGACACTACAAGCAAACTTAAAGTAAAATACATATCTTTTAATAAAATTATAAGTGTAACATAATTAATACATAAAAGTATCTACCACAATGAATTTAGTGAAGTAATATTATTAACTTTTAAAGAAAAAATGACTTGTTAAGATATCCCTCATTATCCTAGTTCTATGTTTTACATTCTTTTGTGAGGCTTTTAACTGAAATGCGATACATTACTCAATATAATTTTTTTTATGGGTAATACTTTAATTAATAAAATTATTTTAACTCATCTTTTATTGTAGTTACTTATTACTGACCCAAGAAGAAGCGATATTTGCAGACAGATGACTTCGTGACTGAAACATATACAACATTATATTCAATATCGTGTTCATAATTGAAATGGTAAATACTTATACGGGTGCAACAAAAAACAAAACTTTCTTAACATAGTGGCTGTTATTGGAAGGCAGTTTCGTCATATAACGTAGGATGTAATGCAGCTTGCGAAACAGTATTTCTTTGACAGTATGCTACACGGTAAAATTACATATATCTAAGTTACTAGTTACCAATTAATAAATACGTTGGTCCGACGTTACAAAATTTTAAATAAATTGCAATTGAACAGGGATACACAATACTAAATAGTGGTTTCTTTTACATACGTTATGGAATATATTTTACGCGTTTCGATTTTTTATCAATCCTTGGAAAAATTTGGTTCTTCATTCTATTAGGATTCTACAACTATTGAAATTTTTTAAGATTGAAGTCATCTACTTTTACGTTAACGTTATTTCTTAAGAAATTATTTTTTAGCTCGATAATTTTTTTTTAATTACAAAATTACATATGCTACACAGTTAAGTATCCTATACATGAAATGCAGATTTTCTCGTTACCAACATACAACAATTAAAGATAATGACAGTGAATGTCGAATAATACTTGTGATAACACACGTTCTGTAATACATAAATTACCGACAATTATGTAAGTTTTTTTTTTACAATCAATTGCAGACAAATGTATTTAACGCTACTGTAGTGGTCCCCAAAGAAAATTTGATTCCAAAAAAATGTAAGTCTAATTTTTCAATGAAATATGTGCCCTAATTTAAGTCGTTATATACAACTATCACTTAAAAGTGGATATGATAATAATCAAATAAACACTACTGATATTTTTAATTATACAAACATGCAAAATTATCAATCAGATCTTGGATTTCCCGACGGCTTTCTTTACTAAATTTTCTGGTGGTTCGTACACTACATTTTTTTCATTTAATTTAATAAACTCTTGTGTTCTCAAGGAACCGTCCACGATTTCTTGAATCATTTTGTTACGTTTACTAGTTTTACAATTGTTCATCGCACTATATGTTCTTCAACGTCAATCAAGAACAAAACATTCAGGCCATAAAAAAATCTAATATAAATTTTTTCTTTTTATTTTCTCTCAAGTATGCGAGAGCCTTTCGTGATTACCCCTTGCAAAGTTCCCCTCCGACTGCTTAGTAATCCGGTAAGTAAGTAAAAAACTGTAGGTATTGGTTGGAGATTTACAAGTTTTCTTAGGTTCTTTTCAATATATTTTAAATGAAATGTCTAGAAAATATATAATCTTGGCTTCGTATAAGGACGCGTTCAGATAAAGTTTATATAATTTATAAATATACCTTCTCTTCACGTATTTATTCAGCTTAGACAACGATAAAAAAAGCTGTGTTATTCTTGGAGTAAATATTCCTCCGGTCTCTAGATATGATGTCATTTTTCCATAAATCTACTACCTAAGTATACGAAGCGATGAAACACAACTAAGCAATAACAACAAAATATGCAAGATATCTAGGATATTTACGTACAAGTTCTTTTTTTTAATATTCTATATTGTAATATGTATCTTAGCTATAGAAAAATGAATTTTACAATGGATTAAAATGAGACATGTAGTATACTTTCGTTTACTTACATTTTTCCTTTTATCCTGATGTTACGTACCATGTGATAAAATGCATGAGAATGAAGTCATAGTGGCGTTGGCTTAATTCAACCTATACATTAGATAAATCGTTGTACATAGTTATTTTTCTGTTATTAACTGTACGAGATACATTAAACAGCCAATGGATTCATGTCATATTTTAAGAAATTATAAGTTACAAATGAAAATTAAATTTTAGAATTAAACATGTACTATATAAGTAACAGCTGTTGGTTAATTTATAACCTTTTTGAACGGCAATCACACGCTTCACTTAGAAATAATAGGTTCTGTAACGTTACAAGTTTTTAATAAACTAACGTTACAGGATCTTATTAATCAGTCGAATAATCTACAGTGAAATGCACTAAACAAAAATTGAATTCGTATATTAGTACATAATACAGTTATGTTTAAGCTCATCACCTTTTCAGTTGACAACCAAATGCTTCGTGAAGTTACATGACATTCCTTAGCGTTATAAGCTTTTATAGTTCTTGTTTTGGAGAGACATCATCTTCAAAGTCGCGAGCTCGTAGAATTCTTTTTAAAAAAAAGAATTAATCATTATCAGCTCACAAATACTATATTTTCTGGGTTTTAAACCGTAACTAACCCTCGTTAGGTCATATTTCCCTATCTTGAACTAAAAAGCTTTAATACCGGGACAGTTTTACTACATCAATACAGAATAGTCATTTTTTATTACCTCCTTCCTATCTTAATTAATATTTTCGGAAATCTCGAAGACCGTAAATAGTTTTTCTATGTTCACTAATGTTAAACAACAGCCGTATTCGTTAAAAATAAACACAAATAGCTTAGTCTAAGCTAGATACATTTTGTACTTCTAATGTTAAAAGATTTGTTATTGATGTCTTTACTAACTTTTTTTTCCTTAAAAATGTTTTCAAACTGATTTAAAAAACGTCAAAAGCATGGAGTAACTTGCATCTTAAAAGAGATTTTTCACCTGCAAGTCGCTCGTAGCTACACTGCAATGGAAACATGTCAACATCACGAACATAAGCGCTGGCCTTTTTTGATAGGGACTGATTCTTTCTAATACATAAAAATGAAATCTTTTTAAAAAGACTACTATTTCAGAAATTACGCTGGTACTGACCATGCTTATAAATTAATTGACACTACAAGCAAACTTAAAGTAAAATACATATCTTTTAATAAAATTATAAGTGTAACATAATTAATACATAAAAGTATCTACCACAATGAATTTAGTGAAGTAATATTATTAACTTTTAAAGAAAAAATGACTTGTTAAGATATCCCTCATTATCACACTATTTATTTTACAATTTTCCCACAGTAACTCAAATTGACACTTTTTTATTACATATGATCTGTATTTTACCTTAAATATGGACGCCGTACATTAATACATATAAAATTTGTAGAAGTATTTTCAAAAACATTCCATACTTCGATTTAACTTTTTCGGGTACTGTTTAGGTTTCTTACCTTATGAAATAATATTAAGATTGTCAATATACGTAAGCTGAGAATTTACGACTTATAGAAAACAATAAACGAAGTTTGGTGGAGAGTAACGATTGTCTTGCGAGAAATTACAAATTTTTTTGACTCCTTTTCTGCTTTGCTGTGTACTAACAGAAACAAATTATGTGGATGAAGTCAAAATGGTTGGTGATCTTTTTTTACATCTAATCTCTCCCTGGACATTTTCAATCCATTTTTTTCTTATAAAATTTATCATAAGCCACTAAAAAGTCGATTTCATAATTTATTCATTTTTTTATTTTGTTCAAAATATTGTATGTGCAAACTAATGTTTAGTGAAAAAGAAAAAATAAGCTGGTTCGAGGCAAAATTTTCAAATTTACTTGATGTGTGGCCGTGGATATACTATAATATGCTACATAAATTTATCGGCACATCGAAACAGTTTATTGAACTTGGAGTAGCGGAATTCTATATAACTATAGTTAAAAAAAAAAATATCTTCAAGAATTGTCAGTAGGTCATCATCTTGAATTCTGCAGGATATTTCTTTCAGAACAAACCATCAGTATTATAAAATAAATACATGAATATCAAGACAATGTTTATTCCATCTATGCCACCTGATAACATAAATACTTTTTATGCCATCCCGAGCGTTGTTCCCTTTGTACATAAATATAAGTATATCCTTTTTAAAGCTTTGAGGCAAAAATTATCAAAAATAAATTAGATTGTATTCTTTTTTTTTTCGTATATAAAGTGCTTATCAAAGCATCACCTAATACACATCAGGCAGATTGTTCGTAAAATTTATTGAGCATTAGAAAAGCAAATTCAGTTTTTTTTCTAACTCAATATTAACATTTTAATGTAATTTTCCGCCCTCGGGTGGTTTTGGGAGGCTGGTACTTCCTCAGGCAAAAAAGCAGTTTTCCGGAACTCGTTCGAAAAGTCTCCTTTACGAACCTCGTTACGTCCCTCGCCTTCGGCTCGGGCCGCAAACCTCTCGGTTCGCAAACAGAGACTTTTCAAACTCGTAGGAAAACTAC
>NW_019384284.1:671664-694024 GCF_000648655.2 Copidosoma floridanum | reverse complement strand
AATTGGTAAAAAATGCATGTTTTTCGGTATAACGTAAAATTTCAGTTTTTTTTTTTGGATTTCATAAAATATCCGACATTTTTTTTAGTAAGCTGAATAAAAAATATTTTTTCAAAGTAAAACGTAATTATTAATTATTAAAAGAAAAATTTAAGTGGCTAGTTGTACTTTTAAAATCAGTGTTTGACCTTAAACCATTTGTATAAGTTAATAGTACATGTTCATCATTCGAGACATGGATAAGTTTCTCAAAAATTAGTTACAGATGAGTTTAACTTAGGCTAATGCACATTCCTTTATTCCTTAGAAAAAAAAACATCAAAGCAGTTCTGTCAATGCCAGCATTTTTTCTAAAAATCTTTATATAGAAATCAATTAAGATATTTACAAAATACTTATTTTCATCATGGCTTGCTGGTATAGGCAGAAACATGGAGTGAGAATCCTTCGTCAAAAATTGTATCTATTTAAAACATACTTGTGTTTTTTACTAACGGTACTCAGTCAGGAATTTTATTACGAAAAAAATAATTTTCTGTAAGAATATTATAACTTTTTTTCAGAAATTCTCTGAAAAAAAAAAAATTCTGAAAGTGAGTTTTATCAGTCACTGTTACAATGTTCCAATTTGCGGCCATGAGTATGGTCTATGTTGTACTTATTTATTAAAAATATAACATTATTTATTAGACACTCATCGTTTTAAAAGATAACAAGGTAATAGTTAAAATTTAAATGGGTCCATAAAATAAGTAGACAAAATGCAATTTGTGCAGAGTAATTTTACTGTACGCTACATTAATGAGACGAAGTTTGCTTAATTCATTACTTTGGAGCCATATATTATCTTTAGTTTCTTTCAAACAGTATTTTATATTTGACTTAATATTGTTTTTGATTTTAGATTCATAAAAAAAAATAGACGAAAAGAATAGACAGGAATAAGTTGCTTATGGGTGCGTCGTCATAGAATTCGATTTTCTCCCCTCGACGACGACGAATATTTGGTATGGGAAATAGAATCGTGGGGCTTGGAAGGGTAGCGCAATATGACGTGGGTTCAGTTGACTACAGTACTTCAGCTAAACAACTTGTCAGCCCTAATTGATCAGTTTAATCGAGTACGATAAGACATCGCCTGACTTACAAAGGGACTCATTGTTTGTTTTACCAGTGAAGTGCATATTTTTCGATTTGAGACAGTTTAAATTACATTTTTTATCTACAACCAATGTATCCAGTGGAGTACGGTTAAGTTAAAAAGTCACTTAGAAATAGATGGATGTGACCATGCAATAGTAACGGCTTATTTCAGTAGTGTCTTTTATTATTGAGATAGCTTTATAGCAATCCTGTTTTATTATATTTTTTCCAATGAGGCGTCCATGTTTAGAATCGATTTGAAGTAAAAAAATCTTGATGACGAATTTTCGCTTTTTTTTTTTTACTTAATTCGACGTTACTCCATCAATTTATAATATAACTTTTTTAAACTTATTTTACTTATTCTTGAGGGTATCAACTTGATAAAAGATCATGTGGGCAGTCTTCACAAGATTTATTAATTAGGTACAGCATTTTCAAAGTAAAGTCGCTAGTTTTCTCGAGTTGTAACGTATTTTCGCAGAAGTTAAGCGACAACGTTATAAAGTTTGTACAACTGAAAATTTAATTTTAAAATACAATACATATGTGAGTTTTCTATTAAGTTTAAGCCTTACGTATTAAGTATAAACAAAAAAACGCATGGTTAAAATCCACTAGCATGTATGGGCACGCTTGCTTGATGTGCGTTTAATCTGAAAAATGCATGACCCGGCTTAAGATATATTGTCATTTTAAGAAAATTTTAATAAAATCATTCAATTGTTACGTAAATTTAATTAAACCTTTTTGCACTACAATATTTGTGTAACTAAGGTACAGTATGTAGTAGTTTACACTTTTGACAATTGAAATTTTCTTTGCTAATTTATAAAAAACTAACAAAAAAAAATGTTCAAAACAACACTTCATTAAATTTTTTTTTTTATTTAATAGAAAGAAAATTAAAAAATATCAGCTTAATAAACATAGAAAAATAAATATCAAAGAAAAATCATTAAGACCCAGTAACTGGTCACCAGTGTCCAGGTACTGGGACCAACATGAGACTTGGGATCAGTAGTTGGATACCCCAAGTTAATAAGATGGACAGGAGATTAGGGTAGACCTAATTTTAAAATGCTTTCTTACATCTCTTAACTACTCAATGATTATAATCTTTTTTACTACATGGTAAAGTTTGTAGTCATTATTTAACTTTATTTTAGTTTTTAACACTAACATTTGCATATTATATTTAGCAATAATCAATAATTTTGAGTGTTTTTTACTGTTTAAGTACCAGGTATAAAAAAATCTTATGTTATCGAATGGAACCTATTCTTGGACAGAGATATTTATATTTTTTGATGGGTTTAACTCTGATAAACATCAATGAAAAATAATTATATCCATTTTACAATGTAACTGTAGATGGAAAATAACTTAAACGTTCTATGCCCAACAATAAATTATAATTTTTTACGATTTGCTCCGTGTCCGAGTACTGAGTTTAGGAACACTCCTATTTTATTTAAGGGATCTATTACTGGACATCAAGTTTACATGCTTCGCATTTGAATCATATTTTTTTACTTAAAAACAAAATAGAGTTTTAAAGATNCTGTCCAACCACTTATTGGGTACTTTACCTTACAGCAAATAAAAATGACATTTATTTTAAAATATCTAAGAGTTCGCGATTTTTTGCATCTCACCACTCGCACTGTTTTGGCCGGCTGTCAGTTATATTTTCTTGTCTGTCGTTTCATACAATGTATTAAAATAAAGCTACTATGTGCGGCATGAACTTTTGACTAATACGCTTAAAAAAAGACTACTTAAGATTAGCAAATCATTTATTATTAAAAATTAGGAAATTAGGACTGACTATGAGCTAATATTCGTAAAAGTTAAGTTCAATTGATACTAGTTATTTAGCAGGTGATTTGTTGCAACTATCCATTTTCTGACGTCTAGCACTTAGAATAATTACTTCATTCATTTCATATTACGTACTGATCCAGTGGTTGCTCTTACTTTCATCTAATCATTAAAAAAAATCAAGTGCAACTAGAAGTTAAAAAAAAGATATATTTTCATTAGTGTAGATACGTTATATCGTTCACTATTGCAATTTTTTGGTGTAACGAGCCACTACGTTACCAGATGGGCGTGGCGTACTGGTAGTCAAGGAGATGTCTCTATTCGATTGATTTTTACTCATATATTTTTTAACGATAAACTACATTCTTACAGCTTCAACCAACACTCATTTATGTATAAGGTTCAAGTTTAGACAAGTACAGAGTGCAAAGTATTAATTATATACAACCAGTACACTCACGCGTCTTTACTTTTACTGCCATAATTTTGTTACTTATTGAATGATGATGTTACAAACAAAAAAAATATTTGAGTTCTATTGACTTAACGGAACGAATGTAGACAAATAAGAATCTATTGTTGTTTTCATGTCATGACATCAGTTAAAGCTACTTAATAGTCGATTTATATATTTCGGGTCATCCCAAAAATCACAAACCAGCCAAAACCAAATTTTGTTTACTAGCCATATTCCATGTTCATCCTATCCTGACACTGGTCGATTTGTATATTTCGGGTCATCCAAAAAACCACAAACCAGCCAAAACCAAATTTTGTTTAATAGCCATATTCCTGATAAAATTCTCTTGGAATAAATAAAGCCGAATCCTCTGCTTACAGTTAATAAGGATGCTTCGACCTACAGACGTACAATGTCATGGAGGTAAAGGGTTTAAATTTTTTTGTTATTTGGATGGTTTTTTTATAGCACAGGGTTACATTTTTGAGTACTATCCACAGTCAAACTCTTAATTCCACAAAGTAGGTGCAATCAGTTGTAGATCGTACTGACTAACAAAAATACACGTGAAATAAAAAGTTCTTTTAGTATTGTTTATTTTGAGCTTCCTGCCCAAAACGCTCTTCATTTGAATTTCGATTTTTTTTGACTGTTCAGGGAAATAACTACGTGTCACGTTCTGACAAAATTGTCACCAGATAAACATTAAATAGAAAAATATACATGGACTAACGAAAAGCTTATTCACGATTTTCTATACGAACGAAAAAGCATACATTCGATCGATGCCCTAAAACATAAGAAAATATACTGCTTGATTCAACGTTAATAAATAAACGTCAAACAACAACAAAACATTCAGGCCATAAAAAAATCTAATATGAATATACTAGAGGCACAACTCTGTAGTGGAGGGTAGAATAACTGGGTTGGTCATTCTGAATGTACGCAGCATTTACGTGCGGCAAAAAGAAAAAATCAATCCAGTTTTTCCCTCGCCCCAATATTAAAGTTCATACGATTATTTATACTGGTAGATAGTTAAAGACAATAGGTCAGAGATCAAGGGCATGGTGACGAAAAGCTTCAAATAAGTGTGGGTATCCCTATTTTTTCTTTTCTGCAGAAGAACAGAGAGAGTATATTGATGGAAATAATAATGCATCGACAAAGGGTGCACTAAAACCAATCAATAGTAAGGTACTGTTACAGAGAAAGTAGCCTTACTTTTCTTATATTACTTTTATAAAAATCAACGAAAGTTCTATTTTTTTTTCTCATTTAAATATCCTATGTACGCGCATGTAATATCATGATTATTTATTGTTAAACTATGCAGGAAAATAGTCAAGTGTGGATAGCTAACTTATGATCTCATTAAATATATCACATGCTTCTTGATCAGTTCATGTGTTAATTTAATTCTCTTATTCCATGTGTAAAATAAAGAAATTATTCCTTCAGCTACGTATACATCTTAATACACTGTAATACTAATGATTTGTAAAATGAAACACTCGTAAATCTTTTGTCAGTACAAAGATCTTGAGGTCAAATTAAACATTAATCAAGACACTTACAAGTTTATTTATTTCAAGATGAATTCAAGAACGATGCGATAATGAAATTTTTATGTTTTTTGAGAACGAAACAATATTTAAAAAAATTTCGTATCCATTCGTATTGCAGCCACCCTAATAATTTAAATATTTAATACACTTTAAATATTTTCCAGGTCGTGTATAAGATTACACTTATCGATATTAAGCTCGTCTTTTTCTACCAATACAGTACTGCGTGCGACCGATGATCCGAAATTCAAAAGAGTCACTACGACATTACGCGGCTGATACCACTTGACGAAAAAAAAAAAAAAAAAAAAAAAACAAACCAAACACACGTAGATACAAAACAGNAGTGTCTCTTGATCCAAAGAAATGAAAGATCCTCGAAAATTAAAAGTGATTAATACTAATATTTTGATCCAAAAAGTGCTCACTTTCAGTAGGACTTGATTGAACTTATAAAATTCAAGATCTTATCAATAACCAGTTTTAATATGGGCCACTAATGTTTCGTCGAACTACTGGTGCTATTTTTATTTCTGTCCAACTATTGGGTACTTTACCTTACAGCTGATAAAAATGTAGTGCTGATTACAGGTCTCCCAAAAAGATGGGCTTCGAGATTAGAAATTAGTCATCAGGAATCGAGGGCGTAGTAGTGGAGCTTCACAAAAATATAAATGCCTATGTGTGTCACTGACTCAAGTTGATATGACACGAAAAAATAGGCGCTTGTGTTATAGAGTATTCTCTTTTATTGATTGTTTTTTTGTATTTAGAGAAAAAGCCTTGTTTTAAAAGCATTTATTGCAAATGATGTAGTTTCAGATATCAATGCGCATAAAGAACATGTAACAAAATTTAAAGCGTTTTTTTCGATGAGTAAGTACTAAATTCAACGTATACTTAATGCCACGGTTTTCACGTATCCCAATATCCCTTATCGTTACTTTTTTGTTCTCCTGTAATCATATTTTCTTTTCTTTTTCTCTTAAGTATGCGAGAGTCTTTCGTGATTACCCCTTGCAAAGTTTCCCTCGGACTGCTTGGTCATCCAGTGAGTAAGTAAAAAACTGCAGGTATCAGTTGGAGATTTACAAGTTCTCTTAGGTTCATTGCAATTTATTTTATATGAAATGTCTAGAAAATAGATAATCTTGGCTTCGTATAGGGATGCGTTCAGATAAAGTTTAAATAATTTATAAATATACCTTCTCTTCACGTATTTATTCAGCTTAGACAACGATAGAAAAAGCTGTGTTATTCTTGGAGTAAATATTTCTTCAGTCTCTAGATACGTCATTTTTAAATAAATCTACTACCTTAGTATACAAAGCGATGAAACATAACTAAGCAATAACAACAAAATATGCAAGATTTCTAGGATATTTAAGTACAAGTTCTTTTTTTTTTAAAAAAAAAGACTACTTAAGATTAGCAAATCATTTATTATTAAAAATTAGGAAATTAGGACTGACTATGAGCTAATATTCGTAAAAGTTAAGTTCAATTGATACTAGTTATTTAGCAGGTGATTTGTTGCAACTATCCATTTTCTGACGTCTAGCACTTAGAATAATTACTTCATTCATTTCATATTACGTACTGATCCAGTGGTTGCTCTTACTTTCATCTAATCATTAAAAAAAATCAAGTGCAACTAGAAGTTAAAAAAAAGATATATTTTCATTAGTGTAGATACGTTATATCGTTCACTATTGCAATTTTTTGGTGTAACGAGCCACTACGTTACCAGATGGGCGTGGCATACTGGTAGTCAAGCGAAAAAAATAATTTTCTGTAAGAATATTATAACCTTTTTTTCAGAAATTCTCTAAAAAAAAAGAAATTCTGTAAGTGAGTTTTATCTGTCACTGTTACAGTGTTCTAATTTGTGTGCATAAGTATGGTCTATGTTGTTCTTATTTATTAAAAATATAACATTATTTTTTTAGACACTTAGCGTTTTAAAAGATAACAAGGTAATAGTTGAAATTTAAATGAGTGTATACAATAAGTAGACAAAATGCAATTTGTGCAGAGTAATTTTACTGTACGCTACATTGATGAGACGAAGTTAGCATAATATATTATCGTTTTTGATTTTAGATTAATAAAAAAAATAGACAAAAAAAAAAAACAGGATTTGGTCGTTCATGGGTGCGTCGTCATAGAATCCGATTTTCTCCCCCTCGATGACCACGAAATTTTTGTATAGGAAATAGAATCGTGGGGCTTGAAAGGGTAGCGCAACATGACGTGGGCTCAGTCGACTACGGTACTTCAGCTAAACAACTTGTCAGCCCCAATTGATCAGTTTAATCGAGTACGATAATACATCGCCTGACTTACAAAGGGACTCATTGTTTGTTTTACAAGTGATAGCATAGTTTTCGATTAGAGACAGTTTAAATGACATCTTTTATCTACAACCGTTTCATCCAGTGAAGTACGGCTAAGTTAAGAGAACTTTCATTTGTTTTTATCTTACCAAGAGTTACAGGCTATCAAGTAAGTGCTGAAATGCATTAATTTTTTTTCAAAATTAAATCAAAAATACCATTCGGGAAGTTGTTTTCTAAATAATTAAAGTTTTGAAATGTATACCCAATAGCTATTACTAATTATATTCTGTAGTTTAGTGCAGTATCTTAGCTGTATGTTAAAGCCTGTAATTTTAGTCAAAAATAACTCAAAACAAAAAAGAATCATTTTGGATTTTAGCGGACGGGACACTCCGAAAAAGTCACTTAGAAACAGATGGATGTGACCATGCAATAGAAATGGCTTAATTTAATTGTGTCTTTTATTATTGAGATAGCTTTATGGGAATCTAGTTTTATTACATTTTTTTTTTTTAGAAACAATGGGGCGTCCATGTTAAAAGTTATTTGGATGGTTTTTTTATAGCACAGGGTTACATTTTTGAGTACTATCCACAGTCAAACTCTTAATTCCACAAAGTAGGTGCTAGAAATCAATTAAGATATTTACAAAATACTTATTTTCATCATGGCTTGCTGGTATAGGCAGAAACATAGAGTGAGAATCCTTCGTCAAAAATTGTATCTATTTAAAACATACTTGTGTTTTTTACTAACGGTACTCAGTCAGGAATTTTATTACGAAAAAAATAATTTTCTGTAAGAATATTATAACTTTTTTTCAGAAATTCTCTGGAAAAAAAAAAATTCTGAAAGTGAGTTTTATCAGTCACTGTTACAATGTTCCAAATTGCGGCCATGAGTATGGTCTATGTTGTACTTATTTATTGAAAATATAACTATATTTATTAGACACTTATCGTTTTAAAAGATAACAAGGTAATAGTTAAAATTTGAATGGGTCCATAAAATAAGTAGACAAAATGCAATTTGTGCAGAGTAATTTTACTGTACGCTACATTGATGAGACGAAGTTTGCATAATTCATTATTTTGGAGCCATATATTATCTTTAGTTTCTTTCAAACAGTATTTTATATTTGACTTAATATTGTTTTTGATTTTAGATTAATAAAAAAAATAGACAAAAAAAATAGACAGGATTTAGTCGTTCATGCGTGCGTCATCATAGAATTCGATTTTCTCCCCCTCGACGACGACGAATATTTGGTATGGGAAATAGAATCGTGGGGCTTGGAAGGGTAGCGCAATATGACGTGGATTCAGTCGACTACAGTACTTCAGCTAAACAACTTGTCAGCCCCAATTGATCAGTTTAATCGAGTACGATAATACATCGCCTGACTTACAAAGGGACTCATTGTTTGTTTTACAAGTGATAGCATAGTTTTCGATTAGAGACAGTTTAAATGACATCTTTTATCTACAACCGTTTCATCCAGTGAAGTACGGCTAAGTTAAGAGAACTTTCATTTGTTTTTATCTTACCAAGAGTTACAGGCTATCAAGTAAGTGCTGAAATGCATTAATTTTTTTTCAAAATTAAATCAAAAATACCATTCGGGAAGTTGTTTTCTAAATAATTAAAGTTTTGAAATGTATACCCAATAGCTATTACTAATTATATTCTGTAGTTTAGTGCAGTATCTTAGCTGTATGTTAAAGCCTGTAATTTTAGTCAAAAATAACTCAAAACAAAAAAGAATCATTTTGGATTTTAGCGGACGGGACACTCCGAAAAAGTCACTTAGAAACAGATGGATGTGACCATGCAATAGAAATGGCTTAATTTAATTGTGTCTTTTATTATTGAGATAGCTTTATGGGAATCTAGTTTTATTACATTTTTTTTTTTTAGAAACAATGGGGCGTCCATGTTAAAATCGATTTTAAGTAAAACATCTTGATAACGAATTTTCAAGCTTTTTCCCATTTAATTCGACGTTACTCCAACAATTTTTAAAATTCCTTTTTTGGACTCATTTTATTTATTCTTGAGGGTATCAACTTAATAATAGATCATGTGGGCAGTCTCCACAAGATTTATTGATTAGGTACCGAATTTTCAAAGTAAACTCGCTAGATTTCTCGAGTTTTAACGTATTTCCGCAGAAGTTGAGCGAAAAATTATGAAGTTTGTACAACTGATAATCTTATATTAAAATACAATACATAAAAAAGTTTTCTAACAAAATTAAGCCTTACTTATTCAGTAAAAACAAAAATATGCATGTTTAAAATCCACTAGTATGTATGGGCACGCTTGCTCGGTGTGCGTTTAATGTGGAAAATGCAAGAATAAGCTCAAGATATAATGTCATTTTAAGGAAATTTCGATAAAATTTTTCAATTGTTACGTAAAATTAATTTAATCTTTTTATATTATAATATTTGTGTGACTAAGGTAAAGTATCCAGTAGTTGGACACTTTTGACAATAGAAATTTTCTTTGCTGATTTATAAAAATTGACAAAAAATGATGTTCAAAAAAACACTGTATTAATCATTAAAATTTTTTTTTTATTTATTGAAAAAAAAATCAAAAAATATCAGCTTAATAATAAAAAAAAATGAATATCAAAGAAAATTATTAAGACCTAGTAACTGGTCACCAGTGTCCAGGTACTGGGACCAACATGAGACTTGGGATCAGTAGTTAGATACCCCATGTTAATAAGATGGACAGGAGATTAGGGTGGACCTAATTTTAAAATGCTTTCTTACATCTCTCAACTTCTCAATGATTATAATCTTTTTCACTACATGGTATAGTTTGTGATCGTCATTCAACTTCATTTTAGTTTTTAACAGTAACACAAACATATTATATTTAGTTATAACCAATAGTTTTGAGTATTTCTTACTGTCCAAGTACCAGGTATAAGAAAAATCTTATGTTATCGAATAAAAGCTATTCTTGGACCGAGTTATTTATATTTTTCGATGAGTTTAACTCTGATAAACACCATTGAAAAATTATAATATCTATTTTGCAACGTAACTGTAGTTAAAAAATAACTTAAACGTTCCATGCCCAACTATAAATTATAATTTTTAGCCATTTGTTGCGTGTCCAAGCACTGAATATAGGAACACTCCGATTTTATTTAAGGGATCTATTACTGGACAGCAAGCTTACATGCTTTGCATTAAGAACATATTTTTGTACTTGAAAACGAAAAAGAGTTTTTAAGATAGTTTTATTCATCAGGCATTATTATGGATTCATAGATTATAAATAAATTTGTCTTTCCTATTTAAAAATGTCTTCTATTTGAAAATGTTAATAATATTAGGCCGTCGAACTACTGGTGCTATTTTTATTTCTGTCCAACTATTGGGTACTTTACCTTACAGCTGATAAAAATGACAATTATTTCAAAATATCATAGAGTTCGCGATTTTTTGCATTCCACCACTCGCACTGTTTTGGCCGGCTGTCAGTTATATTTTCTTGTCTGTCGTTTTATACAATGTATTAGAAAAAAGCAGCTTTGTACAAGTTTTCAGTATGAAAGTACAATGAATCAGTAATATTGAGAAATTTCATTTGTCTGCGTATTTAAGTAAGTTCTGTTAAGTCTACTTTAATTTATATCCATCTTGTGTGTTGAAGAATTAAAAAAAAAATACTGTTTTTGAAAACTTTGTTGTTCTACTTGACCTTGTTGTACGTAAAAGTAGTGAGACACGAAAAAGCGCGAATTCTTTACTGTTTTAAAAGTTATGTCATTTTTACTTGCTACAGTTACATGAGTAACAATAACTTTTAAAACAGTAAAGAATTGGTGCTTTTTTGTAATTGCTATTAAAATTACTTTTGTATTGTACTTTGATACAAAACTATCAGTTGTATGAACTTCATAACTTTGTTGCTCAACTTCTGCGAATATATGTCAAGACTTGAGAAAGCGACTTTACTTTGAAAATTTAGTGCCTGATTAATAAATTTTGTGGAGACTCTCAAAATAATTTTTCATTAAGTCAATTCTTCGAGGAATGAATTTAAAAAGTTTCAGAAAAAAGTATTAAAAATTGCTGAGGTAACAGCTATCTTTATTATTCACTAAAAATTGATTTTAAACGTGGACACCCTATTTTTTTAGGAAAAATAATACAAGATTTGTATTGAGTGGCCTCGAAAACGTAAGAAATAAATAATAAGTAAAATTAGCCATTACACTGGGTCTAAAGTGGCTGACATTAGGTTTCAATGAAACATTTTTCAGGATCAAAAAGTTTTGTATTATTTGTTTTAATCTCTTTTTATCGAAAAAATATCATTTCTTAACGATCGGTAGTGGTAGTAAACTAAATCCTAACATTTAGTGAGTTTCAAGGGAGTAAGCAGCAAAACTCGGAACAATAGCTGATTGGCTTTCACTATCCACAAGATTAACACAGGTTTCCGCTCGTTGTTTGTTGCAAAGTACATGTATAGATGTACGCCTTGTCAATTTTGCTACAAATTGCGGCGTTTCTGCTGCTCACTCCCATGAAGTTCACTACTAAGATTTTGTATACTATTGAGTGAATACAAAATTTTAGTAGCGCCGTGCTTGTACCGTTGCTTTATTACTATACTTAGTAGATTTAGGATTTCTCGTATAGAAAGTGAATTAAAAATTCTAATTTATTTCGTTCTGCTTATTACTATGAAATTATATGGACAAACAGTTATAACAAGTTTCTACTTAAATTATTATTGTTGAAAGAGGTGTTATATTGTTAAACTGATAATGCGTTTTATTTAGATAGTTAACTGTCAAAATTCAATTGTAGTAAAAAAAGATCGAATACAAATATTTTTTATATTTTTATTGTAACTCTCTTTTAGTGGACGTAAAAAATATTACTAGTTTTAAATTACAACTAAAATTGCTTATTGATTGAAACCAAAAGTTTAAAAGCACTTTTTACCCTTTTAATCAGATATCACTTTTATTTATTTGCCAATATTATTAAATATATAAAGTATTGACACCGAAATCAAAGAATGTAATCAAGACGAGCCTTTACATGTATAAATTTAATACATGGGATGAGATGAATCAGTAGTGATTTTAGAAAAAAAATTTTTAATGATGTAATTGTGCTAAATTAAAGTAAAGCTAATATGTTTAGGCTGAATTCATGGTGGTGGTTATTATTTATACATTGTCGTAAATCACGAATTTTAATATCAGAATAAGAAAATGTTTCTGTAGTATGAGGACTGAACTTATCAATTCAACATTTAAATATATAATACAAAAGTATTATCAGATACGAGTATATATAATTTTTAATTTTGACAAAACATGTTCAATTAATTAAATAATTTGACCTTACTTGAAGACGTTACTTCAAAATCAACAGGTATCTATTTTAAACTGTAGTAATAAAATCGTGGTGCTATCCTAAAATTATTACAGAAATTTCTTTTTTCCAACGAAATTTATTATATACCAACTATAAAAACATTTTTTATTATAATTTTTTTGACAACCTTACAGCATTGTTATCATTATTTAATTGGTATGAATATATACTTTCACGTACAGTATAAACCAGCACATTACAGGTTGGAAATGTACAAATAGACAAAAAATTTTTTTTTTAATGTTTGTATAATACTTATTTGTTTATTATTCGGATGTTGCAAGAGTGTCCATTGCTATAAATTTTGCCAGGTACCACAAACAAAATGAAAAGCATCGAAATAGGCCGGAAAATAACGGGAGTATTACGATTTTTCTTACGAACTTAATTTGAAACTTGCTTGATCAAAAAGTTAAGTGTCTCTTGATCCAAAGAAATGAAAGATCCTCGAAAATTAAAAGTGATTAATACTAATATTTTGATCCAAAAAGTGCTCACTTTCAGTAGGACTTGATTGAACTTATAAAATTCAAGATCTTATCAATAACCAGTTTTAATATGGGCCACTAATGTTTATAAATAAATATTATGAATAATTATAAATTATCGTTTGACGCATTAGAATTTTTAAAAATTACCTCGGCTCCTATATATGTCAGAGCAATATTTTTTTTTTCATTTACAGAAAAATACTAGCAACTTAAATAGAAAAGATTTATGTAGATTTGTTTATATGTCGTAAAGAACGTTATGTTTATTTAATTGAGAAAGAATAGCAGAAATATATTTTTTGTTGATAAGTTCATTTTTTTTGATACTTGTAGCTAACTAAACCAAATTAGTTACAAATTAACGTTTAAGTCGTTTAATTGTACAGTCTGAATAGTTAAGTTATGATGCATAGGCACAGAAAATATAAGCTTTTGGCAGCAGGAAAGAAAAGTAGTTAAATGGAAAATACGTTTCATGAAACTTACATTATAATATTCAGTTGATTTCTTCCCAGATGTATAAATATTCTTCCATTTTTTATCTTCGTACTTTTACTGTGCCTATAGTAGGAAAATTATATAGTTCGTATCTGGTTTTCATCCAACCAGAACTATCACAAAAAGTATCTCCTTGCCCTGGTGGCATGCACTATGATGTACGAGAACTAATATTTTGTTTTATTTATGTCTTTTCATTTTTTTTTTGTTTCAGACCATCGACAACATCCACATTTTTTGTGAATAAATTTATAATCATAAAAAAGGCAGATTTTACTGGAGAACAATTTCAATAGATTCATCCGTAAGATCTTTTTCGGTTTTTACTGACTTTAGTGAAGAATTTATTATAATATTTTTTGTAATTGTGCCACAAAACCTTCATAGCTTCTAATTGTTTTTTTAGTCTAGAAAAATGAAGACAATTTATTTTATTGTGATTTCATTCGTTTTTTCATTTGTTTTGGGAAAATATTCCCTAAGCAGTGAAAGAAATCACGTTAAACTGATAACTGAATTGGGAAAGTTCTATAACATTAGAAGTACAGGAATAATTTACAATGGCTTTAAACGTAAGTAATAAATAGTGTTAACCTACAAAAGTTGTTTTTTTTTTTTTTTTTTTTTTCAATTAAAAATTTCACTTGCACTTCATCAGATGAGCACTTTGTCATGGGGATGGTGAGGAAACTCTCACGCACGTTACACCCTTCGGTTGGTGTAGAAGTTTCAGAGTTGCCAGTAAAAATTCCAATAATAAAAGCTGATATGCAAACACTATTCGCTGTCCTTCTGTATTCCAACGATGACTTGGAAAAATTTGTTAGCTTTACGAAAGAGCATGACATGTCTTTTCATGTGTGGCTGCTGCTATTTTCTCAGGAAATGCGGAATGTCTGTCACAGCCAAAAAGAGAATCTTTTCGAACTAAACTATGCCAGTCAGGTGCTGGTCAAGTGCGGTAGAGATCAAATGATTAGGGAATGGTATTCTACAGAACCGACGACTAAATTGCATACACCAGTACTCCTTGAGTGGAGAGAAGAAACTGGATTAGTAGTCAATACCGATCAAAACTTGTATCAGAGGAGAAAAAATTTAACGGGTTTGACAGTTACAGTTAATTTTGAGGTAAGAAGTGTATCTTATCAATATGATTATGATTTATCCTTAATATTTTTGCATCCAAACAAAAAGCTTATTGTACAATATTGTTTATAGCCTGGACGAATGAAAAAGAGTGGGTCGGGGCATGCTCAACTCATAGTAGAGACAGCATCATACATGGGTATAAAATTAATAAAGCATGATGGTTCATGGGAGACCTCTGATATCGTTCATAGTTTAGAACTATCTAAGAATGCTCTTAAAAATTTCGATATGACAGTCACAACTGTCGAGTACCGACATGTTTTGCTATTTAAATATCCCGATGCAGATATTCCATGGCACGGCTATTTAGATGTAATAAAATTATTTAATTATCGTAATCATCTGTTACTTTGTTTTATCAATAACTTGATAATATTATTTTTTATGACAGGTTTTCAACAGTTCAATTTGGGCCTACTTGATTTTTCTGGCCACTGTCACACCCACATTTTTTACTGTTATTGCAATTTCACATAACCGTGCAAATAACTATAGAGTATCGCTGGTCGACAGTTACATGCACGTCTGGCGAATTTTGGTTCATCAGGAACATCCAGGTAATTGATTCATAAGATTATCTTTTGTTTCATAAATATGCCATAGAATGATACGGTATAAAGACTACACAATATGTAGTAAAAATCAAAGACGATGCACAATTAAAAACTAACATTTATAAGAACTCAGAAACCAAACTGAACAAAAAATATACGATAAAATGAAAAAAAAGTATTAAGTAAACAAAGACTAAATAGAAATTTGAAAAAAAAAAAAATTTAATGAATGAAGATTTAAAAAAAGAAAAAAATTGAAAGAAACAAACCAGGGGATGAAACTGATGACACCTCATGTTGAATTGTTTTTTGGCACTCTCTTCATGTTCAAAGGTCCCATGACCCATTCATACCTCCTGATTTTTCCACAGCTGTAATAAAGATTAAGTATCAAAACTGTGAAACACTGCTCTGTAACAAGTGCTTTACAAATTTTTTCTAAAGTATTTTATTTAAGTACCATGATCTATAGGTTTTACTCTTAAGTCATGATAAAATACTATCTTATGATAAATTTACTTAGAATTAATGCACTGAATGACGTGTTGATTATATCTTTTATTTTAACAAAATTCACAGAGTTACATCTAAGCTGCACATCGTTCAAATTGGCACAACTATCACTGTTATTATCATCCTTTATTTTTGTCTCGGCATACTCGGGATGTTTTACGAGCTTTTCTACAGTTTTTTCACCAACAATACCTTTCAAAGATATTCATGGCTTCATTAAGGATGGAACGTACAAACTGATTGTTGATAAAGATGAAAAACTGAAAAACCTGTTTCCGGTAATTTCAAACTTTTTTTAATGGCCTCCTTAAAAATAATTATATTTTTTTAGGGCTTGAGCAACGACATGCTTCAAAACATAAGCTTACATTTAAAAACTGATCAAGAGTTACCAACAACTCAGGAGGAAGTTGATAAACAGGTAACAATCAGTGAATGTTATAGCAAGTTCACATCTATTCGGTAAAATATACTAAACTATATGTGGATTTATACAAGAGTTTCGAAAGAATCAAAGTTTTATTGCGGTTAATGCAAGAAATCTGTGTTTCCAACCACGACACCTTAAAAAGAGTGTGTTATCAAAATTTTTTATTATGCTACGCAATGCAGGACACGCGTTTTGCTTTAGAGAGAAATTTTATAAGCATTTATTGTAAAACTTTGCAAAATTTAAGAAAAATACAGTTGATAGCTGTCATGGCTCGTATAAAAACATAACCGTAAGATAAGTCAACAAAAACCTTAGGCATCATTGTGCAATAGTTATTATTTCGAGACAGGTTCAGGCTATTTAGGTGATTTCTGGAACTATTTTATTTATTTCTAATGTATTTGACTAAATTTTCAAATGAAAATTTAACAAGAACTACATCTTCTTTAACCTTTTAAACCACTTAAAAGAAAGATGCTTAATTTATAGCGTTTAACGTAGTAACGACGCGAAAGGCTCTTAAGACTTTTACTGCAATAATTTAAAAATTTCTTACGGTAAGCTTACGAATCAACATTATTAAATGTCATCACATTTTCTAACAATAAATTATCTAAAATTTTTTGCTATTTTCCTAGAAAGCAAATAATACAACAAAACAAATATATTCTAAAGAGGCTATTAGGATATTGATATTCAATTGTATCGGTCCGTATTATTATAATCATGTATAAGTTGTTACATATAATGCTTTGATCACTAAGGTCTCTACCATGATCAGTGTTATTTTTTTAAAAAATTTTACTGATTAAAGTTTTTGATGGTGACTCATTCAAAGATTTTTCAACTTAGGTATGCAATGAGAGAGTTGCTTACTACCGAGTGGCTGTGTATAAGCATCCCACAATAATTGAATCACAATGCAAACAAATAGCATTTCCGCAAGATAGACTGCAACAAATAGGTATCGCTGTCAGGAAGGGCCATCCTGTCTATGGATTTTTCAATTATTTGTAAGTGTCTTTGAATGAAAATTATTTGTGACCAGAAATTTCAATAAAGTTTTTTTTCAGCATAAGAAAAAGTATTGAACATGGCGCACTAGCTAGGTTGAAAGATATACGTCATTTGAAGGAAGATATTGAAAAAAAAAATACATTTACATCTTTTGGTATAAGAGAGGTTATACCACTTTTTGTCATCATTTTTGTCGGATGTCTTTTGGGTTTAGTTATACTTTTTTTTGAAATGTTGTACCATGTATTAAAACCAATAATATCGAGAAAAATTGTAATCAAGAATAAAAGAAGAATTCGACCCCTCCCTAATCGTCAAGGGGAGCCTTCTCAAGGAATGGAGCTAAGAAAACGAAATGTATTCGTAATCGAGGATGAAATTGAAAGTGCACCTCCTCCTGGTGAAGAAGACGAAGACGAGATAACAACGGAGCCACGAGAGCGACGGGAACCTCCTTTTTTGCCCTTCATTCTCTGAGTTTTAAATAGTGTATTTTTAGTTGAAACTTTGCCTGGCTTTGCAGGTCCCTCGCTCGTTGTACTTGTCCTAGTACTAGCAGGTACAACAACTACTACTATTACGTATGTTCAGAAGGTCTATATACTTTTTTTTGACTGCGTGCCTATCAATGTGTGTTACCTGTATGTTGCTTAATTTAGGATTCAGAAATTAATATTTAAAAAGGTTATTGAACTTTAATACTTTAAGGGATTCTTTTTTATGTCAGTGTATAATTGAGTGTTACTGAAAGATATTGATTAAGTGTTTACAAGAAATGCTTTAAAACAAAAACCTATTAGGATATTTATTAACAACTAAGTAATCAAGTATATACTTAAAGTTTTTAAAATAGAATTACAAAAAATTTTTGTGTACATTAATATATCTTAATCAAGTGCACGAAAATAGATTATTAGCAAAAGTATATAGCTTTCTGAAAATTCACGAAGAAAATGTTTCAAAATAAAAAATAAAAAAAATATTATTTAAGAGAGTTATGTATTAGTGTGCCTTAGATATTACTCCAATTCATATAAATGCGCGATTTTTGTTGTAAATAGATGCGAAGGATGTATAAGTCCTGTCAGTAAAGTATCAAAAATTTAGGGAGATAATATTATTGTTTTAACTAAGATTTTGCTGTAAAGAGGATTCACAAATTTTTTTTATTGCTTGCCGACATGTGACGTAAATTTGAAAAAATTCACGAAATCATAATTTAATTGTATTAGAAACTAATTTAGAATTTAATAAATACGACTATATATAAGGCTAATAATTCTTATGATAAAAAAAATCAAAAATTATTTAGTCCAATACAGGTAAAAAGATGTTTCAGTTAGATTTATTAACAAATACGTCTTGGAACGATGTTATACAATTGAGAATTAGAAAGCGTTAAGATACTCAAATAACACCTATCAATACTGTAAATATAAGTTCACCACATTTTTGTATACATTATGAAGAAAAAACAATAAGTCTGACAACGATGTGATCCCTAAAGTAAATAAAAAAATGATGTGATTGGGGAAAAAGACAGATATATTCAATTAGACAAATGTGACTTTAATTTGCAGCCATCGTTTGATCTCAGAAATGCTCTACATTATATTCAAAGGTTTACAATATAAGTCAGAAAAAAAATTTATTCGACTTACGTAATACTATAAAATTTTTTCATATGTACGCGTTTACTTAAGTGTGAGTGCGAACGCGTGACCGTTTGTGTATTATTGTACTATGTGTCTATTTGCATAAATTTATTAGTCTTTGCTGAAATTTGACTAACCCTGTTGGATGGACACCATTTTCAGTCTAACGTGCTTGTGTTCTACGATTTATTGGTATCTTGTGAAAACCACATTTCTAAATACTCATTGTAACTTTTTTTTTTTTGCGGACCACGGTACACTTAGGTTTTTTGATAAAACTGGAAGAGGTCGATACATTAGTGATTAATTTAGATTATTAATTAGTGATTAATTTAGTGGTCGACACAAAATGTTACCGGAAGAATAGTGTGATTCACTTTATTATTTGTCTCAAAGAATAATTGATTTGCTTAGTATTCTATTTATTTAATAACTGTATGTTTTCTTATTAATAAAAATTAACAATAACCAGACCAATAATAAAAAAAAATTAACTGAATGTGATCTCTCTAAAAATTATGTATAGACAGCGCGTCACCCATTAAATTATGAATGAAAATAAAGTGTGAAAAAAATAATGGATTACTGATTTAGTTATACCTCCATTATTTTATTATCTTTATAAATAAAAATGACCATTTTATTCATCTCAGTCTTTTCAACTATGACACAATGTACTTTGACTACTTACTCCTTTTTTATGATAGATGTTTGGCATAATGTTCTGAGGATACATGATAGGTAAAAATCAACCATCTCAATCAACTGATATCTTTTTAATTATTTTTAAGAGGTATCGAATGTCATCATTATAAAAACACTATTATGCCAAACTATTGTATTAAATTTTTTAATGGATTCTAAATATTTATTTATATAGTAAAACTAGTTATTTTAACAAATTAATCTACGTACTCAGATGTGTCATCAACTGTTTATAACTTAGATTAAATATTATATTTTTCTAATTATTTTATTTTAAAGAATATTTAATACTTAGTTAAACTGAACTAACTGGTCTACGTCAATATTTGTATGAGCAGTCATTGATACTTCAATAAAATTAGGTACGTATGAATTCGTACCTATTTGTAAACAAAAAAAAAATAATTATCAACGTACAGAGATTTAGCATCAAGTGTATCAAACTGTTCTTATAAACCAAGTTATGAGAAGCAAAAATGATGAAAGACCGTTTATGTATAACTGTTACAAAATGTATAAGATTGAAATTATGAGCTATACATAACAATGATAAGATTAAAGTCAATAATAATAATAATTAAAAAAAAATTATAATTATGTTAACAATAATATTTATAAGTACAAATAAATCATGGTACATTGACTGTTTTTGTCTTCCTATCAACTGGCTGTTTATTTCAGATTGATGACGATCTGATATTACAATATTAGAATCTATAGGTAATTCATAAGTCAGATATGAAATGTTAATTCTTTATTCTGCTGTCTTATGAATAATTATTAAAGGGGCTTCCAAATTATGTGATTATTAGAACCGTTAATTCAATGAATTGGTAACCTGTTTAAAAAACAAACTCATCAACGGTTGTTTCAAAATTGTATTATGTGTTCCATCCACGTTTTAAAGTATTTAAATTTAAAAATTTCTGCTAATCATTTTCTATAAACACGTGCATTGTTGTATGCGATCGAGGACCTAAAATTTTAAAGAGAGACCATTTGATCAAAAGAGAAGTTTTCAGTTTTTCCCAAATATCACCCCCACCCCCCGTGTTGATTGCAGATCACTTAAAGGGATGGGCATCGAGATTAGCAATTGGCCATTAGGGATCAAGGGCTTAGTTGTAGGACTTCACAAAAATACAAGTGCCTATGTGCGTGTCACTGACCCGAGTTGGCCTTAGGGAAAAAGGGGGTTTATATCAAAGAGTATCTTATTTACTGTTTCTTAGCGTTTTGGGACAAAGTTTTTTTTGTTAAGAGATTTTGACGGCAACTGTAATTATTAATGCGCATAGAGATCTTGCAAGAAACATTAACGCATTTTTTACAATGATTACGTACTATATTGTTGGCTTAAAAAAAGTAACTAATATTTTTTATGGCTTGAAGAATATTGGAATTTATAAATATGTGATGTACTTTGCATCTCAGAGACAAACCTTGAAAAAACTTTCTCCAAATTTTGGTGATTAAAGAAAAATTTCTATACGTGAATTTCAGCGTTAAAAAAATCAATGCATTAGTAATTGCGACAATTTCTCTGTTTATAGCCTACAGTAAATGAGCTGGGGTTCGTAATAGCTCGTAATTGCCGAACAAGTTAAATGTCGACGATGGTAAATTACTCTAGGAAAAAAGATGTGAAAAACTTCAGTTTAAGAATTAAGAGTAAGCAGCAGTCCTTTATCTTAAAAGAAAAAGGTTTGATGTAACTCTTTATTAAGCAAGAAGTTCTTTTTACGATCCAAAAGGCTATCTTTGTTTAAATATTTTTTAATATCAACATAGCGTTTATTTTAAGTCTAAGTTGTATTATTCTTTTTTTTTCTTCAGTTCCAGATTTGTGACTAAAACATGGTTGAAAAGTCATAAATAATTGCAGTACATGATTTTAATCGATTACTTATAAACTCAGGCAAATTTCAAGTTTTTCCAGCTCCACACACTGATAATGTGAAGATAAAATGAGAGCCTACACGGTACTTAATATACAGTAAACCGTTGTAGAAAATACAGTCAATAATTTTATCTTCAATTTCTAGAAATGATATAATACATTTAATTTTGCTGTACTCATTTTGGTGCTTGAGTAGTCCTTGATGTTTCAAAAAATTAAAAAAGAATGAATTGCTTTGCAATGAGGTAGACTTTTCAATTATATGATAAATATACATATTTAAAAAGTTAAATATCATAACAATTATTCTGAAAGTGACTTTTATAATTAGTTGATCAAACGAACTTACCTGTAAGTAAAGTTCGATCACAATTACATGAAGAGTCCTCGTTCGAAGAGATTACATGTGGTAGTACCCCTCCTCTCTTGTTGAGTGTCACGATGCTTTAGAGTAAAAACGAAATGAGGGGGGAGGGGGGTCCCTGTAGAGTCCGCGCCCCGTGCTTGCGCGCGTTGCGTCATTTTTAGAGTGGCGGTTTGAAATTGCGGACTACTTTTGGGATGTTCCCTTTAATTAATTATTTGGCACCGGTTGCTTACAGTCTGTGTTTAACATTATGCTATGACCAGACAACAGCATTATTAATGTTATTTTTATTATTATTATTTTTAATCTAAATTT
>NW_019384284.1:654022-665647 GCF_000648655.2 Copidosoma floridanum | reverse complement strand
TTTGCAGTAAACAGTGACACGTGGAATTCTTCACTATTTCCTACAAAGTATTAATGGCGATATCATACGCAGACATGAAGTCTGATTTATAAAATCTACTGTATGATTTCTAGTTAAAAATTTCTAATTTAAAATAAAAATTTCACATTTCTTGATATTGAATCACTTTAGATTTTACTTCTAGAAGCAGCGCTAAGATACTTTTTTTGTCAAATCAAATGACAAACAGCTTAATTCAGTCTTTATTTTCTCTGATCAGTATTTTTTTTACAGGTTTCATTTTTCATTTGAAAAGTATGTTATTTTAATGTGAATTTTGTACTTGGTACTTTCTGTGTAATAATTTTAACACGATAACTGTGTTCACATTTTTTTAAAGCACTGAACAAAGCCATACTTCCAAATTTAAAAAAATACTTCGCAAAATAAATAATAAATGATAGCAAATAAATGTAGTTAAAATGAACTATCTATGTAATTGATTTTTGACATGATAAAATTAAAATTATTAACTGCTTGAAAGAGACACGGATTTCTTATGTTGAATTTTAAGTTAAAACAACAAGCTAGATGTTTTGATAAACAAAGTTCTCCCTTAGAATGCATTCATCATTAAAAGTAATTAATTAAATTCTTGGAGACGAGAACAATTTTTCAAAAACTTGAAACATCTTCATTCTAAATTCCCGTCCTTTTTACAGAAAGCTTCTTAAAATGTATGCTACTGTCTCTACATGTCCACTTCAACTCTGATTTCCCTTATAAATTACTAATAACACCCCAAACTCTAAATAAAATCAGTGCAAATGAGTTTATAAGTAAATTCAATTGTAACTATGTATAAACATATTAAGTTAGAAAAAAAGAAAAGCTTAAAAAAAAGTAAAATTAGTTTTAATTTACAAGAAGTTCTCATAACCACTCAGGCCCTCACAGGATACGTGCAGTACACATACTTAGCTTGTGCACGTTACGTAATGCATATGTGCGGCACAAACTTTCTATTCATACACTTAAAAAAGGACTACTGAAGATTAGCAAATCATTTATTAATAAAAATTCGAGAATTTTAATTCACTATGAACTTATATTTGTTGACAGTTAAGTTTGATTAATAATAGTTATTTAGCAGGTGATTCGTTGCAACTATCCATTTTCTGACCTCTAGCACTAAGAATAAAAACTTCATTCATTTCATATTACGTACTGATTCAGTGGTTGCTCTTACTTTCATCCAATCATTAAAAATAATCAAGTGCAACTAGAAGTTGAAAAAAGATATATTTTTATTAGTGTAGACACGTTGTGTCGTTTACTATTGCATTTGGTTGGTGTAACGAGCCACTACGGCACCAGATGGGCGTGGCGTGGTAGTAGTCAAGGAGATGACTCTATTCAATTGATTTTTACTCATAAATTTTTTAACGATGAACTATATTTTTACAGCTTTAATCAACGCTTATTTATATTTAAGGTTCAAGTTTAGACAAGCACAAAGTGCAAAGTATTAATTATATACAACCATTACACTCACGCGTCTTTCTATACTATTGCTACCATAATTTTGTTACTCATTGTGTGATGATGTTACGAACAAGAAAAAAAATTATAGTTTCATTGACTTTACGAAACCAATGTAGACAAATGAGAATCTATTGTTATTTTTATGTCACAACATCAATTAAAACTATTTAATAGTCGATTTCAATATTTTGGGTCATCCCAAAAATCACAAACCAGCCAAAACGAAATTTTGTTAACTAGCCATATTCCTGATAAATTTCTCTTGTAAGAAATAAAGCCGAATCCTCTGCTTACAATAATTAAGGTTACCCTGACCTACACACGTACAATTTCATGGAGGTAAAAGGTTTAATTTTGTTTGTTATTTCGAAGGTTTTTTCATGGCAAAGGGTTACATTTTCGAGTACCATCCACAGTTAAACTTTCATATCCACAAATTAGGTGCAATCAGTTGTAGATCGTGCTGACTAACGAAAATACACCTGAAAAAAAAGTTCTTTTAGTATTGTTTATTTTGAGCTTCCTGCTAAAAACGCACTTTATTTAAATTTCGATTTTTTTTTACTGTTCAGGGAAATAACTACGTGTCACGTTCTGACAAAATTGTCACCAGATAAACATTAAATAGAAAAATATACATGGACTAACGAAAAGCTTATTCACGATTTTCTATACGAACGAAAAAGCATACATTCGATCGATGCCCTAAAACATAAGAAAATATACTGCTTGATTCAACGTTAATAAATAAACGTCAAACAACAACAAAACATTCAGGCCATAAAAAAATCTAATATGAATATACTAGAGGCACAACTCTGTAGTGGAGGGTAGAATAACTAGGTTGGTCATTCTGAATGTACGCAGCATTTACGTGCGACAAAAAGAAAAAAATCAATCCAGTTTTTCCCTCGCCCCAATATTAAAGTTCATACGATTATTTATACTGGTAGATAGTTAAAGATAATAGGTCAGAGATCAAGGGCATGGTGACGAAAAGCTTCAAATAAGTGTGGGTATCCCTATTTTTTCTTTTCTGTAGAAGAACAGAGAGAGTATATTGATGGAAATAATAATGCATCGACAAAGGGTGCACTAAAACCAATCAATAGTAAGGTACTGTTACAGAGAAAGTAGCCGTACTCTTCTTATATTACTTTTATAAAAATCAACGAAAGTTCTATTTTTTTTTCTCATTTAAATATCCTATGTACGCGCATGTAATATCATGATTATTTATTGTTAAACTATGCAGGAAAATAGTCAAGTGTGGATAGCTAACTTATGATCTCATTAAATATATCNTTTAATTAAATGTATAATATAAAAAAATCATTTCTTTAGCTACGTATACATCTTCATACATTTTAATACTATTGATTTATTAAATTTTACACTCGTACATCTCTTGTCAGTACCAAGATCTTGAGGTCAAGTTGAACATTAATCAAGACACTTACAATTTTTTCTATTTTAAGATAAATTCAAGAACGATGCGATAATGAAATTTTTATGTTTTTCGAGAACGAAACAATACTTAAAAAATTTTCGTATCCTTTCGTCTTACAGCCACCCTAATGATTCAAATATTTAATACACTTTAAATATTTTCTAGGTCGTGTATAAGATTACACTTATCGATATTAAGCTCGTCTTTTTCTACCAATACAGTACTGCGTGCGACCGATGATCCGAAATTCAAAAGAGTCACTACGACATTACGCGGCTGATACCACTTGACGAAAAAAAAAAAAAAAAAAAAAAAACAAACCAAACACACGTAGATACAAAACAGGGTTAAAATTGAAACGTTATCCTTGATTTCCGCAGTATTTACACGAAACGGTCAGGGGAAGTCCCGTTGTCTTCCTAAGCTCAAGTCTTCCAAAAAGATGGGCATCAAGATTAGAAATTAGTCATCAGGAATCGAGGGCGTAGTAGTGGAGCTTCACAAAAATATAAGTGCCTATGTGTGTCACTGACTCAAGTTGATATATAATTGATCAGTATCAGATTACAAATACTATATTTTCTGGGTTTTGAACCTTAACTAACCCTCGTCAGATCTTTTCCTATCTTGAACTAAAAAGCTTTAATACCAGGACAGTTTTACTACATCAATACAAAAAAGTTATTTTGTAATACCTCCTGCCTATCTAAATTAATATTTTTGAAAATCTCGAAGACATTAAAAAGTTTTTCTATCTTTAATAATGTTAAACAACAGTAGGATTCGTTTGAAATAAACACAAAGAGCTTAGTCTAAGCTTCATACATTTCATACTTTTAATGTTTAAGATTTATTTTTCATGTCTTTATTGATTTTTTTTTCCTTAGAAACTTTTTAAACTGATTTAGAAAACGTCAAAGCATGGAACAACGTGCATCTTGAAAGAGATTTTTTACCTGCAAGTTGCTCGTAGCTACACTGAAACGGAAACATGACTCACAAACATGAACGCTGGCCTATTCTGATAGGAAATGGTTCTTTCTAATACATACAAATAAAATCACTCTAGAAAGACTACTATTGCAAAAGTTACGCTGGTACTGACTATGCTAAAAAATAAATTGACACTACAAGCAAACATAGAGTAAAATACGTATCTTTAAATAAAATTAAATGGGTGATATAATTAATACATAAAAGTGTTCACCACAATGAATTTAGTGAAGTTATATTATTAACTTTTGAAGAAACAAAGATTTATTAAGTTATCCCTCATCAACACACTATTGATTTTACAATTTGCCCATAATAGCTCAAATTGCCACTTTTTTAAAATGTAAAGGGGCCCGAAAATTAAAAGTAAGCTATGGCCCTTTCCTCTCTTTCTGACTCAGAAACGTCAAGTTAGAGAGAAAGAGAAAAAGAGAGAGATACTGTACTGCTACCTCTAACACAAGTAATGGAATTTTTAAATTCCTTCAGTACTCTTGATTAGCTACCAAGGGGTCTATTAATGTGCATAAAGGTTTGCAGTTTAAGACGTATTATCTATTATAGGCATCCACGCATGCGCAGAAGTCAAAGTTTGTCATAAGCACATGCGCAGAAGTTAATAATACGTCCCAAAGTGTAAACTTTTATGTGCATCAAGCAAGATGGCTAAAATTTAAGGTAGTTGACAAGAAAATCGATTTTCTATAGATTTTCTCGAAACTTAGCAAATAAGTACATTTTAGTGTCGTTTACACATCAGTAAAATTTCAACATAGGTACCGCAACTAAAAACTAAGATATTTACTTATAAATTTATGGCTTTTATCACGGGATGCCTCTGTTACGCTGATGTGAGCCATGAAGTTTTAAAGATTACAAGAATAGTTTTCTATATATTTTTAAAGAAAACTAACTTTTGAATCCGTGGAATCCAAGGAATATTTAGCATTATCTCATGATGTTCCTTCCGCTACTTGTTTTTAAGGAATTTTAGTACAAACATCGTGTATTTCGAGCGAACGTAACCAATTTAGCAGACAGTTTATATATACAATTTGAGACATGACAACGTCGTTCGCCCTCGTTGTATATATACATCTACTACCGCTATATATACACGTCATTCATGAACTCAAAATATAATTTGAAACTGTGGAATGTAATTCGTGTAAATAATAAACTTATTAAAATACATGCAATTTAAAAAAATTACCTAGTATAAAANTATACACGTCATTCATGAACTCAAAATATAATTTGAAACTGTGGAATGTAATTCGTGTAAATAATAAACTTATTAAAAGACATGCAATTTAAAAAAATTACCTAGTATAAGAGCCTTGTTGGTTTCAGAACACTTTTTATTAATTTTACCAGTCTCAACACGGGTTTCTTTCTCACATGTTGTACAGAGAACCATTAGTGTAGAGTAAAATCCGATACGGTTTTCATCAAAAATATTCTGTAAACTCAAAATTTCTTGACAGTCTCGACAAACTAGATTTTTTCCTAATTCAACCAAATCAACGATTCTTCTTCTTTCTTGACTCTCTTTTATGTGTACAAACGGTTTTTTTGCCTCAAATACGTTTTAATTATTTTCTGAACTTATGAATCCTTCTTTTAAAGAACTTTCTCCTACTTCTGTTGGTTTAGCAACTTTTGATCTTCCTTTCTGTGCACATAATTCTTTACGAATCACTGCTTTATTTGCTTCATTCATACAATGTACACAAGTACTGTATTTCTTACCTAACTTTTTTGTTACAAATTTTCCGTTCTTCAATCTGAGATTATTCATATTTATTTGCAAAATAAACTGGCTGAGCACAAATTAAGTAATACGATAACCTAAATTTTAAAAAAAAGGTAAACAAAAATAATATACATGCATGTATACATATACATATATATGAAAATACAACGTTGCCCGATTTCGTCAAGCAGCGCAGACAGCCAATTTTTGCTCTTCTGCGCACGAAAAGAGACGAGTGGCACTCAACCACTTCTACTTTGACTATACAGTAATATTATACGCAGTAATCTTCGTTCTCACTGAGCACGACTGCATCTTGTCAACTACCTGAAATAGTGATGACGCTACACCCAATGTACGCACAGGCTAGTAGGACACTGTTAACCACGTCAGATGCACCTTGGGCTTTGCCGGAGCATTGAGGAACTAATTAAAATTTTATTAAAATTGCCGAGTCTAAGTAAGTGTATTTGAAAAATGGCCGATGACTATGATACTAGGATATTTGAAGAAATAGAAGAAAAACGTAGACTAGAAATGGTATGGAAGACTGGTGGAAAAAAAGGTGTGGATTATGAAGGCTACGGTGACAAAGAAAGCTCTCCCTCTATTGTTTCCTGCAGCACATTGAGTCAGCCTGCATTTTTAGATATTAAACTTAGTAATGACTCTCGTACTTCAACTAAGCAGGTTCATACAGTATCATCTTTGATAATAAGTGCAATTCATTTTGTACTTCATTTACAGTAAAATTTTAATTTGTAAAATGAACTTTTTGTAGGAGAAATTTGTGTGCCACCTGGACTGCACGATGTACAACAAAGATAAAATTATTGTTAAGGTAAGTAATTATTCAATCTTTTTTTTTTTTATGCAATAAGCACTTAGTATATATAAATGGTTGAATAAATATCATCCAAGTATAATAATTAATCATGTAAAGTGTATCTAAAAAATTAGCTAAACTAATATTTATTAGTCAAATTATTATACATTGACCTCTTTTTATCTAAATTGCGCTATGTATTTTTTTTATATAAACGTCGCGCTTATTTTCAGAGTAAAAATCGCTGTAGTGCGAAAAACTTTGTTAAGTTTAAATTACAAAGCAGTGAAAAAAGTTATCCGATTCGGCCAGGAGTCGAACCTGGGCCTCCTTTTTGCCGAAAAGAAGCGGATAACTTTTTTTACTGCTTTGTAATTTTTAATTGACAANTCAGAGTAAAAATCGCTGTAGTGCGAAAAACTTTGTTAAGTTTAAATTACAAAGCAGTGAAAAAAGTTATCCGATTCGGCCAGGAGTCGAACCTGGGCCTCCTTTTTGCCGAAAAGAAGCGGATAACTTTTTTTACTGCTTTGTAATTTTTAATTGACAAAATTTTTTACACTCCAGCGATTTTCACTCTAAAAATAAGCGCGACGTTTCTATAAAAAATATACATAGCGCAATTTACATGAAAAGAGGTCAATGTATAAAAATTTGACATAATACTTACTCATTGAGTAATAACATTAATATCTATAATATTTATTAGATTTTTTTAACACAAAAGCATTAAATCTTTTAATAAATCTTTACTTCATTTGTTTGTAGGTTTTAGGCAGGGACATTATTGTTGAGGCACCACCAGAAGAACAGCACGAGAAGGGCTTGTATAAGAAGTTGAGTGTCCGTGACTCATTCGATTTGGAAAAGGCCGAGGCATTGTTTAGTTCAGATAAAGCTTTAACTATATATGTTCCTTGCAATAATAAAATGGCAGTTGACGATAAAAGATCTAGCAACATCGAAGAAACTGGTAAATCACTCAACGAAGAAAAAAAGGAAATCCAAGAAGACAATTGATGAAAGAATGTTAATATATCATTTGATGTAGGCATAATTATCAGCAAGTTTTTCAAACAATGAAAAGTTTCTTTAAAAACTTAAATAACGATTAAAATATAAATCACTTTCAGCTGATAAGAATCAGGTTATTAATTTATAAGTTATCGTATGCCTCTGGTTTCAAATCCAAATAGATAGTTGGTGTTTTTTCTAATGACCATAGATTAACTTTTTGTATAGAAATAAATTGACTTCGTGTTAACTCGTGCAAAATATTCTAGTAAATTTAGTATTTCTTACTTTAGTTAAAAATTGGTATTAAAAAATTTTGTATGAATATACAAGTAAAAAAAAGGTTTTTATTAACAAAAAAAGTTTGAAACTGTCAAGATTCAATTTCAAATGAACAGGTTATGACATAATTAAAACAGAAAAATGGCTAAACTATTAAAGTAACAACGGGCAGCAAATATTTGTTACTTTGAAAAGTAAATTTGTATATTAATAAATGAAATATTAGTTAAGAGTACAAGAATTTTTTCGCTNATTTTTTGGAGTGTTAGTTTAAAAAAGGCCCAGGAAAATCTTTATCGAGATGTTTAATGAAGCCCCATTACAACTTTCACTTTTAGAGCTTAGCTTGTACTGTTAGATTGGTTAATGTATACCGTATAAGAAAGGACTGTAGTAATTTTTTGTAAAATACTTACAATCTAGGAATGTAATCTGAAAGAACTTTATGATTTTTTTTGTTGTAAGCTCGTGTCTCTACTTTTATTACAAATGATCTGTGATTTTCCTAAAATATGGACGCCGTACATTAATACCTATAAAATTTATAGTAGTATTTTCAAAAACAATCTATACTATGATTTAACTTTTTTGGGCATTGTTTGGGTTTCTTACCTTATGAAATAATATTTAGAATGTCAATATACATAAGCTGAGAATTTATGACTTATAGAAAACAATGTTTGAAGTTTGGTGGAAAATAATGATTGTCTTGCGAGAAATAACAAATTTTTTTGACTTCTTTTCTGCTTTGCTGTGTACTATTAGAACTTCGCATTTTTTTGCCTAACTTATTTAATTTGTCGTTGACAAAATATTTAATTATTTTATTTTTTGTTTTAATTGCTCATTTTTAATATAAAGTTGATCACAGCAGTTAACTTTTGACGTTTTCAAATTCCCATTAAAAAAATTATGTAGATGAAGTCAAATTGGTTGGTGATCTTTTTTTACATCCAATCTCTTCCTGGACATTTTCAATCTATTTTTTTGTTATAAACTTATCATAAGCCACTAAAAAGTCGATTTCATAATTTATTCATTTTTTTTTATTTTGTTCGAAGTATTGTCTGTGCAAACTATTGTTCAGTGAAAAAATAAGCTGGTTCTGGTCAAAGTATTAAAATTTACTTGATGTGTGGCCGTGGATATACTATAATATGCTACATAAATTCATCGGCACATCGAAAAAATTTATCAAACTTGAAGAAGCGGAATTCCATATAACTATTGATTAAAAAAATAATATTTTTAAGAACTGACAGTAGTTCATCATCTTAAATTTTGGAGGATATTTCTTTTAGAACAAACCGTTAATATTATGAAATAAATACATGAATATCAAGACAATGTTCATTTTATCAATGCCACCTAATAACATAAATATTTTTTATGCCATCCCGAGCTTTGTTCTCTTTGTACATGAATATAAAAACTTCGTTTTTAAAGTTTTAAGCGAAAAATTATCAAAAAATAAATAAGATTGTATTATGTTGTTTTTCGTATATTGTGTGCTTATCAAAGCATCACCTGATACACATCATGCAGATTGTACGTAAAATTTATTGAGCATGAGAAAAGCGAATTCAGTTTTTTTCCCTACTCAATATTAACATTTTTATATATTTTATATAACAAGGTTGATACAGATTATATATAAGAAAGCAATAACATGTGGAAAAAAGGTTCATACAAATGTGGGTACTAATATTTAATTCCTTATGTGCAGAAGATGTCAGAGAGAATATAATTATGGAGATTTCAATTTCGTATTTTTTTTCTTCTACCTTTATATGCCTGTAGAGAAAAAAGGGTTGTTTGCCAAGATTTTTCTCTTTTCATTTTTTGCTCTATAACGTAAAGTTTTGAGTTTTTATTCGATTTTATGTGATATTTAACATTTTTTGGTGACTGAATAAAAAATATTTTGTCAAAGTAAAACGTAAGTATTAATTATTAAATGAAAAATTTAAGTGACTAGTGGTACTTTTGAAATCAGTGTTTGACCTTGAACCATTTGTATAAGATAAATGTACATGTTTATCATATCCTGACATAGATAAGTTTCTCAAAAATTAGTTACAATTGAGTTTAACTTAGGCTAATGCACATTCCTTAATTCCTTAAAGAAATTAACATCAAAGCAGTTGTGTCTATGCCAGCATTTCTTCTAAAAATCTATACGTAGAAAATCAATTTATATATGTAAAAAATACTTATTTTTATGATGGCTTGCTGGTATAGGCTTGAATAAAGAGATAAAATCCCTCGTCAAAACTTGTATTTATTCAATACACATTTGTGTTTTTTACTAACAGTACTCAGTCAGAAATCTTATTCTGAAAGAAATTATTTTCTGAAAGAATATTATAACCTTTTTTTCAGAAATTCTCTAAAAAAAAAGAAATTCTGTAAGTGAGTTTTATCTGTCACTGTTACAGTGTTCTAATTTGTGTGCATAAGTATGGTCTATGTTGTTCTTATTTATTAAAAATATAACATTATTTTTTTAGACACTTAGCGTTTTAAAAGATAACAAGGTAATAGTTGAAATTTAAATGAGTGTATACAATAAGTAGACAAAATGCAATTTGTGCAGAGTAATTTTACTGTACGCTACATTGATGAGACGAAGTTAGCATAATATATTATCGTTTTTGATTTTAGATTAATAAAAAAAAAAACAAAAAAAAAAAAAACAGGATTTGGTCGTTCATGGGTGCGTCGTCATAGAATCCGATTTTCTCCCCCTCGATGACCACGAAATTTTGGTAATGGAAATAGAATCGTGGGGCTTAAAAGGGTAGCACAACATGACGTGGGGTCAGTCGACTACGGTACTTCAGCTTAACAACTTGTCAGCCCCAATTGATCAGTTTAATTGAGTACGACCATACATCGCTTGACTCACAAAGGGACTCAGTGTTTTTTTCTAAATAATTAAAGTACTGAAATGTGTACATAATCGCTATTACTAATTATATCTTGCAGTTTAGTGCAGTATCTTCGCTGGATGTTAAAGCTAATATTTTTAGTTAGATTTGATACAGTTTAAATTACATCTTTCATCTACAACCGTTTCATCCAGTGGATTACGGCTAAGTGTAGAGAACTTTCATTTGTTTTTATGTTACTAAGAGTTACGGGCTATTAAGTAAGTGCCAAAATATATTCTTTCTTTTTGAAAATGAAGTCAAAAAATAATTAAAGTTTTGAAATGTATACTTATTCTCTTTTACTAATTATATCTTGTAGTTGAGTGCAGTATTTTCGCTGTATGTTAAAGCTTGTGTTTTCAGTTAAAAATACCTCGAAACAAAAAGAATAATTTTGGATTTTAGGTGGACGGGACTTTCCCAAAAAGTCACTTAGAAATAGATGGATATGACCATGCAATAGTGATGGCTTATTTTAGTTGTGTCTTTTATTATTGAGATAGCTTAATAGGAATCCAGTTTTATCATATTTTTTTCGAAACAATGGGGCCTCCATATGTTTAAAATCAAATTGAAGTGAAAATTCTCGATAAAGAATTTTCGTACTTTTTCACATTCAATTTGACGTTACTCCAACAATTTTTATTATTACTTTTTTTAACTTATTTTACTTATTTTTGAGGGTATCACCTGGATAAAAGATCATGTAGGCAGTCTCTACGAGATTTATTGATTAGGTTCCGAATTTTCAAAGTAAAGTCGCTAGATTTCTCGATTCTTGACGTATATTCGCAGATGTTACGTACGATAGCATATAGCTATGCGTGCGTGCGCCTCTGCTGTCTTG
>NW_019384284.1:626522-646522 GCF_000648655.2 Copidosoma floridanum | reverse complement strand
ATACAGTAGACAACCGATGGCTGTTCTATATGGTATTTGGGTAGGGTCGATGAGCTTATTTGAGTTAGTATCGTGATTGTCCTCATACAGCGAATCAAGGTGAAAACCTGTAGGCAAAGCTGTCGATACTGAATTGCAGTCATGCATGTTAAACTTGGCAAGTACTCCCTTGATATAATATGTTTGATCCAAAGAGATGGTTCCACGATCATGATTTACAGCTATATTAATACCAAGAAACTTGCGAACAGGACCTAAATCCTTCATGGGAAAAATCCCACTGATATGCTGCTTGAAAGCACTTAACCATGTTGGGCTATTAGAAAAGATCAAGAAGTCATCAACAAATATAGCTACAAATATGAAAAATTGGTCCTGTATGCGCTGATACAAACAAGCATCATTTGCTGATTGTGTAAACTTCATGGTCTGGAACAACCGGTGCAATGTCTGGTTCCATACCCTGCTCCCCTGTTTCAGACCATACAGAGCCTTTGAAAGCCTACAGAATTTATCCGGGTGATCTGGATCCTCAAATCCTTGTGGTTGTTTTAAATAGATTTCTTCGTCCACTTCACCATGTAGAAACGCTGTCTCTATATCAACGTGATGAATATATACCTTGGTGCTGGAGGATGCAGCGAGGATGAGACGCAAAGTTAAAAACTGTACAACTGGTACATACGTTGAGTTGTAGTCTGAACCATACTCCTGGGAAAAACCTTGAGCAACCAGGCGGGCCTTGTATATCCTTTTGTCATCCTGGTCAATCTTCTTTTTGAATACCCATTTAGTGCCTATAGGCTTCTTGCCAGGGGGTAACTCTTGCAAAGTCCAAACGTTATTCTTGTAGATAGAGTGCAGCTCTTTCCACATTGCATCTCGCCAGTTTTGGCCTTCGGGTCCTTGCATAGCCTGTTCAAATGTGGGTGCATTGAAATCCTCCATTGCTGCTGAGTATAAAACAAAATCATCCAGGTGTTGTGGAACTTGTTTCTCTCTGACTGGACGTTTTGATGTGACTTGGGGCTGCTGATCATCCACTCGATCATTCACTGGTGTTTGCACATACTGATTATTTTCAAAATCCATTAAGTCGTGTTGCTCCGCATTCTTGTTCTGTGATTCATCTGAAGCTAATGTAAATGTAGTGAATGAGCGCTTTTGTTCTTGTACTGGGTGAAAATTTTCATCAAATTTGACATCTCTGGATATAATAATCTTTTTGGCTTTCTCGCACCAGAGTATATAGCCCTTCTGCCCCGAAGCGTAACCAAGAAAAACACATTTGCACGTTCTTGAATCCATCTTGCCTCTAAATTGTTGAGGTAGCAAAGCATATGCAGTGCAACCAAAAATTCGCATGTTTGAGATATCCGGCTTGCTGCCTGTCCATCTCTCATGTAGGGTACTACCATTTAGGCGTGAGTGTGGAGAACGATTGCAAATATAGGCTGCAGTAGCAACCGCCTCTGGCCAAAAAATTTTTTTCACATGCGCTTGAAGCATCATGGCTCTTGATTTTTCTAGTAAAGTGCGGTTTATGCGCTCAGCAGTTCCATTCTGTTGAGGATTGTAGGGCACAGTGGATTGATGCTGTATTCCCTTACCTTTGAGAAACTCAAGAAAATCACCCCTTAAATATTCTCTCCCATTGTCTGTTCTCATAATTTTTAATTTCAAGCCACTTTGATTTTCAGCGAAGAGAATAAACCGCTTGGTGATTTCTGGAACTTCAGCTTTATTCTTGAGAAAATAGACAAACAGTTGTCTGGAATAATCATCAACAAATGTTATGAAATATTTGAAGCCGACTCTCGAAATATCTGGCACTTGACAAACATCACTGTGTATAAGTTCAAGATTTTGTTTTGATTTTGTTTCAACACTGGGGAACGGTAATTTAACAGTTTTGCCTTGGACACAGGCTTCACAAAACTTTAACTGTTTATTTTGAAAATTTATGGCTNATGACGATGATGATGATGACGATGACGATGATGATGATGACGATGACGATGACGATGATGAGGATGATGATGATGATGATGATGTTGACGATGACGATGACGATGATGATGATGACGATGACGATGATGATGATGACGGTGACGATGACGATAATGATGATGATGACGATGATGATGACGCTTTCTACCATGTCTTGATCTTCGTTGCGACTTCTTAAATACTGTCATATACAAAATCTTCAGGTTTATTTCCAAATGCACTTACTGCTGCCTTCACTCCAAGTTTACTATCGGACACAAAGACTTTTGGTTTAATGCTTAATATTTATTTCGCTTTAGCTATTTCTACAAAATCAAAAAGTAGCTGTAAAACCATTTTTATTAAAACCACTGATGATTCCAATATTTTTATTTCTGGCGTTAAGTTTTTTATTTCTTGAAGTATAAATATTACTATCACTCATTGTTGTAAGACATATGTTAACTTATCCTTCAATATCGAATACGTTAACTTCGGTATTAATTATTTACAACTGGAGATAAGGACCACGCACTTACTTACCTACTTTTAAGAAAGCAGTTGGTCTCCTCTGAAAAAGAAAGGCAAACTGAAAGAAATTGGCCAACCACCCATCATAAAACTTCTAAAATCAAAAAACAAGAAAACTCTTCAATAGCGAAGAAAGTTGTATTTATACTTTTATCTTATGCAAAGGAATAATTCTAGGAAAGCACAAAAAATATATCCACCGAACAGCCGACCCACTTCAACCACTGAGAAAAATAAAATAATTTTTTCTAGAGCAACGGAGCACAAGATTTTTGCAGATCAAAAAATTACTTTGCTGGAAAAATTACTTATTGGCACATTTAAATTAATGAAACATGACATAGATTTTCACATAGTTTTATCCATAAGAGATTAGGAAACAGAAATCATAACAATTATAGTAAGAGTACTTAAAATGAGTCACTCAACACTTGTTTTACCAAAGACTTAGTTACTACCATTTCAGTTCCTCGCAAAATATATCACCAAAAGCTGATATTTAAAGTTTGAACGTATTGTTAGAGGATTAAGCAGAGTAGGTTGGCAGTGAAAGAATAGACATTCATTAGTTATTTCTTTTTGGCGCACACGTTTATTTAAATCATATACTTTTTACTCTTACTACTAGTACTACCTCGAGGTTAAACAATACTAAACTAGCAGTGGACCACTCGCATGTAAAAGCGACTCTGTAGCGGTACGTCTACCACACAGAAACACACGAGTAGCTCATCGCTTACCAAGCGATGGACGACGACTAAACTATAAACCATAACTCGGCTCTCAGCGCAAGAGCTTGGCCCATACTAACATATATACAAACATACTTATACATATATACATTCAAATACATTTATTGGATATATTATGACTTATAACAGAACGAATAATAACTTTTTTTATCTGCATTAGACAAATATTCATTGTTAACATTTTGAACTGCCTTGGCTGTATTCAGATCTTTTTGACTTTCCTTGACAATTTCTGAAATTTTTAACGCTATGGAATAAGCTTTAGATTTTTAATACTTTGCTCAACTATCTTAAAGATGTGATATTCTATATTTAAATCAAATGACTTGGTTTTCTAAATTGTATAATCTTGAAAAAAAATCTGAATTCAAATCAAAATTCTCGTTTATTGAAGTCTCTTTCATTACCACGAAATTCCCTTTTGTCCTCGTACTCTTTCGTTTCACTCTCGCTCTCACTGATAATAACATACACATTTACACAACCATTGCTACATAATCTCACAGTCTCACATATACTCGGCAGGTCTCCACAATTACAACACTGTTCTGTTAAATTTACCGTTCGTAGTACCCTTTTTCGTTCCTAGTCGTTTATAAACAGTTTACTTTACAAAATAATTACGTTACTGTTAATATTCATATTATAGCTGCTACTCTCGATTTAGTTGGTTCTACAAAGAAAATGCTGAATGTAAAGAAAAGTTTTTACTGTTAGAGAAGAAAATAAGTTATTTGCTTAAATTACAAACACAATTGACGATACATCCATATTATTAATTCTCACATCTACGGTAGCCAAATCAAACTTCTGAACTACTTTTGATTTTTTTATTAATATAAGATCTTGAGACGTAATTATGATTAGGAAAATTAAAGATGTTTCACTTAAGTTTCTTAATGGTATGAAAAAAATGCAAAATATTTAGAAAGAAAGAAAATTATTTTACATACATACGGAAAATCTAAAAAGTAATTCTTATTACACCAACAAAATTGACAATGTATTCACAGTATTAGTCATTAAATATACTCATACGAATAAAACGTCTGGGCTACTGTTTTCTTTTTTTTACGATTATTGTAAGCACTAAGTACAGACCTTACCTACGTTTTATTTAGCTGATTCAGAGTATCAAGTTACTATTAACGCACTAGTACTCAAAGAGACATCAACAAGAAATCTCGAAAAATTCAGCAATATTCTCCAATAATGTTGGATTCCCATGTTGTTGGTAATTTTGGTTATTTGTTGGTAATAAATTTAATGCGTTGAGTTGTTGACTCTAAAAATGACACAATCTTAAAAATTTTTAATTTCATAATTATGATTAACAAAATTTCTTCACGAATTTTTAAAAATCCAACTTTTTGAAATACTAGACATATCAAGGGTGGTTCGTACATTTAGTAAAAATGTTTTCTAGTGACACATATTTTGATAAGTAGTAATTTAGTTTTTAATTATTACTGACTGTCTGATCATTTAGTTTTTCCCACTTTATAACATGTCTATTATTATTTTGCTAAAAAAATACTGCGTAACGTACTTTACCTACAAATTGTAGTGTCGTAACCATCACTTATGTTTCACATGTTAGTTTTTCGCTAAGCTGAACGTATTTTAATAAAATTATGGTATTGATATCGTTTTGTTAAGACAAAAAATGATTTTTAAAACTATTTATAAGCCATCTATTTTTACAACCTGCTAACATCATTAAAACCATAACCACGTTATCTTACTTTAAATCTGTCCCATGTCTAATAAATTGCTGTATTAAAAATAACAATTTTTAATGATAAGATAACACTATTTGTTTATTTCTAAAAAGTACGAATCGAAAGTTTCAAACCATAATATGCAGCAGAAGAAATTTGAGAAGCAGTTTAAAAAAATTGTGTCATACCGAAGTATCTCACGTCATGTCATATTGTAGTTTTTAAAATTTATTTTTATCAAATACAGTTTATGACTTCTTAAAATACAACAGTAATGGATTATTGTTGTATTCATAGTTATAGTAATGTAATGATACAGAGTTCTTAGGCTCCAAATTTTTTATTTTTTAAAAAGAACTACTTTTACTATTTTTGAAACAGTCTTTAGGCAGAACAGAAAATAATAAATGGACCGTTGATGTGTCTTAGGTAAAGATGTTTCACCTGCATTGTCATTGCATGGCCGCACAAAATGTAGAAGAATAGAAGTTATGCCAGCACCTGGAGATTACAATCCTCAGAAGGCTGAGAAAATTGTCCTGGACAGTTCACCAAAATTCTCATTTGGTATTAAGACGCAAGCAGAAAAAATGGACCACACACCTGGTAAGCACAGATCTTATTTAATATGCAGCATGTCACGTTTGAATTCTTCATACTGACAATATGACTGGACTATAATTAAAATATACAGAACTAACAAATAACTTTCCGTCTTATACTGATAATAACTCAAACTTTAGCAAAGCAATGTTGTTCACGGACGACCTGCAATTGTACATTTAATATAAGCTGTGTGACCTAGGAGCGGCTATACCTCTATTCAATGCTAATATTGAGGCGGTGGTTGGATGGACCAAGGACTGGGGACTTACGCTTAATGATAAGAAAATTTACGCGATTCTATATGCGTATGTGCAGCATCACATGCGCATTGATAAGGCCGCACTACCGCCAATACTGTTGAGAGGTCATCCTATTGCCAGGGTTCATGGCATACTTCTTAGTCTTCGCTGTAACGGTGAGGCGCTTTTAGTGAGGCTAGTGGGAGTGTTGGTTGTCCCAAACTTTGATTATTGCTGCTTGGTGCTTTCTGACATGTCCGGCTATCCCGAGTTGAAACGCCAGCGGTTGCTAGACACGGTCGTACGCTATGTGTTTCGTCTGAGGCGTAATACGGAATTAAAACCTTATTTTAGACGCTTAGGTTGGCTCACTTTGACTTTACGTCAACGGTATTTCTTTGAGCTGTTAATGTATCGCACGCTAACGACTGGCCGCCCGGATTACCTAATGGGACTTTTTCCTGAAGTGGTGGACGTGTGGAGGTCGGAGAGAATCGGGGCTTCCTCGCTACTTGGGCCGGTGGACCGCACGGCTGCGTACCAGCGTTCTTTCACACTCACGGTGCTACAGGTCTAGGAAGAATTGTCCTTGGTATTAAAATGATCGAGTCACAGTCCTCTTTTAAGGAGGCACTTTACAAATACTTGCTTGATTCAATGTAGCTCTACCTTGCAAAGTATCCAACGGCTTTTGTGCAATTGACATTTTTGTATGTGATTAATTTAGTTAATTATATGTACTTAATTTGAATTGTTTTATAAACGACGCTTATGCCTGCATAACCACTATGATCTGCAGTATTCAAGCAAATTCTTATCTGTATGCATCTAATCTTATTATGTAACTTTTTAGTATCCATCATGTATGCCCATGAATCCTTGGCAAATAAAATCTGTTATTAATCAATTAATCTCTTCCTCTTTCTCTATATCTCTCTCTCTTTTTTTCTTCCAAAGTAACTCCAACTCAAGTTGCACCGACTTTTCAACACAGTTGTGAGGTTCATCTTCGGAGTGGGCAATGATGCTGAAATGAGACCTTATTATCGACGGCTCAGCTGGTTGACTGTTGATGCCAGGCGAAGATATTTTTTGGGTAGTATGATCTATTGGCTGCCTACTTTGGGCAGACCAAAGTATCTGGCGGAGTTATTTCCACTGACCGAGGGCCTGAAGAGGTCCGCTAGGCGTGTCGCGGCTGGTCTTTTTGTCCCTTTTGCGTGCTCTGTCACTTGCGAGCGATCTTTCGTTTTGAGTGCTCTAAGATTGTGGGAGGAAATTTCTGAGACCATCAGACTTAATAGCTCTCTTGAATTATTTAAAGCTGTACTTTTTGAGTGGCTATTCAAGAGCGACTGAAGTGGTATCAATACATTGCGAAGGGTCTTATTGACCACATGTTACTTACTACTTGGAGAAATTTTATACAGCATGTCACTTAATTGTATCCCACCAATTAAATTGAATAGCTCGTCATTATTATTATCAAATTACTATTACATTGTATATTAATTCTATTTATATAAAGAACTGTAAATTCTTATGTACTTTTAAAATATATTTTAAGTTGCCGTCCAGTTCAACAAACCCTGGTATGAATAAATCAGTTACATCATCATCATCCTTCTCTCTCTTTTTCACTCTCTCTCTCTGTATACACACACGTTCACATATACTACGTAGGGTATATTTTCAGTCAATCCTCTCAACATGGGTATTTAATAAATGAGTTTTACAAGTACAACACCAGTGTTAGTGTATATCTCTGTATTCGTGCTTATGATTCGTGGCTCAGCTTGTCGTTAACAGACACACTAATTCGGGTGCGCATGCTGAAACGCCTTGAATGTTTACTGTAAAAAAAACAATGTTGCCACTCAATTTTATAATAATTTCCTTTTTTTGAATTATAGAAAAAAGGCTCACAGTACGTGATCGTGTGTGGTAACTCATGAAAACTTGTTTATTTGGTTTTCTCGTGGAGCTCTGAAGATTGGAAAGTCGCATTTTTTAAAACTTTGTGAATTTTTTCCTCGAAAAATAAAGAAGCAAAATGTTTTCTAGTGACACATATTTTGATAAGTAGTAATTTAGTTTTTAATTATTACTGACTGTCTGATCATTTAGTTTTTCCCACTTTATAACATGTCTATTATTATTTTGCTAAAAAAATACTGCGTAACGTACTTTACCTACAAATTGTAGTGTCGTAACCATCACTTATGTTTCACATGTTAGTTTTTCGCTAAGCTGAACGTATTTTAATAAAATTATGGTATTGATATCGTTTTGTTAAGACAAAAAATGATTTTTAAAACTATTTATAAGCCATCTATTTTTACAACCTGCTAACATCATTAAAACCATAACCACGTTATCTTACTTTAAATCTGTCCCATGTCTAATAAATTGCTGTATTAAAAATAACAATTTTTAATGATAAGATAACACTATTTGTTTATTTCTAAAAAGTACGAATCGAAAGTTTCAAACCATAATATGCAGCAGAAGAAATTTGAGAAGCAGTTTAAAAAAATTGTGTCATACCGAAGTATCTCACGTCATGTCATATTGTAGTTTTTAAAATTTATTTTTATCAAATACAGTTTATGACTTCTTAAAATACAACAGTAATGGATTATTGTTGTATTCATAGTTATAGTAATGTAATGATACAGAGTTCTTAGGCTCCAAATTTTTTATTTTTTAAAAAGAACTACTTTTACTATTTTTGAAACAGTCTTTAGGCAGAACAGAAAATAATAAATGGACCGTTGATGTGTCTTAGGTAAAGATGTTTCACCTGCATTGTCATTGCATGGCCGCACAAAATGTAGAAGAATAGAAGTTATGCCAGCACCTGGAGATTACAATCCTCAGAAGGCTGAGAAAATTGTCCTGGACAGTTCACCAAAATTCTCATTTGGTATTAAGACGCAAGCAGAAAAAATGGACCACACACCTGGTAAGCACAGATCTTATTTAATATGCAGCATGTCACGTTTGAATTCTTCATACTGACAATATGACTGGACTNTCTCCGTGGGTGCCCGGGAAACTCAGTCCCGGTCAGAGTATCCCTAGTATTGATTTGTGGCTATCAAGGCCATAAGTGAATACGGACACCCCGTTACAATATATACATATATGTATATGTATATATATATATATCATAAAAAGTTTTTTGTTTCAAATGTGCCAAAAATTATAAAAACATTTTTTTCAGACCAACAAATAGTTTTAAAGACATTATTTATGAAAAAAATTGTTGAAACAAGTTTGAACCACATTTCCGCAGGTAAACTGTACTTTCATGTATAGTAGCTCATTTTAAACAAGATGGTTCCAACGAATTACAGGCAAATTTATTTTCCCGGTCGATTGCTGATTTCATCCGGTCTGAGTACAACAATCTCTATTATGCGATGTAAGATAAAAAATAGCTGACTCGAACTTAATAATGGATTTAAATTTTTCTTACCACTTCCTAGACATGGGTAGTAAATAAAAGGCTTCACCAAAAAGTTGTAATAAGCTTCGTTATTGTTTTCAAAATTTTATATTATTACCAACAAAAAATAGCACATTATACTTTTTTTCACCTCTCTTTTACATGAATGTGAAATAAAAATGTGTAAGAAGTAGAATTTTATTAGCTCTGTTATATCATTTGATATCCCGTGTGGCAGTCGATACATTATTGTGAGCTACTTTTTTTTTATAGTCTCTCAAAACACAGATTCATAATAAATTTTTAAGACAAGTAAACCGTATTTTAAATATGGCTCTCATGTCAAAGAGGGTTGTATAATTTTGTTTTTGTACAGTAAAAATGATGTTTCACTGTTTTCAAATGAGTCCCTTCCTTTTTATAGCTTTCGAACAAAGTTCTTTATGTCACGTGCTTGGGGGTCTAGAATTTTAAAAGCGACAGATTTCCATGTAACCGAAGTCGTTTCCCAAAAGTCTCTTCCTCCTAATTTATTTTATTTCCCCCCTTACCCTGTCACCCTTACTATCAGTCTCCTACACACTTCCCCTCACCCTGTCTCTTCCAACCGTGCTGCGCTATAGTCTCCTGCATACCTCCTCTGATCACTCCCCGTTTTGCCTCGCCCCGCCATTCCCCTTCACACTACACCGGTATTAAAATGATCGAGTCACAGTCCTCTTTTAAGGAGGCACTTTACAAATACTTGCTTGATTCAATGTAGCTCTACCTTGCAAAGTATCCAACGGCTTTTGTGCAATTGACATTTTTGTATGTGATTAATTTAGTTAATTATATGTACTTAATTTGAATTGTTTTATAAACGACGCTTATGCCTGCATAACCACTATGATCTGCAGTATTCAAGCAAATTCTTATCTGTATGCATCTAATCTTATTATGTAACTTTTTAGTATCCATCATGTATGCCCATGAATCCTTGGCAAATAAAATCTGTTATTAATCAATTAATCTCTTCCTCTTTCTCTATATCTCTCTCTCTTTTTTTCTTCCAAAGTAACTCCAACTCAAGTTGCACCGACTTTTCAACACAGTTGTGAGGTTCATCTTCGGAGTGGGCAATGATGCTGAAATGAGACCTTATTATCGACGGCTCAGCTGGTTGACTGTTGATGCCAGGCGAAGATATTTTTTGGGTAGTATGATCTATTGGCTGCCTACTTTGGGCAGACCAAAGTATCTGGCGGAGTTATTTCCACTGACCGAGGGCCTGAAGAGGTCCGCTAGGCGTGTCGCGGCTGGTCTTTTTGTCCCTTTTGCGTGCTCTGTCACTTGCGAGCGATCTTTCGTTTTGAGTGCNAAATTCCAGAATAAGGATGGATATACCTATATATGCGCTTTTACGAATACCTAACCATTTTTTTCTTATTTTATTAAAAAAACAATTTGTGAATTAATTGCAAAATTTTATAGGTTTATGTAATAGTAATCTATCATACTAAACATTGGGAGCTTTCAACAGATCATTGCCTTATATTTTTTTTAATTATTCAACGCATCCTCGTAAGAAAGTATGACAAGTCTTCCACTGCATATAAAGTAGTTTGACAGAAAAACGAAAAAAGTAGTCCCAGCTTATCACAAATAGTCGTAAAACTGTTAACTATATATTTAGCGTAACGAAAAAAGAAAAAAAAAAAAAAAAAAAAATGAAATGAAAAAAAGAAAATGAATTAAAAAAAAAATCAGTGAAAAAAAGATGAAATATACATTTTTTGATCTTCTGACACAATGAAATAAATTACTCGATTTTCAGCCATGTTTCAGCGACTGGTATGTCAACCTTTTCAGACATTATTAAAAATCAATAAAATTCTTTGAATGACTAATACTGCATAAAAGATACATTAAATACTTGCAAAGAAAGATAGTACCTTTTGCAAAACCATTAAATAATAGTTTAATGTACCAAATTAGTAGCTTGTACACAAGTCAAACTGACAAAGACGTCAACACTACTAGATGAATTGATTTTACATTAGCGGTGAGGCACCGTTGAGCAAAGTTGAGCAGCAGGCCAGATTAGCTTGGGTCTGTGTGTGCATGTTCTAGATAGCTGTTGTAACTATTCTTGTTACTGCTGTGACTTTTTGTTTTCGGACCTTTGTGCGACGATCTCAGTTGTTTTCTCCTTTTCGTTAGTGTTTGACTGTGAGAACAAATGAACCAGGTGTGGGCTAACTACTACCTTAGAGTATTGACCAAGGGAGTGCAAGTACAACGAGTACAATAGTAGGAATTCCTGTTAGCTTTAGTTTGGGCCCTCCTCAGTTTCTCGACAATCAAGAGAGACAGCATTTCCAGCGCCATTAGTAGCTGTCACGAGGTGATTTTCTGTAAAGGATAGCAGTCATTTCTAGCCCGCGTACGTCTACCCAGAATATTGCGCCAAAATCTCGTCTGAGTTGCATGCTTGACATGCACTTACATATACACCTGCAAAAGAATAGTTATGCAGCTGTTTTTACTATTTTTTAGAATACATTATATTTCTTTTGTTTTTAAATATTACTCACAAGTACCCTTTTTGAGTGTGCCCCGATTTTTCTCTTTGTATTGTTTTAATATTTCCATAAGAAATGACGATACAAACAGAAAAGCCGCGATTCCTACCCAAGCAGTTATGATACGAGAGAGTGTTGCCAAAAGTATCTGTGAAACACTGGCCAAGTCAAATTTAAGAGCTTTCGCTTCGCTTATCTGCATCGTTTGACTTCCTATAACAATGGTGTTTGACAAAAAAATTAGCTTTTAAAGACAGTTACATCGAAGCTCACAAGATCGTGTTTACATGTTACCGGCAAAACCTAAATTACTGGAAAAAATTATAAATGCTCACCACCGTCGTAGGCAATTCATATTTTTCCAGCGATTCCAGTGTTGCCTGATTTACCTTAAGAAGAATTAAAAACCACTGTTACCTTTTTGAAAAATAAACTGAAATCTCGAGATGCGTGTTAACATTGTTTACAAATTGAAATTAAAGGATTATTTGGTTAGTTGTTAGTACCATAGCGTTTTTTTAATGCACTACTGTAGTTGAATTATGTTAATGAACGTATAGCTTATTCGTTGCTGCCAAATCGCATGTTACGTCTGTCTGTGTAAAAGAACATTGTTATTCAATAAATTATAAGAAATCAGAGTTTGTCTGTATAGAAAAATATTGTTGTACAATAAAGTTTATTAAATGAGAATTCTTACAAAGCAATGTTTGGTTTTTATCCACAAGTCAGTATCACTGCTTCAAAAGTTTCTCAAATAATTTGAATAGCATTGAAGATGAAATGAAGATGACGATCTCATGCATTTCTTGAAAGAAATGAATGATGAACAAGAAGCTGCTGAGAATCATAAGAATACCGAGCCTAGTCAGGTCAGTGAATTAACATAGAAATAAAAAAGAAATTGTGAAAATACAACTTTATCTAGAAAACGAGCAACTAAGAGTCTTAAAAAACAAGCAAAAAAGTCATTTCTAATAACGTACATACGCCAGCATATGAAATTGATAATATACTGATACTTGTTCCTGACGAGGACAAGGCCAAAAGTAATTTAAAAAATGTTGTTGCAGTGATTTTGGAGAAAAATAAAGATGATTGCCACAAAGTTGGAAAAAAAATTGGTGTTTTTTATAAACTATCTTGCCCGTAGGAATATTTTTCTAATTTGAAGTGCTACTCTAACATATTACGCAGTAACATATAAGAGATGTATTTGTTTGACTAAAGTATTGTTTTTTTTAATGACAAATGTGTAAATATATACAAATGATTGTTACGCAGTAAGTTTTAAAGGTTTGTCGACAAAATAAACATTATTGACTTTTTTATGTACAGCCTAAAACTAACCAGGCAAAACTCGAATGGCCTAAGCGAAATCCGATTTGCCTACATCAGGCAATTTTAGATAATTCGGGTTTTGACTAAATTTTGTAAATTTTGTGTATACACATACAAAGAGAGAGATGGGAGAATCATCATACTTTTTTGAGAATATAGCTTGTAATTAAGTAATTGCGTTTAACTAATTACTTAATTAAGAGTCTTAAAGCGTATTAGTAGGTAGGAACTTTCGTCCAGCTAAGGTCTCGATAATAATTTTCTCTGCCCAGCAGCTCTCTTATCCAAAATGATTTCTGCAATGTGGGACAGTATACTAACTTTCTATAAGTTGTTTTGCAATCAATGAATTAATCGCAGGATCGTGGCATCTTTACTATCGTGATATCGCTTATTAACGGATTCTACGGTAACGAAGCCCTTGAAAATTAAGAGCTTTTGACTACTGAAAGTAAAATAGCCAAAGCTCATCGACTATATAAGTGGTTAGCAGGCTTCTATACTTCCGAAAATTTTGAGCTAGCAGAGAATGTCAACACCTCAATAGTACGATGATCTTAAACTGACCATAAAATGGTCCTTGAATCGTGCGACGAATTTGCGAAAAATAATCTAGAAATTAACTAAGAGAAGGCACATCTACTAACAAATAGTGCGTAGTAGCGAGGTAGGAAAAAGTCTTATTCTGAGCATGATACATTGAAAGTATCCATGCAGAGATGACAGCTAGCAAGTAGTGCAAGAAACCTCAGTAAAGACGTCAGCAGTAACTTCAGATTATGAGGATCAGCGTGAAAGACAATTCCTTGAACGTCAAAATTTTTTGCTAGATGAAAAGTTTCTGGGAAAAAATCAGGTCACTCCTACTTTGACCCAACTAAGCTCGATGTGAAATTCAATCACAATCCTGACAAATAAAAGGAACTTGACGATTCAGGACTCAGTAGAAAATCAAATAGACAATGCACCAGGGATGAGGCGTAAAGTAGTCTTCGGCTTGGTGCAAACAATTTACTCGGTATGCGTGGCAACAACCGTAAACACAGCATCAGTAAGCTACCCACATATGAGTAGGTGATCACTTGCACCACTTGCCTGCACAACAAAGACACAAGAACTCACGACGGGGCCGTATACGTATGCAGTAAGCTTAGCAACACGTCCAACATACTTCCACCTGTCCTTTTACTCAGCTGTATTGAATGATTGGACACGTCCACCCTGGTTAGGAAGTAATTACCCACCTCCTGAAGAAAGACATTACAGACAAGTAGTTTTATGAGAGACGCGAAAATTTTATCCTTATATTGAAGGGACACGCTTTAAAGTTGTGACCAACCACAGCACTCTTCAGTGGTTATTAAATATTAACAACCAACCGAACGTCTGTCAAAGTAGGCCATTGAGCTGTACAGCCATGTTTTCAAGGTTGAACAACAAAAAGGGACCAAAAACTATTTGTCCAATGCTCTGTTCTAAATGTCCAAAGACGATGAGAGTTGTGCCATAGAAATGCGAGCATGAGAACCACTTGATGGCGATCCTTGATACCAGAAGATGGTACAAAAGTTACGGAACGATCCGCAGGGAAACTTGCATTGAAAAATCATCGGAAGATATCTATACACGTATCACCCTGACTTCTCGATCAACGAGACTCGCAGCGACACTAGAGCTTGAGAGCTAGTGATACCTAAGAACCCAGGTGACCAGAAACTCCAAGAGTGTCATGATACATCCTGAGCCCACCATCTTAGCCACAAGATGACGTTTGTGAACATGTCTCATTTGTACAACGGAGCTGGATATTACCAAAATCTTTTCTGAGACGTATGGAGCTGCTTAGTATGGTAGCAAATCAAGGAAGACTAGAGGTTACTCCAGAACTTATAGGGAAAATGGCCATCACCACTCCATGACATAATCGTCACCCTACTAAATTCGATGTATAATCACAAAGACATTCTCGTGATCAAGGATTTATTTCCCAGGTGGACCAAAGTCGTGCCATCATAACAAGCCAACAGAAAGGCTGTTGTGAGCGTGCTAAAAAAACGTGTTATACACCGCCATGGAACCCTGGTAGTGCTACTGACGGTACCAAATTCCAGAATAAGGATGTCCATTTAGAGCCTAAGTATACGATACATGCTAATGCCATCGTATCACCAACAGGCAAACCCAGTAGAACGTCCAAACCATATGATAAAGGCGATAGTTCAAGTTATTTTTAAATCTAATTACGGGTCATGGAACAAGAAGCTGCTCAAGCACGTTTTCGCCTATAACACGGAGTGACACGCTCCTGCGGTTTTTTTTTTCTGCAATGCTCAACAGCAGTAGAAAACTTGATACTCCTGGTATGATGTGCGAAAAAGTTAACTTAGCAACCTAGTAGCAACTAGAGATTAGGAAACAGCGCATGAAGGAACTACCGATGCTGTACGTGGAAGTTATAAATGATAAAGTACAGTCTAACGCCACTCTGCACTACAGTTCTAAACACCATGACATGATCTATGCTTCCAGTGACCAAGTATGGTGAAAGAACCACGTCATGTTCTCGGCAACGTAAGGCGTGGTGGCAAAATTGGCTCGAAGGTAAGTCTGCCCCTTCACCGTTACGAGATTGTTAGGAATCAACACGTACGAGTTGGAATTTAAAAAAAGGCATTGACTCAGACCCCAACTCCTCGACTACCGTTGAAAAGCATAATAAATGTAAGCGAGGCTGCAGAACCAGTCAGGCCAAAGTAATGCTGCCCATAAAAAACAATCTTGGTATTGAAGCCATCTGCCACCAAAGCGAGATTCCTACGATGTGTGGAACGGCTCTTCATGGAAGCGTTGTCAGTATAGAATTAGACGGTTGGTCGAGTCGGCTGCATATGCTGCTGTTTCATGTGTGGGCTAAAAAAGAGTAAAATGCTTTAAAGAGTACCCGAGACATCCGAAGGGTGTTATTTTGCTGAAATAATCAAATAATGTTTGCAGATGTATTAATGTACCAAAACAACAATCATTCAAAGTTGAATAGCCAATAAAAATACTGCAGACTGTTACTGTTTAATTATTACTATTGTACATACGTTCTTCTTTTAATGAAAATAGTTTTATGATCATCTCAACACAGTGGAAAACATGTAGCTACTGTGTAGGCTTTGTGCTCACGGCGATCAGTAGGAAGTAATCGGTTGCGATCTGTATCGTCCAGGGCCATCTGTCCTTTGTTCAAACTAAAGAAAAAAGGAATATAGGGTAAGAGATAAGGCTAGCTCTCTCTCGTGCAGACGGTAACCATGGGATGTTTGAACTAAATATGCTTCTTGTTGCCTAGAAATTTTGTTGGTTAGCTTTTAAAAGATAAACGTAAAAATATGTGTACACCGTTTTTGTTCCAGAGTTCTCTGTTAATTTCGGAAGCGAGCCTTCTGTTCTGATTATGTCTAAATAAATCGTTTTAACTTATTTTTTATCTTGTCTTAATTTTTTGGTTGTGCGTTTAACCAATAAAGAATTTGTGGACATCATGAAGAGAAAAACTGTTATTTGCTGAAATAGTACATTATAGTACTAGTGCGCGAGGAAGGCGATTCACAAGCTCGCTAGTACTCGTAGGCAAATTGACACGCGTGCGTCAATCACCTAATCTCTCGCAAAGTGTGGTGTATATAACTTTTTGACACATCATGTGCGGGAAACGAGATTATAAGCCATCTAATGTAGCTCTGCAAAAATCTCGACGTATACACGCACTCGCACGAGTGCGCAGTACGAAGTGTGAGTTGCATGAGTAAATCAAGGTCCATAGAGCCACAACAGATGGCTCATAATTGAGGTCCCCACGCACGGCGTGTCGAAAACAAAATTTCCGAGTGAAATAGAAAAACATCAGAACTTTTATTTTCAGAAAATTATGATTCGACAAATTAATAATTCGGTAAAAAAGAGGACAGTCTTGTAAGTTATTTTGAGATATATATATATATAGCATGATATGTAACGGTGGCATTTCCCGAAAACCGCGTGTAGAGCGATTTTTTCTGACGCGAACCCTGTTGGAATTAATTTTTTAGGGCAAATAGCTTTTAAATAGGAGCCGATTGAAAATACGTTCCAAACTACCCCTAAATGGGGTTGGAAGGCTATAGCGCGCCCGCATGAACTCGCGACGTTGCCACATTGTTATTGGAGCTTAGTCGGTAAGCAGTGAGAACTATATCCATGTGCGCACGCAAGAGCGTCAGCTACTGCTGGTAACTTGAAGGTTGGATGTAAAAATTTTTACCTTGAGGTAAATATTGTCTGCTCCTTAAGTTGTCAGTTGTTTATCCACGCGCTTACTGTCTTTCTCACTCTCATGTTGGACAAAAACATCTTTAAATTTTTATACTTAAGTAATGTTACCTCGAATGAAAGTAAAATACCATATCAGTAGGGATTTTTCCACTCTACACGATCGTAGTTTTGCAAAAATAGTCGAGCTCTCGGTCAAAAATATTGTTAGGTATGTCTTGCTTATGTTCCCGGGTATGTCGTCTGTACACGATTTAGAACGAGTCCATTCATAAATTTGCAATAATCAAGTACCCGCCAAGTGCCCGGGAAGTACCCAGGAAGTGCCCGGGAAGTACCCGCCAAGTGCCCGGGAAGTACCCGAGAAAGTGCCCGCCAAGTCCCCGCCTGGTACTATACAGTCATGTACTTCCTGGGTACTTGGCGGGCACTTGCCGGGTACTTCCCGGGCACTTCCCTGGCACTTGCCGGGTACTTCCCGGGCACTTCCCTGGCACTTGCCGGGTACTTCCCGGGCACTTGGCGGGTACTTCCCGGGTACTTCCCGGGCACTTCCTCGGGTACTTGGCGGGCACTTGCCGGGTACTTCCCGGGTACTTCCCGGGCACTTGGCGGGTACTTGATTATTGCAATTTATGAATGGACTCGTTCTAAATCGTGCACAGACGACATACCCGGGAACATACGCAAGACATACCTAACAACAATATTTTTGACCGAGAGCTCGACTATTTTTGCAAAAGTACTATTGTGTAGAGTGGAAAAATCCCTACTGATATGGTATTTTACTTTAATTCAAGGTAACATTACTTAAGTATAAAAATTTAAAGATATTTTTGTGCAACATGAGAGTGAGAAAGACAGTTAGCGCGTGGATAAACAACTGACAACATAAGGAGCAGACAATATTTACCTTAAGGTAAAAATTTTTACATCCAACCTTCAAGTTACCAGCAGTAGTTGACGCTCTTGCGTGCGCACATAGATATAGTTCTCACTGCTTACCGACTAAGCTCCAATAACAATGTGGCAACGTCGCGAGTTCATGCGGGTGCGCTATAGCCTTCCAACTCCATTTAGGGGTAGTTTGGAACGTATTTTTAGTCGGCTCCTATTTAAAAGCTATTTGCCCTAAAAAATTAATTCCAACAGGGTTCGCGTCAGAAAAAATCGCTCTACACGCGGTTTTCGGGAAATGCCACCGTTACATATCATACTGTATGTATCTTCCTATATTATATAGTCGTAAGAGTTAGAACGAGGTTTTGCTCCCCCCTCCCCCACCTCCCGCTGCTTTCCCTAGCTTTCCCATACATAATGTGAATAAATTTGTAAAGCTTATATAGTAACTGCTACAAATGGTCTAATTTTCACATACAATTTTATTTGACCATAACAAAAAATTTTGCTATAATTTACTTGCCTACGATGTTTATTTTTATTACATACCCTAAAATGTCTATTTAGGTGCTCTGCTCTTACATAACCTTTTACACAATTTTGATAAATATTTTTTGAAAATTTTTTTCATGAAGTTTTAAATGTCTCTGTAAGTGATTATTTCTTTTAAAACATTTTCCGCATTAAAAATACTTAAAATTTTTATCAATTTTTTGGCATTTCTTTGTGTGACGCAAACAATTTTTCTTCTCTAGTATTATAATGCTACGTAGATCACATACAAAAAACTTTTTTGTGAACTTATTCGTGCGATAATAGACACTCTTAATTTGAAAATTTTGAGTTACATTTATCACACTGATAAAATTTGGCATCCATGATGGTGTATCTGAGAACATATTACATAAAACGGATTGTTTATGATTTCATCAATCTGGGTACTAGACGGTACGGAAATTTTCTTTTTTGATAAAAGAAAAAATTTGCAAGAAAGTTTAAAAATAGTCATGAACTATGGTATAGTTTTTTTGTTACACTAAAATTTCATTCCAAATTATATTTTCAATTTCAAATTTGTTTTCTGATTCAATTTGGATAAAATTTTTTTTGGGTCTCTACATCTAGACAATGCAACATATAATTGCCCATGAGAAAGTAATGGTTTTCTAAAATATAATCCTGAGGCATCAAAACTTTAACCTTGAGATTTATTGATAGTCATAGAAAAACCTATGGTAAATAAAAATTGTTTTCTGTACAAAATAAATGGTAGTGAAGAAGATTCTTGGAATAAAGACTTCATTTCCTTTTTTCACCTGTAATTATTTCAGCATCGATGTTGTATTTGAATAGTTTTGTAATTCCTAATCTTGTACCATTGCAAAGTCCTTTAGATATGTTTAAGTTTCATATTAACATAACAATACCGTTAATTTTTAAATTTAATTTGTGTGGAGGAAGAACTTCTTTAATACTATTTAAATATTCTGTAGGGAAATTAATATAAATATTATCGTCTGATTTATCTACTCCTTTGGGAGTTGCTTTATCAATACTATAGTACGTAACTAATGTTCCTACCATATTATTTAAAATTTTTTTGTTCAAAA